>CM067898.1:8577943-9177943 GCA_034621355.1 Mycalesis mineus | reverse complement strand
CTCTAGTATGGGCTGCGACTTGCGTTGATACTCTAGCTGCATCCCATAATGAGGCTACCTCTTCTATGGCGGTGCTGCGGCGAAGAACGCTGAACAGGGCAAGACGCAAAAAGAAGTTATCGAGTCTACGGGTGACCAAAGAGGTGACCTTGGCCAACGGATTAGTTTTGCCATCATTGCAGTGAGGAGGACGAGGAGGTTTTAGATTTAATTTAATTTAGTTTTAATTTGTATTTTATATTGGTTTTGTTTCCTATCTTGTATAAAAACGTATTATATAAATATTAGAATAAATTTTTAACAAGCTCAGTTAATTTATATTTAAATTAAGTTGTTTGTGAATAACTCTCCTGCTGTTTGAATACAGTAAATTTCGTTCTCGTCATCGGATATAAAATTGTTTATGTAGGTACTGTTTTAGACTATAATGTATTTGAGTATGTGACTTTGGAATAATAAACAATATTTACTACGGTAATGTTTTGATACAGTAGTAAAATCTGCAAGTAACATCACTGCTTTATTCACAGAATATAGAATGGTAATATTAAACATTTATTTACATCTTCTTTTTCATGAAATGTTATAATCTCCGGAATATACCATTTCTGTCATGACTTGTTTACAGGAATGTAATGCGTTTGACCTATCGTGTGGCGCCTCTACACATATTTTTCTTCTTTAACCGACTTCAAAAAAGGAAGTGGTTCTCGACTTTATGTTTTTTTTTGTATGTATGTTACGCGATTACTAGAAGCCGGCTGGACCGATTTGAAACTTTCTTTATGTGTTTCTATTAATTTGCGTCAATGAGAACTTTTCATTTAAATGGTCTGTGACTGACATTAAAGGTCTGGTGATGAAGACGAAGAATAGCTGCTATAAACCGTTAAGGGAGCTCCTTAACGGTTTATAGCAGCTACCTTGTGATTGGGCTTAATTAATTTGTCTTCATGAAAACTCTACATTTGAATGGGTTGTGACTGTTATTAAGGGTCTGGTGATGAAGACGAAGAATAGTTAAGGGAGCTTTTTAACGGTTTACGGATGTACCTTCTACTGTATGTTACCTTGTAATTGGGCTTGATTAATTTGTCTCGATGATAACTTTACATTTAAATGGGCAGTGACTGTAGTTAAGGATCTGAAGAAGTGGTGATGAAGACGAAGAACAGTTAAGGGAGCTCCTTAACGCTTTACAGCAGCTACCTTGTGTTTGTGCTTAATTAATTTGTCTTGATGAGAACTTTACATTTAGATGGACTGTAAGTCACTAAGGATCTGGTGATGAAAACGAAGAACAGTCAAACTTCTTACTTCTAGAAGACTGCTGGACCGATTTTATAAACTAGTTTTTGTTTGAAAGGGTATTTAGGGATTAGTGCTCTGCTAGGGTCAGGTTAGTAAATGAGTAGCCACACAAAGTTTTCACTATTATTTACTAGCTGACCCGGCGAACTTTGTTCCGCCTTAATGGCAATAAATAAGCAGATTTTTTTTTATTGGAAAAAAAATCCAAAAAAAAATTTAATAACTACATTAATCATTCATTATTATTTCTGTATTTTAGTAGGTACATAGGTTGCTCTTCACTTAAGCACCTTGTGATACACGACATTTTTTGTTTTATTATCAGGCGCAAAAACAACCAACGCAGATGGTCTTCCGACCCGTGAACATGCCACGTATAATTGACCATGGGAAAAACATGAATGTTCTAGATTTAAACCACAAACTTTTAAGGATTGGCCTTGTGATTTGTTGATGGTCATGACAAATGCAAGACGTATCGGAAATTGAAGTCTTTTAAATTCAAACGGCATATCGGTTGGGATCATCGGGATCCTCGGAATGAGAACTTCCTCACCTTTGAATTTTCCTATCATTATCGTAGCGTAAATTACATTGTTCATCAATTTACTAACCACCAAACGCGTACCGTTGCACAGTTTTGGTTGGTTTATGTTTCGAAGCATGATTACTACGGAGCCAACCTTTAGGCGTAAATTGTGCGGTGGTAAGCCAGGCACGTCCAAAGAGTTTAAAAATTCAATTGGATAGTTGGTGGCTTCATCTTCATTTGTGACGCAGTCAATAGATTTGAATGAATGCATTGTTCCAATGATCTTATTTTGAATTATGTAGTTCAGGTCATCTACATCTTTATTCTTAGCCGCTAAAATTGCTCGCTCACTCAACCATTCATTATTTTTGTAGTTAGAAATAATATTTGGAAATACATTGTTGATAAGTTCGTCTTTTGATGAGACAAAATTACAGATATTATTTGGAAATGAAATTAATCCGCTCGATTCATCGACAGGTACTTGACCATTACCGATAGTCAGCAATTGCTCCGAGAAATCTTCAGCAGATGTATCATTAAGCAATGTAACTCTCATGTTTGTTGTCAGCTGCAGTTTCTTCACATAGCGCCATAGATTTGACGATTTGAGGCCAGTGTTTATTTCGTCGGCAGCCGTAGATCTTGGAATTACTGGCAGTATTTGGCGGAAATCGCCAGACAGTAAAATCATTGCTCCTCCAAAACATCTCGAGTCATTGCGTAAATCTTTTAATATTCGGTTAAGTGCTTCTAATGCACGTTTATGCGCCATTGTGCATTCGTCCCAGATGATGATTTTCGATGCCGCTAAAACTTTGGCCATTGCTGAGTGTTTTGCAATATTACACGTTGGTTCTTCAATAGTTTGAAGATTTAACGGTAATTTGAATGCTGAATGAGCTGTACGGCATCCTTCTAACAATGTGGCTGCTATTCCAGAAGAAGCAACTGCAACCGCTATGTTGGATCTCGCCCGAACAGTTGCTAAAACTAATGACATAAGGAATGTCTTGCCAGTTCCATCAGGGGCATCTAGGAAATATAAACCACCATTTTCATCAGCGATTGCCTTCATTAAAGTATCATAAACTTCCTTTTGTTGGTAATTCAACAGGGGTACATTCTTTTGAACTACTAAATCTAATTCCTGGTGATCATATTCACGTTCCCGTTCCAATTCTCGATTAAATGCGTCATTCATTTCACGATTTGGCGCTGGCATTCCTAACCTGATTAATAAATTACCGCACATGAGGTAACACATATCTTCGATCAAAAGTAAAGCACGATTATGTATCTCCTAAACAAATAAAAAATCTAAATTTGGCAATACGCTATGACTCATAAAGCACTGAAAGCTTTGAGCAGCATTACGAAGACCGAAACTCAAAAGCTCTAAACGGAGTTCCCAGACAAGTTTTCTCAATGTCCTCCTCATTAACCGGTATACAATTGTAAGCTCTATTTATATCTAGGCGCAAATATATTTTCTTTCCAGCAAGCAGGTATGTAAAATCTCGTAACCTAGGTATAGGGTAACTATCAGGCTTAGTTATCGCGTTCAAATGCATATAAAACCCACAAGGCCTTATCTGTCCGTTTTTCTTAGGAACTATATGCAAAGGGCTTGACCACTCGCTTTTACTAGGCCTACATATTCCCATTTCACACATTAATCTAAACTTTTCCTTCACTTTAGCGTATCTGTCTGGCGGTAAAGGTCTTACCCGGCATCGAACAGGCGGACCATTTGTCTAAATATGATGAACAACACTATGTTTGGGGATTTCCTTAAAAGATACAGGTTTCGTTAACTCTGGGTACTTAGTTAACAAATCGTAATATGGGTGGTCATTATAAATTGTTGTTATAGAGCTATCCATGCACTTTGAAATACTAGCTACAATATTAAAATTTGTTACCTGATCCACCAGTTTCCGCTTACTAAAATCTACACTTAACTTATACTTAGACAAAAAGTCGGCACCTATTATAGGTTGTCTTACATCGGCTACTATAAATGTCCATTGAAAAACTCTTCTTAAATTTAAATTTAAAACTAAACCATGTAAGCCAAATGTCTTTATAGGTGTCCCATTCGCGGCATATAGTTTATAATCAACGCACACACGATTTTTCTCGCGCACAGCCCATCGGGGTAACACTGACACGTTTGCACCACTATTAATTAAAAATTTTAATTTAGTATTTTCGTCAGTAATACACAAGCGGTAGTTAACACACGGGTTGCAGCCTCCCGCCGCAGACGCAACCGAATCTAGTTTTCCGCCGTCTTCCAGCTGCAAGGTTGTACGCACTTGTTTGCTCTGGCTCTGTACTTGTGATGATAATAACAGAGCCAGTCCGGGTCTGCCGGTGTCCTCTTCCGGCTACCACTAGATTTGCGTGTCTTGGAAGTATGTCGTGCTCTGGATCGGCTCCTTCTGCCGCTGCAATGGTAATTTTCGACTTTCTGGAGCCGTTCCCCTAGCTTATGTATTTCGGCGATTATATTTGAAGAGTCACTCGGCAAAGTTTGTATTGCTGACTCTCCTTGCATGGGCATAGCGTTTTCTGTGACCTTGTCTGCCATTCGTGCTAAGTGGTCTATCTCTTTAATATCTGACGCTGCTAAAATGCCTCGTACCCATCCTGGCAGGTGGTTCTGCCAGAGAATGGCCAGGGTCTCGTCAGTAACTTTTCCGCTTGCTAGTTCTTGCATCCTTCTTAATAATTGCGACGGTTTCTGGTCACCGAGTTCCATGTCCGAAATCAGTTTCTGGATTTTTCTATTTTCCGACTCCTCATAAACTTCAAGCAATCGTTTTTTTAAAAAATCATATTTGCCCGTATCCGGCTGTCTCGCCAAGATGTCTGTGACTTGCTGAATTACCTCCTTCCCAAGTTTTGATATTACAAATTGGAATTTCTGCTCATCTGACATTTTCTGCGGATATAACACTGCTTCTGCCTGGATGAACCAGTGCCAAAATTCGGGTATTCTGGCGGCCACAGTCCGGAAATTTCAGGTTGGGCCATCTTCTTGATTTTGTGAGTAGTCCGTATAACACTGAACACTAGCGATCACGTTGGGGTCACCACTTTAGGGATTAGTGCTCTGCTAGCGTCAGGTTAGTAAATAAATAGCCACACAAACTTTTCACTATTATTTATTACGCTTTGTGTCTTACTGGCTACCCGTTAACGACTAACAATACTGCGGGCAAATCCGCCCGCTGTCGCTATACATAATGCTTATTCGACATTTAATTATACACGTTGGTGTGTGTGTGTGTGTACACAGCCACCACAGGTATATATACATCACGATAATTATGAAAATCTTATACACTGGATGTCCTATGATTAAGAGATTAAACGAAAATGGGTGATAAGTCACCTAATTATCTAAAACTACTTTGCATTAAATCATGATCAAGTTATATTTTAACCTGTCCAACTAAAAAAAGCAGCCATGTGCGTTTTGGACCCGTCCGCGTTCCGTAGCAGCAAATAACATAATATAAAAGTTCTTGTAGTGCGTTGTAACTATGATCGAAGTTCTAATAGTATAGTATTTTTTGTTCACGGTTTATGCTCGGTTTATATCTATACTAATATTATAAAGAGGTAAAGTTTGTACGTTTGTAAGTTTGTAAATAAAGTTCCGTCGGGGCTAATCTTCGGAACTACTGATCAGATTTTAAAAATTCTTTCACCAGCAGAATGCTACGTTATCGGTGAGTGTTATAGGCTATATTTTATATTTGTATTGTATATATGTATATATTACCCGTTTTTGTCGCGCGAGTCGGACCGTGAAATTTATTAAATTTAGCTTTAGGCGCGTACGCTGCTTTAGATATTGGATATAATCGAAAACATTGTATGAAAACTTTATGCATGTTAAAAAGTACTACAAAAAATTCCGCGATTACATATATCTATCTTTTATATTTTGGTTATAACTTTTTGTGTTTTAAAAAATCATTTAATTCATATGCTTACGTTTACGTCGTTATTTATACAACTAAACTTAAATCCAATCAAAATAAATTATTTGATAATCACAAAGATATTATAGAGAAAAGATTTGCCTTTTACAGTATGTTAATTAATTATATAGTTTCGGAGATATTACAAAATTTCTAAAAAACAACTGCCGCTATATCGTCCAAATTAAGTTGACCTCCTCCGTGTTATGTTATACGTACTGAATAGGGGTCAACATATGCTGATAGTACTGATATTCTTTGAGAATTCGATCTTTGATCTTTTCTTTCAATTTATTTGGCATGGCAGACCATATTTATATAATATACGAAAAAGTTTGTCCGTTTGTTTAAACGGGCTAATCTCGGGATCTGCATGTCGGATTGTAAATTATTTTGTTTAATACAAGCTATATACACATCAGCTTGCCATAAATATATATTGTTAATGTTAATGTACTGTAATATCGTACAATGTTTAAAAAAAATGTAGATCTTTAGTACACGGGACGGGACCGAGGATATTGCTTCACGGGAAACTATAAAAAAATTAAATTGAGAGGGGTAGCGGGGAAAGAGCACACTTTATATAGCTATATATGACGTAGGCGAGCGCTAAAAAAACGTTTAACTAATGCTCACCTCCTTAAGGGGTCAAACGGGAGTACAAGTCGACACCAAGTTTCACGCGGACGAAGTCGCGGGCTACTGCTATATAGCTATAATGACGTAGGTGAGCGCTAAGAAACGTTTTTTCTAATGCTCACCTCCTTAAGGGGTCAAACGGGAGTTCAAGTCTACACCAAGTTTCACGAGGACGAATTCGCGGGCGACTGTTATATAGCTATAATGACGTAGGCGAGCGCTAAGAAACGTTTTTTTAAACGACTTCAAAAAAAAAAGGCGTTTCTCAATTCGACCGTATATATTTTTTTTTTTTATTATTTTTTTTTTTATGTGTGTTCGCGCATAACTTCGTCGTTTATGAACCGATTTTGATAATTCTTTTTTTGTTGGAAAGTAGATAGTCCGGTGGTGGTACCATGATAAGGAAACCAGGATCTGATGATGGGATCCTGGAGAAAACGAGGAGAACTTTAAAAAATTGTAAGGACAACAACTACATTTGTTAATTTTCCCGGTAAGTATTTAAAAGCACTACAATTTGATGAAGGTCTGGAGTCGATCTGATGATGGAGCCGATCTATATATAAGAGAACTCCGTAACGTTTTACAGTAGCTACCTTGTGTTTGGGCTCGATTAATTTTTCTCAATGAGAACTTTACATTTAGATGGGCTGTGACTGTCATTGAGGGTCTGGTGATGAAGACGACGTACAGTTAAGGGAGCTCCGTAACGTTTTACAGTAGCTACCTTGTGTGTGGGCTCGATTAATTTGTTTCAATGAGAACTTTACATTTAGATGGGCTGTGACTGTCATTAAGGGTCTGGCGATGAAGACGAGGGACAGCTGAGGGAGCTCTTTAACGGTTTACAGTAGCTACCTTGTGTTTGGGCTCGATTAATTTGTCTCAATGAGAACTTTACATTTAGATGGGCTGTGACTGTCATTAAGGGTCTGGCGATGAAGACGAGGGACAGCTGAGGGAGCTCTTTAACGGTTTACAGTAGCTACCTTGTGTTTGGGCTCGATTAATTTGTGTCAATGAGAACTTTATATTTAGATGGGCTGTGACTGTCATTGAGGGTCTGGCGATGAAGAAGAAGGACAGTTTAGGGAGCTATTTAACGGTTTACAGTACCTACTTTGTGATTGGGCTTGATTAATTTATGTCTCAATAAGAAGTTTGAAAGGTTATAGTTTCCAGTTAGTTTAATGTTTACTATGTCATGATCCAATGATGAGATCTACGAAAACTCGAGGAAACTCTTCAAACTTTATATTCACTTTTGCAGGGACGTCGGAATGTTATAAGTAGGTAGTGAATATTGGTACTTATGGTTTAGTTCGAGTAGGTTTATTAGTATGTTCGTTGTTGATAAAGCACTAAAAAGTATGAAATAAAAAAATTTTAACAAAAAATAAAAACGCCTTCAAAACGCACTAAAAAGTAAAAAATAACTACGTCATTTACTTACTTTAATTTACTTAATCACATCTAAGAAGTCGGTGCCATCCAAGTTTAGGTAAAGACTTTAAAGTAGAAAGCTCGGGTAAGTAGTTATTTTTTACTTTTTAGTGCGTTTTGAAGGCGTTTTTAATTTTTGTTAAAATTTTTTCAAATGCTCACCTCCTTAAGCGGTCAAACGGGAGTTCAAGTCTACACCAAGTTTCACGCGGACGAATTCGCGGGCGACTGTTATATAGCTATAATGACGTAGGCGAGCGCTAAGAAACGTTTTTTCAAATGTTCACCTCCTTAAGCGGTCAAACGGGAGTTCAAGTCTACACCAAGTTTCACGCGGACGAATTCGCGGGCGACTGTTATATAGCTATAATGACGTAGGCGAGCGCTAAGAAACGTTTTTTCAAATGTTCACCTCCTTAAGCGGTCAAACGGGAGTTCAAGTCTACACCAAGTTTCAGGCGGACGAAGTTGCGGGCGAAAAAAAAACGGGTCTGATAGTAATGATAGCGGTAGGTCATTATCAAAACTCCTATATTACTATGTTCTATTATTTATAAATATAGCCTCCATACTTAGGTCATGGACTTTGTTTTTAAATCAGCTTATCACAAAAAATTATATTTTAAGCATTTTTCTAAAAACTATTTTAGAAAAATCTAATTCACTCCAACCAATAGTGGTTGCTTGCTTCGTTAATCCATTGGGTCTGCTGTAATAAAAAACATAAGTCCTAGAAGTTGTTTTTGTGTAATTTAACACAATTTGAAGTAGACACCTAAGTCTTAAAAACAAATATATAATGAAAAATTCGTATCTCTGTGTTTTTGGCTTAACGGCTAAACAGATATAAATAAAAGTCACATATTGATTATAGAATAATAGATAAGTATAGCTCAATACGCAAACGCAACCGTGGCTCGAAAGTGTTCGCGAAAGATCTGTCTATTGGACGCAGTCAGTTGACGCGTCTGAAGACCAATGACGGTAATCTCATTTCTTCCAAGCCCGAGATCTTGGGTGAGGTCGAGAAGTTCTATGGACAGTTATACACGTCAACTCAAAAGCCTGTTGACAATTTGGCTGAGGACCCCAGAGCCAAATTGCCCGACACTATACCGAAGATATCCCGGACGTCAGCCTAGACGAGATTAGTATGGCTCTCGAACACCTAAAGAACAACAAGGCGCCAGGTGATGACGGAATCACAGCAGAACTCCTGAAAGCGGGTGGTAAACCGATACTTGAAGTCCTTCAGCGATTGTTCAATTCCGTCATTCACGAGGGCAAGACGCCTCAGGCGTGGCACAGGAGCGTGGTTGTTCTGTTCTTCAAAAAGGGTGACAATACCTTGCTGAAGAATTACAGACCTATCTCGCTGCTGAGTCATGTCTACAAGTTGTTCTCCAGAGTCGTCACGAATCGTCTCGCTCGTAGGTTTGATGACTTCCAGCCTCCCGAACAAGCCGGTTTCCGACAAGGCTTTAGTACCATAGACCACATCCATACGCTGCGGCAGGTTATACAAAAGACCGAAGAGTATAACCGGCCACTTTGCTTGGCGTTTGTGGACTATGAGAAAGCCTTTGATTCGGTGGAAACCTGGGCTGTGTTAAGGTCATTGCAGAGGTGCCGAATCGACTACCGGTACATCCAAGCGTTGCAGTGCCTGTACGAAAACGCCACCATGTCAGTCCGTATACAGGATGAGACTACGAGGCCAATCCAATTGCAGCGAGGAGTGCGACAGGGAGATGTTATCTCCCCCAAGCTATTTACCGCCGCATTGGAAGACGTCTTTAAGCTCTTGGACTGGAACGGACTTGGCATCAACATCAATGGCGAGTACCTCACTCAACTGCGGTTTGCCGACGATGTAGTGATAATGGCAGAATCTCTAGATGACCTTAATAATATGCTCAATGACCTCAGCAGAGTTTCTCAACAGGTGGGCCTTAAAATGAACATGAGCAAGACAAAGATCATGTGTAATGCTCATGTTTCGCTCCACCCAGTTATTGTTGAAAATTCTGCACTCGAAATTGTAGACGAGTATATATACCTAGGGCATATGGTCCAGTTAGGTAGGTCCAATTTCGAGAAAGAGGTGAGCCGCCGAATCCAACTCGGTTGGGCAGCGTTCGGGAAACTGCGTGACATCTTTTCGTCCAAAATTCCTCAGTGCCTGAAGACGAAGGTCTTCGAACAGTGCGTGTTGCCAGTGATGACATACGGATCCGCTAACTGCGGGCTTCATAAGAAGGCTCAGAGTCACTCAGCGGGCGATGGAAAGAGCAATGCTCGGAGTATCTCTGCGTGATCGAATCAGAAATGAGGAGATCCGCAGAAGAACCAAAATAACCGACATAGCTCAGCGAGTCGCAGAACTGAAGTGGCAATTGGCGGGGCACGTGGTTCGAACAGCTGATGGACGTTGGGGGCCGAAGGTGCTAGAATGGCGACCCCGCACCGGAAAGCGCAGAGTTGGTCGACCCCCCACCAGGTGGACTGATGACATCAAACGGGTCGCAGGGAGCCGCTGGGCTCATGCGGCTCAGGATCGTTGTGTTTGGAAGTCCCTAAAAAAGGCCTATGTCCAGCAGTGGACGTCCATTGGCTGATAATGATGATGATGATGATAGCTCAATATACTCACAGAAAAGCAATCGTTCGTCAACGCTATATCTTCTACTACTATGTATGTTTTGGTATGAAGTAAAATTATCGTGAACTTTTTTCAAAAGTCAATTTTGTTTACTCAGTAAGAGTGAACAAAATTGACTTTTACTCACTTCCGTCATCCTGAAAGTGGACAACATACGCCTAGAATTCCATTTTACTGGATAATTAAGGCCTGTGTGCACCAAGATTTCGGTTATTATAACCAACGCTTAACATAAGCTAAACGTAAAATTTACTGTTCACGACAACCCGTACGCTGGTTAAGGACGTAAGCTCGGTTAAGATAACCGCCCGGTTTACGTCCTTAACCGACGTACGGGTTTATTATAAGTAGGAAATTTATAGTAAAGTTATGTTAACTATTGGTTATGATAACCGAAATCTTGGTGCACACAGGCCTACAAAATCCACCCATAACACCTACATGAAAATCGGATTGCTTTTAAGTATTGATTCTGAGATTTGACGGCCGAATGGGGCAGTGGGTAGTGACCATGCTTCTGCGTCCTAGGCTGTGCGTTCGACTCCCACATCTGGAAAATGTTTGTGTGATGAGCATGGATGTTTTCCAGTGTCTGGGTGTTTATCTATATATTATAAGTATCTATGTATAATATATATATATAAAAATATTCATCCTTTATCATAGCACCCATAACCATTCTTAAGAGTACGCTTACTTTGGGGCTATAGAGCGATGCGTGTAATCATCCTGTAGATAATATTTATTTAGTTTATTCGGGCTTTGTTGTGTGTTTCCATGAAATTGCGTACAGACGGATTTTGTTCACAATTTACTGGAATTTAACTTGTTTGCATGGAAACTTTCCCAGTACTGTTATGCTTACAAAGCAGACACTAATTATTTTTATTTACATAATTATATTCCATAATGTTTATAAGATGTTCTAGCGAAAATTAATGAAAACAATTTTAATGTGTTTATGTTTACCGATTAGATTCAGGGTTACCACACGATAGAGTTTACGCGGTACAGTCCTGAAAACTCTTTGATTATAACATAGGAAAGCAAGTAGGTTTTTGATGTTATTGTTTAATACTAGCTGCGGTTTACTACTACGTCTATTTTAAAATTATCACCACCCCAACTTCCTCAACAACCAAGAAATCTTTCAGATTAAAAAATTCTGTATAATGTATGTATTTTCCAAAACAAATCGACTGACACATACATATTACAATCTAATGTCTTAATGATATCAGAGCGTATGTTTTGAACAAAGCAACATCATACGTCGTTTTATTTACAATGCCCAAAAAGTTACATTTAAAAGGTCAATAGTATACAAAACGTTTATGATGTTCTTAATTATATCACCTTCAAAGTAGAAATAATATTCTCTCTCTGCAGTCGTTCCTTTATGACTCAAGATCGTGGTCCTGGTACGATCCAAGTCTCGAACGAATCCACGCCTTCCACCTGCTCCTGTTTGTGGCCAGAAATAATACAAACATACCCAACGGTTGATAAAAAATAAAATAAAAATATATACGGTCTTTAGATTCGGTGAATTAGAAATGAAATTAAAAGCGGCGTCCATTTATTTTTACAAGCTTTTATTTAACTTGCATTGTAAGTATGTTTGTTTTGGTGGAATCTTTGAGCTCAATTAGAAGTAGATACCTTCAACCGATTGAGCTGAAATTTTGTATACACATTAACTTTGGATGAAAATGCGTGATATCATTCTAAATCCAATATGGCGGACCATACAAGATAGCCGAATATATTTTTTTAATGCATTTCTACAATCTATACTAATATTATAAAGAGGTAATGTTTGTTAGTTTGTAAATGGATTTGTTGGGGTGAATCTTTGAAACTTCTGATCTGATTAAAAAAATATTTTTGCCAGTAGAAACTTACATTATTAGCAAGTGTTATAAGCTCTATTTTATATTTGAATTATATATATTAGCCGAACTATCGACGTTCTTATCGCGCAAACCAAACCGAAAAACGTCAAATCGGGTTTATCCGCATGCGCTGCCGTAACTATTAGGTATAATTGAAAACAATGTATGAAAACTTAATATATCTCAAAAAGCACTAAAAAAGTCCGCGATTTGTTGATAAACTAGTAATAATTCAGTTATGCAAATTGATCAGCTAATTTTATTATATTTTCAATTTAATTAAATACTGATAGGTAATTAAACCTCGCGACAAGCTATAATGATCTTATAAATTGTATATAATGAGGTTATAAGTTGATAGTTAATTTTTTTAAGGAAAATTCTATTTTATACTTTTTAGAGCGTTTAAATAAAAGTTTCTTTTACAAAACTTTTTTGCTTTTAATTTATTTATTGTGTTGCAAGCTGCGTCTGAAGAAATAATGAAAAAAAAGCAATTGGCGTTAATGGTTTAGGGTTTTCTGGGAAGTTCAAATTAAAAAAGCAGCTAAATAACACAGTTATTTTTTACTTTTTAGTGCGTTTTGAGTCAGTTCTATTTTTTGTTACAATTTTAGTGATTTATTGCCACGTAACGTACTCGTACTATACTGTCATAGTATATTATACGGCACTTGTAGCCAAAAAGCCGAAATCGCTGCAAGTGTGTCTATAAAATTTGAAGAGTTCCCTCAATTTTCCCAGGATGTCATCATCAGATCATAACATGATGTCAATGGGACCATCTTGGAAGTGTGCTCTTTCTAATAAAAAAAATTATCGAAATTGGACAACTCTGTAAAAAGTTATGCGTGGTCATACATAAAAAAAATACATGTGTTGAATTGAAAATCTCCCCCGTTTTTTTTCATCGGTTAAAAATAAAAAACCTTAAAATATCTCGATCATATGCAGTGTTTTAAATGCTCTATGAGAGTTCTCTGTCTTTGGCCGTAACGCAACAAAGGATAAGCAATTTTTTCGACGATTTGGCCTTCAGTCTACACGAGATATATTTTATGGCGTATCCTAGACTTGATCTTAGAGCGTCTAGTCTAGTAAAAGGTGTAGTTTGTGATGTAAAAGAAGGGTTGCTCAACCCTAGGAAACCCAGCCACTAGTGGCCGGTTGGGGAGTGGCAACTATCTCGAAATAATTTCCTTAAAGTGTCAAGTTATGTGATGAGCGTCTTTAAGATAAACTTTTGTCAAAACAAGTAACATGAACCAAAACATGGAAAGAATATCTTATAATTATAGTAATAGGTGGAGTTCCGTTACTGACCTATTTACCTACCTACCGATTTTACTATCGGTCCCTGATTGCCAAATAAGTGTAGTACTTTTCCATCTAAATAAATTTCATTTGCGTATTGTATGATAATTGCCTCTTTTATACAGTGGTTTGTTTATATTGCTTCGGAACATGAGGTTCAAGGTTTTATGTAATGAAATATTGCGCTTTTCTTTTACCCGATTGTCAAGTTCAATTTCAATGGTTTTTTGGACTGAGTTTTGGATGCTGATTTTAAAATTTATTTAGAATAGATTTAAAATATCTAAATTACCTGTTTACTTATTGTTTATTTAAACAAGAAGAACGATTTTAGTGAGGAACATTCAAAATTTTAAAAATCACAACTTAATAAATTTTTATAACCTATATTTTAATATAACCTATGTTTCACTTCGAAATTAATTTCAGCTAAATCAGGTCAATAGTTTCCGAGTAAGGGAGTATCTAAATATATTCACGCACTCAAACAGAAGAACAGATATAATATCTTATGATAACTACGAGGCTAATTCGTTGACTTTCAACGAAACTCTTACAAAAGTAAATAGCTGGTATTTTATAGTCGTAAATAAAATTCATAATATTTTTTAAGTAATATATTTTAATCTTAGAAAATAGTTTCGCTGTATAACTTATGCTTTAATTTTGCGTTTTATTGACTCGTGGTTTGAAGCAATGGTCCTGATATCAGTAGCTTTTTTGTTGAGGTAGTCGCCGAGTTCATCCAAAGTAATGCTTACAAGCATTTCTAAGATATTATATTCGTAGATTTTCTTATCTTTTGCATAGTATTGGATTAGCGTAGCTTCTGGGGCGAAAGCTGTTGGTAACCCGTCTGGTTGGATCTCCATGAAAGTTCTTTCAGTCGTTCCGTTAGCGTAGATAACGTACAATTTGCGATCAGTTAGAAAAGGTACACCGTTTTCAAAGGTGAATGGTGGTTTAATTAGCGTGACTTTTCCAGTAGCTTTTGGTAGACCTTCCACTTTATTAACACCATTTTTCGTGCGTACGTAGGGTTCTTCATCATCCGAATAGAAGTAAAGATTATTTTCGTAATCAAGAACAATTTCCTTAGCTTTTACAACATCATCTAAAAGCTCTTTCTTTTCACCGTTGTCAGTAACTTTGTACACTTCAAGATTTTCAGTTAAGATGTAAATAACATCCCCTTCTTTTTCCTTAGCGATTCCTATAATGCTGTCTGTGATTGTTCCATATTTTTCAGCGGAATTGGTGTCTGGGTTATATACATAAAGACCATCTTTAGCTCCGAAGAAAACTTTTTTGCTGTCATCACCGGATGCAGCAGCATCTCTGCCGTTATCAAGGAGTTTCTTAGCTTTACCGTCCTTCAGCACATACAATCCTTGGTATACATAGCTTCCATCAGGTTGAATGTCAGCCTCGACGAAGAATATAATAATGTCAGTGTTCAATTCATTGGATTCAGAAGAACTTGACTCATTTTCATCAAAGTTGAGTGAGTTAAGTGGTACAAGGAGTTTAACTATGTCGTGTTCAGATTTATATTTTACGAAATCTGGGATGAAGAATTCCGTTGTTATATATAGATTTTCATCGTCTTTAGTGGACGGTGCAGCAGACAGCAGACCAACCAGCGCAAAAGTTATAAAGCACTTCAGAAGCCTCATGGTTGAATCTGAAATAGATAAATCTTAATTTCAAAATTGGTTAGATACTGCAGAACCTAAGCCGTTAGGTTATCTATATAAAATATTAATAAAATCACATTCATATAGATATATGATCGCAAACATAGAAAATTTTGTTCTAATTGTTTTGTAAGTGGAGACATTTTCATCGCACCTAACGGTAAATGTTGAGTAGTGGAAAGATATGTACCCTTGGCCGAGTGAAATTAAGCAGTCTTAGCTGTACGTAAGTTTTCGATTTGTTTTGGTGAAGGCTCACACTAGGCACTCTTTAGGCCGTAGACGAACTAAAATATTCATGTTAATGGAGTGAGTAGAATAAATCAGCGATAATTTGGGTCCATCTATTAATCAAATTAAATTCGTTTATACAGGTAACGTGTAGGAGACATATTTATGGTCATAGATATAATGAATACGTTAAGACTTTATAGGCCAGTGCAGAGAGCTGTAAAAATAATAAAAACTATAAAAAAATCGCAGTAGGATGAAACCCATTGCAAAAGAAGAATATTATAAAAATGAAAGGAAAAATAAATTACGGGCGATCTGAGGTCGGGAAGGGGTAGATGGTAAGGTTTCAGGGGTAAAAAACGGATTTTCCCTATTTCCGGCAAAACTAAAAGTCCTATGGAAAAGAGTTGAATGACACAGTTGTAGGTAATAAAAAGATCTAAAACTTTTGTAATTACATTTTTTTCAGTTAACCTCAAAATTTATGTGAAAAATTCAAAAAACCTACTTTTTTGTTTTTTATTTTTATCTTTTCCAAAAAAAAAAAAGTTTTTACCATATTTGGTGAAAACTTACCTTTTTATGTCCCAAACACACTATAATTTATTTGACTTGAAATATTTATTTATATACATTTATTTTTTCACCTTATTTTAAATGAATTATCGAAAAAGTAACCTAATTTTCAACCGAAAATTCGGCCGTCAAAATATCAGCTTTCTGTTTTTTGAAATCTCTACTTTTCGATGGTGATAATATATATATATACTACTATAGTAAACCTTTTCAGTAAATGTAAAAACTAGGCTAACGGTTTTTACAGCTGCAACGAAATAGCAGGTATGTAGTAAGTTCAGTTGAGGGTCTGCCCTGGTGGACTACGCTGACTAGGTTACGGAAGATTCACGATGCTCCCTGGACCCAGTTACCAGGTGATTTGAAGGAAAATCGCTGGGTTTTAGTGGGTATTCTGGCTGGTTCTCAGCCGATAAGTCCTATTCGTACCCTCTGAGAAGTTAGCTGCCATATATCTGGGAGGGATGCGTAAACACATTTCCCAGTGTTAAAAAAAAGTATGTAGATCCAGTAAGGCCCAGATCCACCTAGTCCCTTCCCCACTACTCTATGTTGACATTGAAATGTGACCTTTTGATAGGCTAAAATTTTTCGTAGGTCACTCAGGTATATACTTGAGTGACCTACGTTATTTTAAAATCGTAATATTTACGCTTTTTTTGAGTTTTTGCCTTTTTTGAGAAGATTTACTATAGTAAAATATATATTTTTTTCACCCTTAGAAAGTAGGGAGTTCAACAAATATAACAATACAAAGCTCACCAACTTTTTGAAAAAAGTTGATATTTTGACGGTTTAAAATTAGGTTATTTTTTCGATATTTATTCAAAATTAGGTGAAAAATTAAATATTTCAAATCAAACAAATTATAGCGTGTTTGGGACATAAAAAGGTAAGTTTTCACCAAATTTCGTGAAAATAAAATTTTATTTGTAAAAGATAAAAATAAAAAACAAAAAGTAGGTTTTTTGAATTTTTTACATAAAATTTGAGGTTATGTGAAAAAAGTGTAATTACAAAAGTTTTAGATCTTTTTATTACCTACAATTTTGCTATTCAACTCTTTTACATAGGACTTTTAGGTTTGCCGGAAATCGAGAAAATCCGTTTTTTACCTCTAAACCCTCACCCCCTACCCTTTCCCGACCTCAGAACGCATGTAATTTTCCTTTCATTTATATGACATTTTTTTGGTTTAAAAAATTATCAGCACTGGTCTCTTAAGTAAGGCGTTTTCTGTAGTTTAAAAATTATGCTACTTTTTATTAATATATTTATATTACTTAGAATCAGGGTTATACTAGTTAGTTAAAGTAAATAACTTAAGGGTCGAGTAACTTAAGATTTCGAGTAGATTAGTAGTATCAAAGATTAACTGATAATTAAAAAGATAGACATCCAAATACATTTCAAATTGTCTTTTATGTACGTACTTTTAATGAAAAACTGATAAAAAAATTGAAATTAAAAACAGTCACAATTTTATTTATAAGTATGGATGACCATAATCTGGTTAAAATATTGCAACGTGGTTTTTGTTAAAAGCTAAGGTCTCCACTTAATATTAGAATTGCTTGTACATTTTATAACTAGTGTAAAGCAACTCACCTGCCAGATCAGATCTCGTGGCCGGAATGAGGATGCAAGATGCCTGTTGCAGAATAAATACTTGTTTCGGATGCGATTATCTTGTTTTCAGTATTATTATCATAACGTATATTATATTCGCGATAGGGTGACCAAATTAAAACCATTCCCGAACTTTTAAATGAGACGACTAGCGGGAGCTCGCGGTTTCATCCGCGT
Source organism: Mycalesis mineus (assembly GCA_034621355.1). Classification (NCBI taxonomy): domain Eukaryota; kingdom Metazoa; phylum Arthropoda; class Insecta; order Lepidoptera; family Nymphalidae; genus Mycalesis; species Mycalesis mineus. Next base: position 9,159,830 of record CM067898.1, on the reverse strand, counting down.
GCTCATTTATTTTTAAACGTTTTCAAATAAAGGAGTTTATTTGTGTGAGCTCGCGGATGACTTCGTCGTTTATGAACCGATTTTAATGATTCTTTTTTTGTTGGAAAGAAGATAGTCCGATAGTAGTACCATGAGAAGGAAATCAGAATCTGATGATGGGATCCTGGAGAAGTCGAGGAAATCTTTTAAAAGTTTTGTGGGACAACTAATACGTTTGCTAATTTTTCCGTTGAGCATTTTAAATAATTACAATTTAATAAAGGTCTGGAGTCGATCTGATGATAGAGCCGACCTACAGAAGAGGGAACTCTTCAATGATTCACTGCAGTTACCTTGTCTTTGGGTTTGATTAATTTGTCTAGATAAGAGCTTAACATTTAGATGGGTTGTGAATGTTATTAAGGGTCTGGTGATGAAGACGGAAGGACAGTTAATGGAACTCCTTAACGGTTTAAAGTAGCTACCTTGTGATTGGACCTGATTATTTTGTTTCGATGAGAACTTTACATTTAGATGGGCCGTGATCTTACTTATTTAACTTATCTTACTTACTTACTTCAATCTGCTTATTACATAATATTTAATAATCTATTTACTAGATCTACCTAAAATGCTTAAACGATCACATAATCTAGTTCCAAAGACAAAACTTTAACCTCATATGTTCATTCACATTTAGTTACAATAGTTATAGATCGCTAGGAACTGAAAAAGTGAGGAACTTTTAGCTAGCCAGCTAGCAGCTTTAGATGAGATATTATAATAGAAGATCCTAAAATACATCTATGCTCAATACTCTACTCTCTCATTATTTTATGTGCAATAAAGTGTTTCTTCTTCTTCTTCTTCTACGTGTCAAGTTATTTTATACATCCTTATTGTGTAAAATAGACATATTTAGCTTCTGTCGACTGGTCTAGTCGTCAAAGTCTTGAACAATAAACGTACCAATTAAATCCATGATTAAAAGTGTGCACACTTACTTGAGATGTGCCGTACGATCAAACTTTCCTATAGATTACAGGTTTATCTTACTTTCCTATAGATTACACCTATTATCCCGTTCTCACCTGAATTCATATTTATTAAATTTTTTCGTTTCTTAAAAAACCAATTTTTGTGACTTTTTCAAATATTTTTTAAATTGTAATCAACAGCGTTACATATACAAATATACACACAGGTGCATACAATATATAAAATATAACTTGATAAATGCTAGACTTCTTTAAAATTTTTCAACCCTAATGAATCCCATGGGGATGAAGATTTAAAAAATTGTTAAAACAATATATTTTTGTTTAACCATTTGTCCGAATACGATTTTTCATAAATATAACGTGACATATAGAAATCATATTTTGACGCCGACTATCAATCCCTATTTATGCCTTTAGGGGTGAAATTTTAAAAATCCTTAAATCAAATTGCATTTTATATAATTATCTAGTAGTACGTATGTCAATTTTCATAAACATAAATTCAAAACGAACGACATATCGTACAATCTTTCATGTCCCTTTTTATGTGGTTTATATATGTCATCATAAACATAAACAACAATAAGATATAAGGAGAAGTTCCGTTATTGATCTACCGGTATCAGTTTCTGGTTGCCACAAATATGTGGAGTACTAATCCATCTTAAAAAATATTTATTTAAGTATTACATTAGAGACACTCGTAGTTGCCCTGTTTCATTCGGTGGTCTTTCTGCTGCTTCGGAGCACGAGGCTCTGCGCTTTTCTTTTTACTCGACTGTCGAGAGGGGTTATTTCAATAGATTTTTTGTAGTGATTTTGGGATGCTGAATTAAATTTTTTTTAGAATAGATTTATAATATCGAATATTGACAGACTTGTATTTAAACGAGACATCTCCACGGTTTTTTAAACGACTTCAAAAAAAAAGGCGTTTCTCAATTCGACCGTATATATATATATTTTTTTAGTGTGTTCCGCATAACTTCGTGTTTATGAACCGATTTTGATAATTCTTTTTTTGTGGAAAGTATAAGGGAACCATAAAAATCAGGAACTATTCCTAAAACTTTGGAAAAATAAACAGGTACGTTTGTTAATTTTTCCGGTAATTATTTAAAAGCACTACAATTTGATGAAGGTCTGGAGTCGATATATGGAGCCAATCATATATAAGAGAACTCCGTAACGTTTTAAAGTAGCTACCTTGTGTTTGGGGTGTAACTAATATACTCATGCACTTAACTTTTGCTTTTATAATATTAGTGAGATTTGCAAAGAAATTTCAATTACAGTTTTTTATATTCAATCTTCGATTTCATTATCGAGATAAATGAACTTAATAACATATAATATTATGTAATAATAACATCTATTGATACCTAAAAGGTTAAGTTGTGAAAATTAACGAAACTCTCACAAATGTACATAGCTGATATTCTGAAGTTGTAAATAAAATTCATCATATTTTTTAAGAAATTTATTTTCATCTTAGAAAATTGTTTTACTGTATAACTTATGCTTTAATTTTGCGTTTTATTGACTCGTGGTTTAAAGCGATGGTCCTGATATCAGTTGCTTTTTTGTTGAGGTAGTCGCCGAGTTCATCCAAAGTGATACTTACAAGCATTGCTAAGATATTATATTCGTAGATTTTCTTATCTTTTGCATAGTACTGGATGAGCGTGGCTTCTGGGGCGAAAGCTGTTGGTAACCCGTCTGGTTGGATCTCCATGAATGTTCTTTCACTGGTTCCGTTAGCGTAGATAACGTACAATTTGCGATCAGTTACAAATGGTACACTGTTTTCAAAGGTGAATGGTGGTTTAATCAACGTGACTTTTCCAGTAACTTTTGGTAGACCTTCCACTTTCTTAACACCATCGTTCGTGCGTACGTAAGGTACTTGGTCATCGGAATAGAAGTAAAGATTATTTTCGTAATCAAGAACAATTTCCTTAGCTTTTACAACATCATCTAAAAGCTCTTTCTTTTCACCGTTGTCAGTAACTTTGTACACTTCACGACTTTCAGTTAAAATGTAAATAACATCGCCTTCTTTTTCCTTAGCAATTCCAATAATGCTGTCCGTAATTGGCCCATATTTTTCAGCGGAATTGGTGTCTGGGTTATATACATAAAGACCGTCTTTAGCTCCGAAGAAAACTTTTTTGCTGTTACCGCCGGATGCAGCAGCATCTCTGCCGTTGTCAAGGAGTTTCTTAGCCTTTCCGCCTTTAAGCACATACAGTCCTTGGTCTACATAGCTTCCATCTGGTTGGATGTCAGCCTCAACGAAGAATAAAGTAATGTCAGATGTTATGCTCAATTCATTGGATTCAGAGGAACTTGAATCATCGTCATCAAAGTTAAGTAAGTTAACTGGTACAAGGAGTTTGACTATATCGTGTTCAGCTTTATATTTCACGAAATCTGGGATGAAGAATTCCGTTGTTATATATAGATTTTCATCGTTGTTAGTGGAAGGTGCAGCAGACAGCAGACCAACCAGCGCGAAAGTTATAAAGCAAGTCAGAAGCTTCATGGTTGAGTCTGGAATAGATAAATTTAAATTTAAAAATTGGCATCATACTGTTAAAGCCAAGCGGTTAGGTTATTTATGCGAACCCACTTTTTGAACTCAAAATACAAATGCTCTAATGTTTTAATTGCCAGGAGAATGCCTAATGAGTGTGATATATAAAATAATGGCTCAGTAGTTTTCAATTTGAAGTTTAAAATAGTTGATGGAATTTTATAACATTTTGTTCTGATTGTGTATAGTATCAAGTTTATAGTAAGGAATAGATTGTTATTGAATTTAGAGGAATGTGCAGCAACTATATAAACTTTATGTAAGTTTTAGGATGTAAATAAACTGATTTTGTAATGTTTATGGTTTAATAAATTAATAAAATACGTAAATACATTTTAATCGAATGTAAAAGTATACTGTCTGTAATGCTCTCGGAGGTCTCTCTCTCTAATTGGAAGTAGGATAAGATAGCGTAATATTGTAAGGATATCGGCCATAGACAGAGATCAACGATCAACCACAAACATAAGAAATACGACTAATGGAGGAGGATACCGTAAAGCATAAAACACTAAAAATGTAGCCTTAAAGTAACGACATAATATTTGTTTTGCTATCAACTTTATAGGTTTAAATTCTCAAAAGAATACAATATTTACTTAATGAGAAATTAACAAATACACAATATGTGTAATACAGAGCAATGTAACTAAAATTTTAAAGTAAAACTAAAATTTTAACATTTCATTGGCGTGTTTACCAATTATTTTGGATGTCTTTTGAGTTTTCTCTTACATGCAGGAAGTAACTAACTAATAAAACTTGGGCTATCAGAACAAATGTAACGATGTATGAATTATAAAGTTTCAGCGGTTTCATAGATTTATGAGGTAGTAAACAATACATACATACATACAAGACTCGCGAGAAAAACATAACCCTTTTTGGCAGTCGGGTAATAAATAAGTAAAGCGTTTTCTGTAGTTTAAAAATTTTATACCACTTAGTACAAAAAGTACAAATCTAATCATTTGTACTTTTTGTAAATTTATATAACTTATTTCAGAATTAGATTAGGCAGGACAAACAGCCAAACATCCAAAAATATTTAAAATAGTTTTTTATCTATATATATACTTTACTATATATACTTTTAGCGGTTAAAAAAATTGAAATTAGAAGCAGACACAGTTTCAGATATTTGTGTAAATGACTACTCGCAGATTATAAGTACCTATTAAAAAAATTCAAAGTGGTATTTGTTAAAAACTAAGTTCTCCACTTTAACATTAGATGTGCTATGTGCTTGTTTATTTAACAAATAGTGTAAAGCAACTCACCTACCTGATCTCGTGGCCGGAATGAGGATGAAGGTGCCTGTAGCAGAATAAATACTTGTTTCGGATGCGATTATATTGTTTTTAGAGAAACATTATTATCATAACGTAGGTATATTTGCGATAGGGTGACCAAACCGAAACTATTACCGAACTTTTAAAAGAGACGACTAGCGGGTAGTCATTTCTGTAAGTAACTACTTGGGGGATGATGTCATTCGCCTCCGTAGGATGTACCACCTCTTCCTTAAGGCCCGCCCTACACGTGTCCCCTGGGTGGTGCTAAACGAGCTGAGAACGTCGAGCAACAGGCAGTGGTTAAGTACCCTGTATCCAGGCTACCACAAGCCTTGAAAAACTAAATCTCTTCTAAACAGAGTGGCAGTAGAACCTTAGGAAAGTTCTACTAGTACTTCTTCCTAATCCCCCTTTTTAAACAATGGAAAAGTCTATTAATGAGAGCGATTTGCGATGCACTCCAGCTAGCCCCCGGCGCTATTGGGTACCCGGGCCCGATAGTGTGCGGAGTGAGCGACCAGGCTCCTGTGCCAGTAAATAATACTGGAAAGAAAATTTTGATCCAGCAAGCATTCCATCCTAGCTTATTTATTACCTAGCCTAGAAACTCATCCCTGGGTAGCAAACCACAAGACATTAGTGAAGAGATGGACACCACTAATAAGACCTCAACTAAAGTGGTTCCTCCAGAATGGCAAAGAATACCTACTCTGAGAAATCCCAAGAGGAAAAAAGGCACATTTACCAAATCTCCAGAAAGAACACCTCTGACTAATAGATACAGCGATCTTGATGAAGTTGTGGATGTCGATGTTGATGAAGTTAAAGAACAGAGTAGCAACCTTCCACTTAAACTAGCAAAACCTAAACCAATTATTTTGTATGGCATAGAAGATGTCTTTAAATTAACGGAACTCCTAAGCAGTGTAGTTGACAAAAGCAAATTCCACCTCAAAATTGTCAACAAAACCAGCTAAGAGTTAATTCTGATGATATGGACATATATAAAAATCTTATAACCATCATAGTAGAGCAAGGTTTTTTTGCTGATGTGATTACCACCATGTGGAATGTTGATTCAACGATGATTGTTCCTATAGTCGTATCAGTCAACGGTCTTATAGCGAAAAGCTTTGACCAACATCTTAAAAAGCATTCGCTTAGTTGCTGGAATAAGGGTCGGATACTGAGGCAGTAATTCTTGAAACGACGTATATTGTGAGGAGGGTCCTTACTCTGGAGCCCTGTACACCGGTTGCTTGGACTTCCGGGCCCCGCAGCAGGCGGAATGGATTTTTTTATAAATTCGTAATAGTGTTTTTATTATAATTTTGTAAGCATTGTTCAAAATTTAAAAAATAATTGTAATTGTACTATTTTAAATAAATAAATGACAGAAATGAGCAAGGTTTAATTGGTCATACATTCAACAGCAAAGATAACAGATGTTGAACTTGTAATTAGAAATCTCCATCACACCACACCCATTGATGCTACAAACCGACCGACCTCCTGGATTTTTATTGTAAAAAGACTCGCCCAACATTATCTGAGAGCTGAGTCCTGTTATGACAGCTGCTCTGACCACACTCCAGTGTTGCTAACTGTAATCTCTACTGTTATATATAACGAAATTGCTGGCAACGTTGGCACTGCACAATCGTTTTCTTTTTCCTAGGTTCTTCAATTTTAATAGAATGATGATAGATGAATTTAATTTCTTTGCTTTAGCAAGTCTATTCACAAATAATGTAGATGTGGGTTTCTTATCTGGACCATATCTGGCATTAACTATTTCGCCGGATATAGCATTATCAGTTTTTTCTATGTCCTCTTATATAGCATCAATTTTTATTAAACGTTTTAATAAGAAGTTGTTAATTTAAATTTTTTTTGGATAGATTAAAGAACACAAAAAAATAACATTTAAAAGATTTTCTGTCTGTTTGCACTGATATCCGAAGTTATTGAATAAGGTAACATGCAGCTTGCACGGGAAATTATGAAAAGAGAGGTGAAGTTTGTAGGTCTGTGGATCTGTTGGGTGTAATCTTTTGCACCAGTAGAATACTACATTATCGACGAGTGTTATAGGCTATAAATTATATTACTATTAACCATATTAGCCGAGATATCACAGGTATTGTCGCGTAAGTTGGAGCGAAAATCTGTTAAATCGGAATAATTCGTATGCGGTGCAATAAATATTGGATATAATTGCAATGTATGGGAACTTTATGTATCTTTAAAAGTTGTACTAAAAGTTTACGACAACATAAATTTATCTTTTATATCTTAGCAAATTATGTTGTTATGTTATGACGTAAAGTAAATTCATTTAATTCTATCTACTACTTACGTCATCGGTCATTATTATAAAATTTAACAGGAGGAACATAAGAATTTAGCTTATAATAATAGATTATTTATATCCAAATAAATATAATTGTAAGGGAGGTACGCTGATGCGTACCCACACTCACTAATAAAAGAAATAATACAAAAGTTTATGGTGAACGAAGATGTATTGTCAAAAACCTTAATTACGTAACATACGGTAACGCGTACATAGGCGGAAGGCGCTCAAGGAAGCGCGGGCTATCGCGTTTGGGGTCGTAGGCGCACTGGCGCGGACGGTCAACGGTCATCCAGTCCTTACACCCGAAAATATTCGGCGTTGGGCGAAGCTTACGTTTCCAGGAATTCAGGCGAGCGACGCGACCGAATACAGCGTAATAGAACGTCGCGTTACATAATCTTATTTCTAGAATAATCACAAGATTATTATAGAAATAAGTTCTACTTCGTTAAATAAACATATAAATATTTTTTTTTGAATGTAAAGAAGTTCGGGTTTATTTGACTGGAATTTGGAATTTTAATATTACAAAGCAGCAGTATGTTTGTAGCTAAAGCAGATTAAGCTAAATTGTTAACTTTAACGGTTAACTTGCGTTAAATTTTTGAAAATTTAACGCTCTACCTATTATCGAAGTTTACTTTTTATCTAAAGAATTAACGATTGACGAAGTTAATAGCTAGACAATAGGAAGAGTGACATTTTCTATGTAATATGAGCGTATATCCTTTAATATTTATAATCATTTGTTATAAATCATTATAATAAAAGTATAAAATGTGTAATGAGATTAATCCGCGTTGGGACTGTACAGCGTAATGCCCCTACGCATATCATCTAATCGATAAACGCATATTGTTTCTTATAATTTTTTACAAAACTTCTTAATTATTTTTAAGAAGCCGCCATTGAGTGATGAACCGTAAATAAAAATAAAAGTGTTTATAATGTAAAAACCTACTGTTCGTATTGTATGTAGTTATGGATATTTCATCTTCATCATCATTATCTGCCAATTTTTTTGCGGGTTGGCAGTGTGATAATGTTTAAATCATTAATCGGTATTATCAGATAATGATGATAGTGATCGGAACCGAAAAATTAACAAGCTTTCAGAGGCACGGGGGTGTTACACCACCAACTTCCCGATTCTGGGCTTAGAATTTACTGTAAAGTTTTTAGAATTTAGCTGGTTCTAATGAACTCCGTACTGCTAAAAGTTAAGCCTAAAAGTTTTTGCCGTGGCACCACATGCGCCATAGAATCGCAGTTCAAATCAGTTCTCAATTCGACACATATATATTTTTTTTTATGTATGACCACGCATAACTTTTTACAGAGTTGTCCGATTTTGATTATTCTTTTTTATTAGAAAGGGTACAATTCCAAGATGGTCTCATTGTCATCATGTTAGGATCTGATGATGAAAGAAAATTGAAGGAAATCTTCAAATTTTATAGGCACACTTGCAGCGATTTCGGTTTTTCTGTAAGTATCGGTAGCTTGAAGGAACTCTCCAAATTTTGGAGGCACACTTACAGTGATTTCGGTCTTTGTCTCGGTATCGGTAGTTTTTTGGCTACAAGTGGCATATAGTATACTATGACAGTATAGTACGAGTACGTTACGTGGCGATAAATCACTAAAAAGTAAGAAATAAAAAAAGACGTGTGGCACTCGGAGACTGCCGAGGTAAAGCTAGGTATAGCATAGCATTTTTTATCAACTTATGCAATTATAATTATATATTTATTTTATTTATGCAGTATTTTTTTTTACAAGCGTGATATTTCAAAAAGTCATTAAAAGATCTGGTATATCTAGGATTGCTGGCACCGACTTCATAGATATGCTTTTTTTTTAACGCTGGAAAATGCGTTTATGCATCCCCCCCGGAAACAGGGCGGCCATAGCTGCGCTGTTTACGGAGGGGTATGTGAGACTCCCCGTCTGAGAAGCAGCAGAAATACCCACTAAAACTCAGCGATGTTCCATCGCGTCGTCTGGTAGCAACGAGAATCTTCCGCAACCTAGCGAACGCCGTCCACCGAGGCAGGCCCCTAAACCGGTGAATTCACGAATTCCCTAAAATTCGTTTGGGGCGTACCAGGAACATTTGGTGCGCCCCCCGACCCGAGGATAAGTCTCAACAGGCGATGGGTTTCTCAATCCCACTGACCGGAGCACCTCGTTAGGGAGGCAGGCGACGATCGTGAGCATGATGTCTACGTCCCGCCTTTCGGCGGCGGATAGGGTCCTGTATCTTCCTCTCGCCGTCGTTCCGCCGCCTCCTTCAGCGTCATCACCTTCTCGCAGGCAACGGCGTTCCAAGACCTTTCACTGCTCACCACGGCATGAACGACGGTGGGCAACGAGAGGTCAGACCCCACTACAGCCACAAGTGCGGCGCGCTGAGTTGACCATTGGACACACGAGTCCAAAATGTTTATAGATATGTTTAAGTAAATTAAAGCACAGTTATTTTTTAACCGACGAAAAAAAAACGGAGGAGGTTCTCAATTCGACACGTTTTTTTTTTTTTTTTTTATATGTATGACCACGCATAACTTTTTACAGTGTTGTCCGATTTTGATAATTCTTTTTTTATTAGAAAGGGCATACATCCAAGGTGGTCCCATTGGCCGCTTGTTAGGATCTGCTGATGATATCCTGGGGAAATTGAAGGAACTCTTCAAATTTTGGAGGAACGCTTATAGCGATTTCGGTTTTTGACTCGGTATCGGTAGCTTTTTGGCTACTAGTGCCGTATAATATACTATGACAGTATAGTACGAGTACGCTACGTGGCGATTAATCACTAAAAAGTAAGAAATAAAATTTTTTAACAAAAAATAGAACCGACTCAAAACGCACTAAAAAGTAAAAAATAACTGTGTCATTTAGTTGCTTTAATTTACTTAAGCATATCTAGGAGTCGGTGCCAGCCAAGGTTTCTACTTTCAAGGACGTTACTTAGAACCCACAAACTGCGTTACTACGTAAAATAAATGTTCCTTAAACTTGGCTGGCACCGACTTCATAGATATGCTTAAGTAAATTAAAGCAACTAAATGACACAGTTATTTTTTACTTTTTAGTGCGTTTTGAGTCGGTTCTATTTTTTGTTAAAAAATTTTATTACTTTTTAGTGTGTTTTGAATCGGTTCGATTTTTTTTGTTTTCTTTTTCATTTTTTAAATATATATTTTTAAATTAAATATCTATTATTACATAAGTGAAAAAGTGAATATAGTTACCACGCCATAAGTTGGATTGCGGAATAAGACAAGGCGGCTTAACTTCGCCCAAGCTCTTCAACTTGTATATGAACGAGCTGATCATGGAACTCAGCAAAAACCAGTCCGATCTTGGATGGATGAAATTTGTGTTAATAATATAAGCCGACGATATGGTGCTGCTGGGCCCAACGGCTGGTTCAATCAGGGAGCTGCTGAAGACCTGTGAGGATTATGCTGCTGCACATGGTCTAACTTATAATGTTTCTAAAAGTGAATACCTGATTTTTAAGATTTTTATGGCGGCTTAAATTAAAATTTACTTTAACCAAATGTTATTTTTAATACAGGAAAAAAATTGAGGGACTTTTCTTATGTAAAATTTGAAGCTCCACAACTTTTATTTGAAACTTTGATATCTACGGTTTTAAAGTAATTGTAAAGACACTTTTTAATTGCTTTTTCCTACACTTGCCAGAGTTTGCGAACATTAACTCTACTACATTATATCCAAAATGCAAAGCTGTGTACATACATATCTAAAATTTTGATTTGTAGAAGTCGGTTGAATTTTATTTTAAAATATTTTTTATCTATTTACAATTTATACCATGGATTACTGCCTGCTCTTCGACTCTGGATCTAAGAGCCAAACGAAAGCTTAAACGTATTTGTCGAAGCTTTTCGCTTTAAGACAATTAACTATATATATTAAGGTTGATGCGTCGCGATGTTTCGCTTCATATATATTATAATATTATTCATCCCTATTAGAGATGGATGAAGCTCGAAAATTGATGAATGTTTTAATATTTTGTAGTTGATGCATCAATTCGCTTACGATCTATATTAAGCCTTTGATCTTAAGGTTTCCATCAGTTTTTTACGAGCGTCAGCGTTCCTTCAACGTTCCTTAATTTTTTAACAACCAGTATAAATGTATGTAAATGCAAAATATTCACTTTCTTGTAATTGATTGGACCATATAGGATTATCAAAAAAGTGACGATGATAATTTCTTATTTTTTTTAAGTTATTTTCTTCAAGTAGTGTTTCTTGTTGGAGTCTATTTTTACGCGGAAACACAGACGTTGAAGGAACGCTGACGCTCGCACAACGCTGGTGGAATAGGGGCCTAAGGTTTTCGAAAAATAAACGATCAAAAAGACGGATATTATTATTCTTAATATTTTTTTAGTTGATTCTAAATAAAATTCATGATATTTTTAATGTCATTTATTTTAATATGAATATCAGAAAATAGTAACCTATGTTTTTATTTTGCTTTTCAATGAATTGTAGTTCGATGCTATGTTCCTGATAGCAGCTTTCTTATTGAGGTAATCGTTAATATCTTCCAAAAAGGTGCTTACAAGCATAGCTAAAATATTGAAATTCATAGATTTTCTTATCGTATGTATAGACCAGCGTGGTATTGGATCAGTGTGGCTTGTAGAGCGTAAGCTGTTGGTAACCCACCTCGTTCGATTTCCAAGAAAGCTCTTTCACTTGTTCCATTAGGGTGCAGAATGTACAATTTGTAATTTGTTACAAAAAGTACACCGCTTTCGATGATGAATGGTTGTGGTGGTGGCTTAACTAGCTCAACTTTTCCAGAAACTTCTGAGAGTCCTTCTATTTTCTTAACATCATCGTTTGTGCACACGTAGGGTACTTTGTCATCGGAGTAGAAGTAAAGATTATTTTCGTAATCGAGAATAATTTGTTTAGCTTTCACAATATCGTCCAAAAGCTCCTTCTTTTTACTGTTATCAGAAACTTTATACACTTAACGATCTTCAATCAAAATGTAAATAACATCGCCTTCTTTTTCTTTAGCAATTCCAATAATGCTGTCAGTTATTGTCCCATATTTATCAGCTGAATTGGTATCTGGGCGTAAAGGCCGTCTTTAGCTCCAAAGAAAACTATTTTGCTTTTGTCAAGGAGTTTTTTAGCCTTTCCACCTTTGAGCACATACAATCCTTGGTCATTACGGCTTCCATCTGGTTGCACGTCAGCCTCGACAAAGAATACTTGAATTTTCTCAGTTTCTATTTCATTCGATTCAGAGGAACTTGACTCATCTTCGTCAAAGTTAAGCGAGTTAAGTGGCACGAGGAGGTTAACTATGTCATGGTCAGATTCATTTTTCACGTAATCTTGGATCAAGTATTCCGTGGATATATAAAGATTGTCATCGTTGTTAGAGGTGGGCGCGGCAACCAGCAGACCAACCAGCACGAAAGTTGTATAGCACGTCAGAAGCCTCGTGGTTAAGTCTGGAATAGATCGAATAAAAAATATCTTAATTTAAGTAGTAGTAATAAGTAGGTGTGTCCCCGGCGGTCTCACTGATCGTACTACAATTAAATAGCGCAAGTGCCTGCAGAATATTCGATCAATGTAATGTGACCCTCAAAGTACAGCATAGTGCAAGTTAAAACGCAGTAGATGTAAGCACTTACATTTGAATTTATATGTGTAAGTAATAATTACGCATAGAAATTCATAGCCAATTAAATGACAGAGTTTCACTACATTGATAAACTATTTATTATTTATAACAAAAAAAGATTTTATGTTGATGGAACAAAATCGAAGATCCATAACAAATCTACCTATAATTTTTATTTACTATCACACAATGTCAAGGCCAAACCAAAGTTCAGCGTTGGTATAACTAATGATAAACAACTGAAAATACATAGTGGTACTTTGTATTTTATTAATCTGCGTATAATGCTTAGAAGAAACTAGTTAATTTCTAGAAATAGTATAGATAGCGATAATTTAATTTATCTATATAGTACGCTGTTTGCAATAAAGCTATAAAATAATCCGAGAAAGAGAATGGACATGAGAGACACGAGAGAGAGAAGCAATGGACATGACAAACCTACGTACTACTGTCATGTCCATTGCTTCTTCGTTTAAAAAAAACACAAAGTTGTTCAAAACTCTGTTTTTTATACACGTAGTTTTGAAAACTTGCTTAGTTTGATAACTGTGGTTCAAAAATTCGTTTTTTTATATGTATTTTTGTTCTATAAGTAAGAAGATCATTTACGAGTAAGTGCCTCTTTGGCCCTTCCTTCATATTTGGTATAAACTTAAATATATTTAATAATGTATTTTATATTAGGTTCCTAAAAACCCATGGCTTCGTTAAATACGATGATTTGCACTTAATGTCACTGTGTGCTGTACATTTCTACAATCAACAAGTAAGTACAAAGTAACTCACCTTAGGGTCAGATCTCGGAACCGGAATGAAAATGGTAGATTATGTTGCAGAGTAAATGCCAGCTGGGGATATGATAATTTTGTTTTCAGTAATATTATTATCAGCGCGTATATTCGCGATGATTCGCGCGGTGCACAAGCTTTTCGATTTCCTACAACTTTTTCGTATTTAGATAGGACTTCCAAATAACCAATGTATATTAAAAAATATTAGGTATCAAAAGTTTATTTACTTTGTACACAATGTGTGTTTGTTAGTCACAATTAGTACAAATATGATATTAGAATTCTTTGAAATATTTGATTTTTTTTTAATTGCTTTAATCTCTTAACTTGAGGCAATTATTTATTTTAAATAATATACGTACAACATTGGATTTTAGTCTAGATCATGGAATTAGTGCCGACTGCAGTCAATATGTCTTCTGGGCTGAACTTGCTTTTTTAAACGACGAAAAAAAACGGAGGAGGTTCCCAATTCGACACGTATATATACATTTTTTTTATGTATGACCACGCATAACTTTTTACAGAGTTGTCCGATTTTGATAATTCTTTTTTATTAGAAAGGGCACACTTCCAAAGTGGTCCCATTGTCATCATGTTAGGATCTGATTATGATATCCTGGGGAAATTGAAGGAACTCTTCATATTTTGGAGGCACGCTTACAGCGATTTCGGTCTTTGTCTCGGTATCGGTAGCTTTTTGGCTACTAGTGCCATATAATATACTATGACAGTATAGTACGAGTAGGTTACGTGGCAATAAATCACAAAAAAGTAAGAAATAAAAATTTTTAACAAAAAATAGAACCGACTCAAAACGCACTAAAAAGTAAAAAATAACTGTGTCATTTAGTTGCTTTAATTTACTTAAGCATATCTAGGAGTCGGTGCCAGCCAAGGTATCTACTTTAAAGACATTACCATTACCTAGAACCCACAAACTGCTTACTACATTAAATAAATGTTCCTTAAACTTGGCTGGCACCGACTTCATAGATATGCTTAAGTAAATTAAAGCAACTAAATGACACAGTTATTTTTTACTTTTTAGTGCGTTTTGAGTCGGTTCTATTTTTTGTTAAAAATTTTTATTCTTTTTAACCGGCGACAATTCTTCGAAGGTTCTCAGTCTAAGTCGACGCGTATATAAATTTTTTATTTATATATTATATATTTTACATAGTCGTCCGGATTTGATTCTTTTTATTTTAAAGGGTATATTTTCTTCAGTAGGTTTAGGTAAACCTACTTTTTAGTGAGTGACTGTCGATAAATCACTAAAAATAAGAAAAACTATATCGTTGTTTTTTTACATTCATTTACTTAAACATAATTATCTATAGTCGTTGCCATCCTAGTTTAAGAAAAGTCCATTTCACGAAGTAGCAAAGCACTTTGTAGGCTTTAGGTAACGTCCTTAAATAAAGCTTGGGTAACAACTTCATACATATGTTTAAGTAAATTAAAGTACCGAAATGATGCAAATATTTTTGCTAGTGTGTTTCGTAGTCCGTTTTATATTTTATTAATAATGTTCATTTTCTTTGATGCTTTTTATTTAAAATGTGTGCGTTTTTTAGCTTTAATTTCTACAGTCGGGTTTTGTGGATGTCAATTTCAAAAACTGTACCTTTTTAACTCAAAGATTTTCTGCTATTTAATGGCCTCCGTGGCGCACCGGTATGCGCGGTAGATTAATAGTACGGAGGGTCCTGGGTTCGATTCTGAGCAGATTGAGATTTCCTTAATTGGTCCAGGTCTGGCTAGTAAGATGCTTCGGCCGTGGCTAGTTACCATCCTGCGTACAAATACGTGCCACCAAGCGATTAAGCCCTGCATGCTTCGAACTGAGCCCTGCATGCTTCGAACTCCTGCTACAATGTTGTTATGGGGGATTTCAATGCAAAGCTGGGCGAGAGGAGTGGTTCAGAGTTGAGAGTGGGGCAATTTGGCTATGGGCAACGGAACCACAGGGGCCAAATGTTGGCTGACTTCATGGAGAAGGAGGGCCTCTTTATGATGAACTCCTTCTTCAAGAAGCCACCACATAGGAAATGGACCTGGTTGAGCCCCGATGGTTTCACGTGTCTGTGATCAATAGGGTCAAAACCGGCAGTGATCACCGACTGGTAAGAGGCACGTTGAATATCAATGTACAGCTTGAACGGTACCGACTGGTGAAGTCAACGCTCCGACCTACTCGTGCCCACATCCAAAACCCCGAAAGCTTTCAACTGGAACTCTAGAACCGTTTCGATTGCCTAGCACATTGTGTTGATGTGGACGATCTGAACAACAGGCTAGTGGAAACTGTCCATTCGGTTGGGTCTAAGTTCTATAAGACCCACCGCCCAAAAACCAACAAGAAATTCTCTGACCAAACACTCAAGCTCATGGAGGAAAGACAAGGAATGCGATTACAGTCTTCAGGGGACGCTCTGAACTACCGACGTATCAATAGACAGATCTCTAAGTCGCAGAAATGTGACTTACGCCGCTACAACACCGAGCGTATCATAGATACAATAAAACACAACCGTGGCTCGAAAGTGTTCGCGAAAGATCTGTCTATTGGACGCAGTCAGTTGACGCGTCTGAAGACCGATGACGGTAATCTCATTTCTTCCAAGCCCGAGATCTTGGGTGAGGTCGAGAAATTCTATGGACAGTTATACACGTCAACTCAAAAGCCTGTTGACAATTTGGCTGAAGACCCCAGAGCCAAATTGACCCAACACTATACCGAAGATATCCCGGACGTCAGCCTTGACGAGATTAGTATGGCTCTCGAACACCTAAAGAACAACAAGGCGCCAGGTGATGACGGAATCACAGCAGAACTCCTGAAAGCGGGTGGTAAACCGATACTTGAAGTCCTTCAGCGATTGTTCAATTCCGTCATTCACGAGGGCAAGACGCCTCAGGCGTGGCACAGGAGCGTGGTTGTTCTGTTCTTCAAAAAGGGTGACAATACCTTGCTGAAGAATTACAGACCAATCTCGCTGCTGAGTCATGTCTACAAGTTGTTCTCCAGAGTCATCACGAATCGTCTCGCTCGTAGGTTTGATGACTTCCAGCCTCCCGAACAAGCCGGTTTCCGACAAGGCTTTAGTACCATAGACCACATCCATACGCGGCGGCAGGTTATACAAAAGACCGAAGAGTATAACCGGCCACTTTGCTTGGCGTTTGTGGACTATGAGAAAGCCTTTGATTCGGTGGAAACCTGGGCTGTGTTAAGGTCATTGCAGAGGTGCCGAATCGACTACCGGTATATCCAAGCGTTGCAGTGCCTGTACGAAAACGCCACCATGTCAGTCCGTATACAGGATGAGACTACGAGGCCAATCCAATTGCAGCGAGGAGTGCGACAGGGAGATGTTATCTCCCCGAAGCTATTTACCGCCGCATTGGAAGACGTCTTTAAGCTCTTGGACTGGAACGGACTTGGCATCAACATCAATGGCGAGTACCTCACTCAACTGCGGTTTGCCGACGATGTAGTGATAATGGCAGAATCTCTAGATGATAAGGTCATCTCATTCATCAATAATATGCTCAATGACCTCAGCAGAGTTTCTCAACAGGTGGGCCTTAAAATGAACATGAGCAAGACAAAGATCATGTGTAATGCTCATGTTTCGCTCCACCCAGTTATTGTTGAAAATTCTGCGCTCGAAATTGTAGACGAGTATATATACCTAGGGCATATGGTCCAGTTAGGTAGGTCCAATTTCGAGAAAGAGGTGAACCGCCGAATCCAACTCGGTTGGGCAGCGTTCGGGAAACTGCGTGACATCTTTTCGTCCAAAATTCCTCAGTGCCTGAAGACGAAGGTCTTCGAACAGTGCGTGTTGCCAGTGATGACATACGGATCCGAGACTTGGTCGCTAACTGCGGGCTTCATAAGAAGGCTCAGAGTCACTCAGCGGGCGATGGAAAGAGCAATGCTCGGAGTATCTCTGCGTGATCGAATCAGGAATGAGGAGATCCGCAGAAGAACCAAAATAACCGACATAGCTCAGCGAGTCGCAGAACTGAAGTGGCAATGGGCGGGGCACGTGGTTCGAACAGCTGATGGACGTTGGGGGTCGAAGGTGCTAGAATGGCGACCCCGCACCGGAAGGCGCAGTGTTGGATGACCCCCCACCAGGTGGACTGATGACATCAAACGGGTCGCAGGGAGCCGCTGGGCACATGCGGCTCAGGATCGTTGTGTTTGGAAGTCCCTAAAAAAGGCCTATGTCCAGCAGTGGACGTCCATTGGCTGATAATGATGATGATGATGATGAAGCGATTAAGCGTTCCGGTACGTCATGTGACAAACCGGGATATGGATTTCATCCTACACCTAAACAAATTAACCCGTTTCCATCTAAGATTGCATTATCACTTAACACCAGGTGTGATTATAGTCAAGGGCTGACTAGTATGAATAAAATAAGAAAAAACTAGATATAGCGTGGTGTCCCTAAGCACAACTGTCATATTATTGTAACATTGAAATACCTGTTAAAACATTGTTTTTAATTAATTTTCACTAGAACTTCTTTACGATTATCATTATTTGGAATTCTTCAATGAATGATCCACGCAAATAAACATAAACAATATAAGCACCTATTATATGAATTATAAAACAAATAGTAATGTTTTATCATTATCTACTAGTTAGTTCCAGACGGCAATCACAATTGATGGTAAGTTATGATGTAATCTAAGTTGAGGGCGGGCTCGGCTGAATCTTCCACCAGGCAGACCTGGACCAATTTAGAAAGGACATAGGTAAAAAATGTATGGAATTCTGCCCCAGAGATGCCCAGAGATGATATATATGTCATTAAATAGCACAGATCTTCTAGTTAAATAATTATAATCGACGTTCAAAGCGATGGCAAATTCTAGACTGAAAAGAAAGCCGCATTTGAAATTTATATAGAGTACTAGCTTTTGCCCGCGACTTCGTCCGCGTGGAATTAGTTATTACGCCAGCCTCATTTTTCTAAGTTTTGAATGTCATATTTATTAATATCTAATCAACTGCCTAAGAAATAGGTCTTAAGCTTTCAAAATGACGATACTTTCATATAACATTTCATCCCCCCTTTAACTCCTTACAACCCTTTTTCGCAATTAAAAGTAGCCTATGTCCTTTTTCAGGCTCTAGACTTACTGTGTACCAAATAGCATTTAAATCGGTTCAGTAAGTGTAGAGTGAAAGCAAGACAGACAGACAGAGTTACTTTCGCATTTATAATATTAGTTAGGATCTCCCGCTGGGGAGGTTAACCCTGCTAGCTAACTTTCTTACAACGCCTCTGCTCATAGTCTTTAGACTGATCGCATGAGTAAAACAGAAAAAAAACAAAATAGTAATAAAGTTACTTGTAGCTAAGCAGTCGCTGATAAAAGTTATGAAAGTTGACAGTACGACGACGGTCACGTAATTCAGAACACAAAAAATCGATTGAAATTCTTATATTTTTGACACATTTTCAAGTGATTGCTATGAAACATGGATAGTTGTTTAAAATTCATTTTTATTTAAATAAAATAGTTAAATATGAGTATACGTTTGGACAGCCTGGGGCAAATTATGGCTATGCCCTTTAGATCTGCCAGGCCGCCCAAATGTTTTAAAAACACATCTAACAAGTGGGTTATCACTTCGAACTCCGTATGTTTGACCTGTTTTTTTTCCTTATAGGTATTTTTTTTTTTTTTTTTTTTTTTATTTCAAAGATACAATGAAATACAAGTTTAAATAACGTATTCTTATAGCTAAAGATACATTATTATCGTATGGGACTTAAACATTTAGCAGGCTGACACGCCTTTACAAAATATGGAGTCATAATTATCCACGATATTTATGGTTGTAACTATTTCGTTTAATATATTAGGTATAATTAGGTTTCACGTCACAGTATTGTTACATCAAATATTTAAATGATAATAAGCTAGCACAAAACAGAACAGCCTTAACATTATAACAGTAGAAAACATATAGTTAAATAATAGTACTGATTACATATTAATGAATAATATTTAAGTTAACATTTAACTGTTGCGGGTAGTTTGTCGCCGTTGCATCGGGCGGGCAGAACGTCGCTTCGCCTACGTCACCGGTCGGTGAATACGTAGTGATGGGGAAACTTATATCGACCATATTTATCGAGCCGTAACTTAGAATGCGATTTACCCAATTCAGAAATTAATTTATTAGGGTTTGTAGGGTTTTTAATGAGATAGAATTTATGAGTCTGTTTTAATACAAAATCTTTAATGAATGGAAATTTGATATGGAGATGCAATTTTTTTAGGTTAGTTTTGAATGGTGTGTTGTACGCAATTTTAAGGGCTTTATTTTGGACTACTTGAAGACTTTTATAATTAGTTTCACAAGTGCTACTCCAGATAGGTGCTGCATAAGTTATACATGGCCGTATGAGTGTCGAATAAATTTTTATTTTTGTAGCCGGACTTAAATTACTTTTACGGTTTAGGATTGGGCTAAGGGCATTGAGGGCTTTCACACCCTTTAGTTTGAAATATTTGGTGTTTTCAGTCCAGTTAATTTTATGGTCTAAATATAAGCCAAGATATTTAACAGATTTGCTCCATGGGATAGAGAAGTCGTTAATTGTTAAAAGTTTAGTAGGCAATGAACGTTTATTAGTAAACATAATAGCTTCTGTTTTTGATGCATTTAATTTTAGTTTCCATTTGTTGTAATATGAACAAAGTAGATCAAGCGAAAGTTGCAAACGAGAGATAATGAGATCTATATCATCGGACGATGTGTAGTTGGCCACATCGTCAGCAAAGCCTGCAATGTGAGTGTATGGCTGTTTTGGGATGTCATTTAAGTATATCAAAAACAGGAGGGGACCTAACACGGACCCTTGAGGAACCCCGCTAGGAATAAAGCGGTGAAGTGATGATATGTCTCCTATATGTACACGAAATGAACGTTCAGTTAGATACGATTTAATAAGGCAAACAAGTCCCACAGGAATGTTATACTCCGGTATTAGAAGCTTATGCAACAATCCATGATGCCAGACGGAGTCAAATGCTTTCTCTACGTCTAATAAAATCATACCAGTTGACTTTTTTTGGTTGAGATTTAACGCAATGTATTCGGTTACTCTAGCTAGTTGATGCGAAGTTGAGTGCCCTTGACGAAATCCAAACTGTTCAGGGATAATGGCATGATTCACAGTTTTTAATAGCCTAGTGTATATAATTATCTCAAGAAGCTTGCCAAATGATGGTAACAAGCTTATGGGGCGATAGTTAGATGGAACGGTTTCATCTTTGCCTGGTTTCTTAATTGCAATGATTTTCGCGGTTTTCCAAATAGGCGGATAATATTTATTAATGAGGCAACCGTTAAATATTTTAGTTAAGTACACGATCGCTTTATAAGATAAATTTTTAATGACAGCATTACAGATATTGTCCACCCCAGGGGCTTTTCTCGGCTTGAGTTTTTTGATTAATGAGAGAACTTCACTAGGCGTTGCCAGCTGTAAATTCGAGTAGTCTAGGGCACTAACTGAATCAAGTTTAGTGAGAGAACTTTGAACTTTCAGCTCAGTCTCAACATCGCTACACCAGTCATTGGTGAGCTTCATATTATTAAGAAATGCATCAGCCAATACTTCGCACTTTTCCAGCTCAGTTATGGCTAGATTTCCACTAGGACATTTCAACGGCGGGATTGAAGCATTATTACTCCTCAGGGATTTGGTTGTACGCCATAGTTCAGAAGTAGCATTATCGATTTTAGAGAGTTTTATTTGCCATTTAACGTCATTGTTATGTTTGATTTTACTGTTAATAATTTGTTGGAGAATATATACTTCAGACAGGATTATTTTTTTGACATCTTTTTTAGTTTCCTTTAATGCAGTTCTATGTAAGTAGTTCTTTTTGCGTATAAGTTTTTTAATATTTCGCGGTAAATTATTGTTATGTGTGTTTATTTTAATACGGGGAATAAAGATAGTGCAGGCATGATCAATAAGGGTTGTTAAATGATTGATGGAGTCATCGATATCGTCACAGGTATTGAAAATACGAGGAGATAGAATTATATTGCTGTCGATAAAATGTTTAAAACTATTCCAATCAGCCTTTGAGTAGTTATATTTAAGGTAGGTTTTACGATGTACTGCTTGGTTTACTCTAAATAGGACTGGTAAATGATTGGAAGACAAGCATGTTAGTGTTTTTAGGTAACTTATGTCATGCACATTTTTAACTAACACGATATCAGGCGTGGACGGTGTGTAATTACCATGATAATGGATCAAGGTAGGTTCAGGAGGAGCAAGGATATCAAATTCATTTACGAACATGTGTTCGTAAAGTGTAGTACCGTGCAGGTTATTGTTAGAACAATTCCAATACACGTGTTTTGTATTTAAATCACCCATGATAAGACATCTGTGTTCAACATTCAGTACAATGTCTAGATCATCCTCAAGTAATCTCAAATTGGGTGATTGGTACGCTGAAACAACAGCAACGTATTTGCCATTTAATTTTATTTTTATACCTACGCATTCTAAGTTATTTGTTTCAGGTATATTTATTGGTATATGGTCAATATCAGACTTAACTAACAAAGCGACCCCCTGTCCACGACCGTTCATGTTCTTATCCTTTCTATAGATAGTGAATCCTGGCGCTGCGAAGACATGATTGTTGCTTAGTCGTGTCTCGCTTAGTGCAATGATATCCACATTGGTTTCATTAGCTAGATCAAGGAGTTCTTCTATACGTGACCGAATGCCATCAGCATTCCAATATATTATTTTGATTTCATCCAAACTAGACATACTGACCAAGATGAGTTAGTATCAAAACAACCTTGTCCATCATGGAGTTGCATGCGGAAAATTGGCCCTTAAGAGACTTTATTGTCATGAGGATTTGGAGCATTTCCTCAGAAGTACTATCCTGGGGGGCGAGTGGAGATGTACCGCATTCAGCAGGAGACACTGTTTTCTTGGTGGTTTTACCTGCTACATACGACCAGGATCGACCGTCAACTTTTGCGCTTTCGATTTTAGATTCATGTTGCTTTTTCTGATCTTCCCTTTTAAGACGAAGTTGCTTTAAGTATTTTTGGCGTTCGTTGCAATTGCGGTAATTTGCCGGGTGGTTTTCACCACAATTGCAGCATACCGCTGGCTCAGCACGGTCTTTTTTGAAGCATTCTTGAGTAAGATGACTACCTTCACATTTGACGCATCGTGGGGGTAGGTTACAATTTCTTGAAGAATGTCCAAAATGTTGGCAACGGTAGCATTGCGTTCCTAGGTTATTATTAGGACGAAACTTGCGAACCTGAACTGCACACTGAGACAAATATTTGATCTGCTTGAATGACGCGATGTCTGCTCCAGGTGGAAGCTGTACTAAGAAGGGTGGGCATAGTGCACTAAAACCACTAGCTGTCTTTAATCTGCGTATGCTGACACCTTCAAAGCCCAAAGCGGACAGTTCTTCGGCTAGCGTATCCTCGGCATAGGCCGGAAGGCCCAATATTACTGCTTTGGCTGTTCTCTCGTCTTTCCGTGAAAAAGTGTGGAAAGCAACATTTTCAGAACGTAAACCTTCTTTTAGTAGATTGTGTGCTTCGGAGTTATAACAACTTATTGCAATTTTATTATTCCCAGTATATTTTAAATGATACTGGTTTGTGTATCTCCATATAAGTGTTTTGATAAACTCATGAGTCCATTCAGGTTTAACTTCAAGAAATATTGGTGGTATCTTACCAGTAGTTACTTTTACTGAGGTAGCATCGCGAAGCCGTACTGCAGCAGAATTAGATGATGTTCTGCTAGTGGTAGGGAGCGCACTAAATCTGTTCGAGGTGTTAAGATGAACCGTTTGTTTTTGAGATACATTGTGAGCGACGCGCTTAGGTATCTTCCAGTCGTTGGGATTAGTAACTTCATCATCACCTGCTCGTTTAGTGGCAAGAGAAGGATTTGAGTGAGCCTTCACTAGAAATCTCTCCATTGCAGATGAATTTACTTTTATCGATAAAAGATTTTGCCATCACTAGTATTACTCACACTATTATACGGACGTGATTATGTACGTACAGCGGCTATGACAGCTCGCGAGCAACTGAAATATTTAGGTATTGGTACCTTATAGGTATTGGTATAGGTATACGCAAGTGTTTGGCAGTAGACTCTGCAGATAATGAGCGATAATGCAGTTTATTATGAAACGCTTGGTTAGAAAGTGCCAATTAAATCTGACTTCAAGCTTGATGATAGGAAAACTAAATCGTTGTAGTTGTTAGGGAAACTGGGGCCAGAAATCCATTCTAAGACTAGTCCTTATAATAATAATAAATATTATAGGACAATTATACACATATAGCCCCAAAGTAAGCATACCAGTAAGTAGCTTGTGTTATGGGTGCTATGATAACTGATGAATATTTTATATATATACTTATACATAAACACTTATAATATATAGATAAATACCCAGACACTGGAAAACGTCCATGCTCATCACACAAACATTTTTCCAAATGTGGGAATCGAACCTACAGCCTAGGACGCAGAAGGAGGGTCACTACCCACTGCGCCACTCGACCGTCTTATGAATTGTGAGGAACAAAACAAAAGGTGCTGAGTACGAGTAAGTATATACCTACGAATAGTTTTAGATTATATAATATAGTATAATTGTATATTATGGTGTATAAGGGGATATCCCCTCTCCTATAAGGAGGGAGGCCTGGCCTTGTAGTGTGTTGTTAATAGGCTGATAATGATGATCATGATGATTATGGTGTATAACATACAGTTCTCTAAGCAGAGCATGAATATAGGAAGATGAAACATCGACGCAGTTTATGCTTAGACGTAGCGCCTTATATGTATATTTCGGAGCATGCTGGGCTGGCTGTAGTGACTCCAGCGGGGACCGGCATCAGAGGTTCTATGTACAACGGTCAACAGGGTGAGCAAGTGCGGAGAAGGCCGAGGAATAAAGAAGAAAAGATGGTGTTGTCCATCTTATACGATGCCACCTATAAGTATTGCTATGTTCCGGGGGTTTATTTGGATTATGAGGTACTGGGTTAGAGTCAGAAGCGTAACCGGCAATTTATGCACTCTGTGCCAGCGTGCGTAGCTGCGCCCTACAGACTTGTAACTGACCCTAAATAAGGTATTGTTTGTATATGGTTTGGTCATTTCTGCGCCCCTCCAGGGTCTGCGCTCTGTGTCTGAGCACCTCTGGCACGGCCCTAATTACGGTACAGGTTAGAGTACCTAGTGGGTCGGGATATAGCTGTATACTGTGGCCCGTCTATGTTAATTATTAATCTAGAAAAATCTTCTCAGCTTGGAGTTGGAAAGTTGGTGGTGGAATATATACCTACCTACATATACTTTGGTTTCATAGTTAAATGCCACAAAATAAAAAAAATATAAGTCTTATCAATATAAAATCTTTGATAATCTACGTTGGAGCACCATAGTGAGTCGGAGCTCCATATCCCATCCTCCATAAGGACGCCTGGGTTTTTAGTGGGTCGTAAAACAGGTTGATAATAGATAATAATTATTAGGAATATTAGATTGACAGGGGTAGGGCACATTGTATGGCATGATGTGGCTCTTTTAATGATGATGATGATAATGGATTTTCACTTGATATCAGGTGGTACATCTCTTCGTTCCTTCAACGGTTATTAAAGAAACGGCCAAGTATGAATTGAACTTGCATACGGGTAGTTCCTTTTTTTGAAAATATATAAGTAACTACCTATATTGCAGTTTCACTTTATTAATACCTTGGATGATAAACTTGTGTATATACATACCTACATATAACTTTTAATTTCAACTACAAACTTCTGCACTTTCCTTTAAGATACAGAACTATTACTACTTAAAAGATGATGATGATTGAATACTTAAAATCATTTTATACGGTATGGAGCACTTAAAACTGAGTTGATAAAGTATTAAACGCTGAAACGGATAGCTTTAAATTAAGAAAAAAGAAAACAAAATTTTCAACTTAAAGTAAAAAATTTATTTTATAAAATCAAATGCTCACTTCACAATATTTTGTCATATTAAATATTAGGTATATTATAAAATTTGTATACATTTCACAATAATCTTAAGGCAACGTCTTGGGTCACAATATGTTTTATTGTCAAAAATTAAACAAAAAACAAATAAGACCTCTTTTCCAAAAATGTCAAGTGTCAGCCATTAAACGCCTTGAGATTTTTGTTTTATTTCAAAAACAAATAAATCATTGAATCCCTTTTGAGGAATGAAATGTTTGGGCAATTTTTAACATTACATCCCCCAAAAAAATAAGGTGGAAAATCGTGATTTTGCTATCTAATCAAATCTATTCAATATTCGGAAAAGTAGATGCATTAAAATTATTAAATTTACTTCCCCGTCTAAGCGAGCATACTTTTTATATAAATAACTCATAGTAACTCATAGTAGCAGATTTTGCAGAGGAACTTTCATCAATTGTAGTACAGTAAAAACATACAACGTTTCAATGCAAAACCTGTAAAAACACTAATTAATTTACAAACTAAATTACACCGAAGGCAGAATTTCAATTATGAAAATCAAACAAATATTAAAAAGGTAGGTAAACAACATTGACAAACATAGTATTGAATATAGATATATAAAAATATATATAAACTTATACAAAATATATATGAAAAATATGTATGTACTAAATATTTATAATAATAGTTTCATGATTGGCACAAATTGTTCAAAATAGTTGAAAAAAATGTCAATAGAAGTATTTTTGGAGATTGACCATAAATAACTTATAAACATTTATTTTTAGTAAATGTCAGGTATATGTGTACCTAACATTTAACAACATTTCAATAAAGTACACTTCAATTTTCATGGCAAAAATTTTCAAAATTTATGGTCACCCCTAAATATTAAGCTTGGTACAGCTACATTAAAACATCTGTGCGTTCTTTTCATGCAGTGAATGCATCATGCGCAAAAAAAAGTTTTTTAGAAGCAATAACATTTTCAAAAATTGTCATAATCGCGGTAGATAGCAATACTTTGATATTTAAGCCGAACTACGACTTTATGTCTATATTTAATATTTATTTAGTTAGTTCATGTACTGATTGATAGAAGTATAGAACTCTATATTCATTAAATTATGAAAAGAACACATTGTATGTTAATGTAGCTTTACAAAAGATAAAATTTTAATGCTAATTTGGCTAACAGCGATTTCTTTCTGCAGTCTGATCCTAGCCTTATTATAGTTTGATTCGTTCAGATATGACAAATTATTTTTTAGGAAAATATTTTTAATTGTATGATAATAAAATTATTGATAAATATTGATATATTTTGATTTAGACATAAATGTTATTTTAACTTAAAATAAGAAGTAATAAGGAACCTTAGTTAGCTAGTGATAGCCCTAATTAAAATTCGATAACAGTTTTTTTTATTGATTTTGATGACATTAATATTTTAATTTAAACAATAATAATAATTAATATTGAACACAGATACTTATAAATGTTAAAATTATGTACAAGCTGAAAATAGGTAGATAGTTGAAAATATAAAGGATTTTCTTCCTTTACCATTACTACTGTACTGTACTTTAATAAAAAATAAAGAAATGTTTAAGTACTGTAAAAACAGAAGGTAAAATATCCTTGCTTGGAATGCTAAAAACTTTCAAGTACATAAATTATTAAATAATAGAGAATGTGCACTGCCTGTTGTGCTTTTAATTAAAAAAAAAACAAAGCAAAGGCGGTATCAGACGGTTCGTTTTTATTAAACGTCGTTTTTATTTTCAGTTAAATAAGTTATTTACGTGTACTATAAACGTAAAAAATAAAATTCTTTGACGCGTCGAAATGTTCAATGAAAATAGAAGAAAAAATGAAAAATATTTTTTTATTGAGTCAGTTCAGTAGAATAGACTTGGCAAAGACAATTTGTAATAATATTAGTTACTTGAAAATGAACGTATGAAATATCATTGATCTTTATTTACTCTAACGACGGAAAAAAAGGGATGAATGATATAATTTGTACTTAAAAATTCTTTACCTTACTATCAATTAACCACAAATGAGGTCTGATCTTTATTACCGATTTTGTTAAAAGTAAAACGAACCGTCCAATAGCGCGTTAACAAAACGAATGCAACAGTAGAGCTAATGTTCAGTGTGGGGGGGGGGCTCACTTAGAGTGCACGAGGTTGAGGAACTCCTCCCTGGTCTTGGGGTCGTCGCGGAACACGCCCAGCATGGTGGACGTCACAGTCTTGCTGTTGATCTTCTGCACCCCGCGCATCACCATGCACATGTGACTGTGGAACAAGATATAGAGATGAGTTTTATCGCTCTTATTGGTCAGATGCGGCTCTAGCATGACCATGATGAAGAAGACCATGTAGGTGATGCTAGAGCAAATCACGCCTGGTGGTAAGCGCAGATGCAGCCTACGGTGGAACGAGCTTGCCTAGACGATGCCTACTCACTCTCGACTTGAAGATTGTAGGTGGCAGGGAAAACGGAAGCTAGAAGAGGATGCTAAATCTTAACAGTGTGCATAAGGAAAGAGTAACCAAACCATTTAGTACCAAGGGAAATCAACAATTTAGCAACTTAGATCTCTGCGATGCATAACAGTCCTATGATAGAACGGAGATGGAGGAACAACGCGAATGAAACTACGCTTGATTACGCTCTCGAGTATGTAATATGTATAATATGAGAAACCATGTCTCTAGTCGCTAGAGGCAGCTTCGTGACATACCACAGGCTTAAAGTTACAAACTTTCAAAGTTCTGTAACGGTATTTCTCGAAGGGTTGTCACTTGGCAATGTGGATGGCGATTGGATTGGGGTATACTTGTAACTCCGCAGTAGTCCCGTAAATAATATCGTATGTGAATATAATAAATCACAAGTCATCGAGCTTCATCATCATCATCATCATCAGCCTATACTATACATATACATCTACTGCTGGACATAGGCCTTCCCGAGTGCACGACACCACACACGATCCTCTGCTGTTCTCATCCAGCCACTTCCCAGTACCGAGCTTAACAGTAGTAAAAAATCATAAATAATTGTAACTCTGCAGAAGTCTAGTGAAAAACCAGAACTCTGCAGCTCCACAGTAGTCATGTAAAAAAATAGCCCTTGTGTTTCTGTCGTCCCAATAACTAGGTAATAAGTAAAATATAACTTAAGTGGATCTTAAGTAAGTACCCATTTGACTCTGCAATAACCTTTATTGCTCATCAGTCTTGTAAAAATGTTACTGATGGTACTTGTACTGTACTCCCTCAATGACGTAAACCTGTATACTGCACTGTAGTCAAACTAATAATACTTCATCATCATCATCATTATCAGCCTATTAACGGCCCACTACAGGGCCAGGCCTCCCTCCTTACAGGAGATATGGAGCGTACACCCATTACGCTACTCCTTATAATAATAATAAATGTAGGTATAAAATAATATAATAATAATAATGTTTCATTTATTAATGATCACTATCAGATGTTGATGACAGTGACCGGGACCGGCGGCTTAACGTGCTATCCGAGTCACGGGGGTGTTACACCGCCAACTTCCAGCCTCCGGGCTTGGCTGGCTAGAAGAATGAAAAAGCTCAGAATTATTCCATGACCCGACCCGGGGATCGAACCCAGGACCTCGTGATTAAAGCCACTAGACCAACGAGGCAGTCAATAATACTTATGTGTAATACTTACACTCCCTCAATAACGACAGCGACGCCCGCGGGCCGCACCGCCTGCGTCACCGCCACCGCGATCTGCTTGGTGAGGCGCTCCTGCACTTGCAGCCGACGAGAGAATATCTCCACGATCCTGAACACAACATTACAAGACTTAGTTAAGTTAAGCTAAGCTTATTATGATGCGGCAAAAACTTGTATCAGCTAGGCGAAGGCGGATTAATAAAAAGATTCATTTACATTTACTAAAATTGATTAAGTATGACTAGCGGACGCCCGAGTTTTCATCTGCGTAATCCATGTTTCGGTGGGAATATCAGAATAAGAATTAGCCGAAGTCACTTCTCATGAGTCCAGGTATCATATCGATAAAGAATATGTACAATTCGGCTAGTAGTTTCAGAGATTATCAAGAAATTAATGCCCAATAAATAAACAGACAAGGACAACAATTTAATTAAATTTTAAGTAATACTAATAATATTTAGTGAAAAGCTGTTAATTTGATATTACCTGGCTAATTTGCTAAGGCCAAGAATTTTGCCCTGCGGCAGGTATCCGATGGACACCTTCCCGTAGAACGGCACTAGGTGGTGCTCGCACATTGAGAACATTTCTATATCCTTCACAACCACCATCTCATCCGTGTCTTCATCGAAAATGGCGTTATTTAAGACCTCTGAAAAAAGAATGATAAATCAAAAATTAAAATTAAATTAAAAAATAAAAATCACAGTTCAGATATATTTTTATTTATTTTTAGTACAAGTTAATTAATATTCCTTAAATGCAATCACACCTTACTTTACTTATAAGGAGTAAGATGATATCTACCCTTCTTTCGGTTTCTTGAAACGCTTGGTAGAACCTACATCTATACTGGTAGTATTATAACTAGCTCAATCTGCCTAGCTGGGAATAAAACTCAGAACGTCCGTACAAAGAACATACCTACCGTTGTGCCGGGAAGGCCGTCGATACTAATAAAAATTTAGTAGCTAAAGCAAGAGTTACAAAAATATGAATTACTTTCATCATCAACTAGCTCATCATCATAACTTTTAAACCTTCAAACCGATGTTTAATAAACTTTAATTTAAGTTGATTATAGTTTTCGCTAACATTTTTAACTAAGTAAACTTCTTTCCATCCTCGGCTTAATGCTTACAATTTTAAAGCATCTCTTTTACAATCGTGTTACAAAAAACTTCCTTTTACATATTAAAGTTTGACCAGAAAAATTAAAATACTTCGCTATGCGTGAAAATAAACATTTTTTTCTATTTGCATACTATGCACAGATTGATAATAAGTACTTGAGCACCTCCAAACCACATTTTATATTTTTGTAGTCAAGCTACCACTGAACATGCATACATACCTTCTAAACTTTGGTCATATCCCTTTGTGAAGAATAGCATAGCCTTCGCAGCGCGTTCTGGTGTCTTCAATAGACCCTGCCTCTCTGGATCTTCACCAAGACCTGAAAATATATTACGAAAACTTTTTAATTTTTACTCTGGTGACTAAAATATGCTGGACTGTAATCGCGTATACCAGAAAGTACTGATGAGCAGATCGAAGTTGGGACACACTAGACTAGAAATTGGCTATTCACCTTGCCTTATGTGTTTAAATTATAGGTGATACCTAACACGGATTTTGTAAAAGTACCTATTCCATATCATTTATATAACTATATAAAAAAACAAATGAATGAACATGATTAATGCGTTTTTTCTGGGTTGTCTTGCTGTTCCGTTGCAAAAGAAATATGAAACAAGATTGTTAGGATTTTATTTATTTGACGGCCGAGTGGTGTAGTGGGTAGTGACCCTGCTATGCGTCCTAGGCTGTGGGTTCGATTCTCTCATCTGGAAAATGTTTGTGTGATGAGCATGGATGTGTTCCAGTGTCTGGGTGTTTATTTATATATTATAAGTATTTATGTATAATATATATAAAAATATTCATCAGTTATCATAGTACCCATAACACAAGCTACTAACGCTTACTTTGGGGCTATATAACGATGTGTGTAATTGTCATATAATATTTATTTATTTATTTATATCCAAAATTCCGTTACATTTTCGTTTTTTTTTTTCATATTTAAAAAAGTAAAGACTCTTCACAATGGTTCAATCGCTCGGCGCGCGCAGCCTTTGTGTTAAAAAGAAGATCGTGAAGTTCCTGAATACACTCTCCAAAACATACACAGTAAGAATTGACAAACATGTGATCATGCTGTGTGCAAGGAACAATTTGTTACCTGTCAGTAGCAATCGGTAGGAATTCGCCATGTCGGGGAGAAGAGCTTCTCTGGTGGGGGGTCGGTGGTCCAGCTCGAGGTCATGGTGGAACGTGCAGTTCTCGTGGCCTGTGAACAAGAGAAAATACATTTTACTACATTTAGCTAACTGTCTCGGTGGTGCAGAGCTTATGCCATGGCTTCTAATCACGAGATCCTGTGCTCGGGTTTTAGGTTTGACTATATGTAGAATAACAAGTTTTCTTTATTCTATAAGTGAATTTTTACTACAATTCCAAGCCCGGAAATCTTGGCGGTGTTAATGTATGTTCCGTTTATTATCATTAACATCTGATAGTGATTGTAGAATCCAACATATTATCACCATAAGCCACACACCCTTCCACCACGCTAACCATATGCGTGGTGTGCTATATATATAGCGTGGTAGATCTGTGCTCGATATCACCTTTCCTTTAAGAAGCCCAGGCCTTGCCTTTAATAGGCTGTTAACGATTATGCTGATGTTTTAGCCCTAACGGCTAGTTTAATCTGCAATGCGCAAATGTGTGCGCAAATAACTCAAAATTCTTTATTCCATTACTCCCATAGTCCGGTGGAAATGTACATTGACAAGACTGGCAGCAAATCAGGTGTAAGATCGATGGCTTTGCAAGATCAAGGCACGTGAAAGTAGGTATATAGTATCAACGACCATCGACTTGTTAACCTCCAAGAGGATATTGAAACTCTTGAAAGAAGAAACCCTTGAACTAATGTTCTTATAACGATACGTAAAAAAAGAAACTTTAAAATGTTCTTAGTACTAAACTGAAAATAATCTTAGTTTATAATTATGAGGTCATTAACTCGACGAAATTCAGAAGTTCAACATATTTTAAAACATTCTGGGACTAACCTAAGGTCACAATTGCATAGTTGTCAGACAATAGTAAATAAAATTGTCCTCTAACTGAAACTCAGTGGTATCATACGAAAGTCAAAGGAATATAATATACGTGGCACTAAGCTTCTTTACTAGGACCATTCCTACTCTTGAAAGATCGGATCGGAATATTCTCCTTTGATTGTACGATATCCGGAGCATATAAGAAAGGAAGCAAATTGCCTTTGAGACGTCTACAGAGTTATCGACAAGTAGTAAGGCGAAGAAATAGCAACTTCTTTTAAGTACTCTCCAAATGTATAAAGTTAAAGTGCTAAACAGTAAACATATATTCATATAGTTTTTGAAGATCAATAGAACATCCAAAAAGGGGAATGCCAGATCTTAACCCAGAAAGAACACAAATTGTAAATATACTAAAAATGTCCTATTATTATATAAAAAAACTGCTTTTTCAATAATTGATTAATTTAAATATTTACAATTAAATAAATAAAAAGTAAAAGCTTAAACACTACAATAACCTAAACTATATATAATACCTAAAAAATACAAAAAAAAACAGTACAAAACTTAGGCGTCATAATATTCCTCCGAATCGGTGTCGGTGGTAAAGTGCCCAGAAATAAAATGTTTAACAATAAGCCATTTTTACTGTTGGTCATCGGAATAAAATTATGTTAAAAAAGTATTTAAACTAATATATTCCCTTTTAATTTACACTCTTTACACATTTTTAAAACCTTATTGTTGCATTGGGTTTTAGCTTTTTAAATTGTTTTTATTGAATTTTCATTAAAAGTGGGCTCTACAAGGCTAGTATCCAGAGTCGTTAAGCCTGTTTAAAAATCTATTTAATAAAGCTTTTCGACTGTCATGTACAACAATACATAATACATTGTTGTACGATATGTTTTTATTAGTGGGTTAAATTCCTATACATTGTCTGGCACTCTACTTTACAGCTATAAAATACTACTCAAACGTTGATGATATGAGCATTAAATATAATACAGGCAATACAATATAGAATACAATACAACATCCAAGAATACGATTTTATTTAAAACCTAATCGAGGAAAATTTTAAAGCATTATTCTATCTATACAAAAGAGTTTTGTCTGAGATTCCATAAAACGATTCTGTAATCGATTTATGAAATATATTGTAAGTTAAAGGTATGTAGGGTTCGTTGTAATTAAAAAAAAAGTATATATAATATGTAGATGACTGCAGAATGATAGATTAATAATTTAGTCTTGAAATTCAAACATTATGGTTTTCAAGTTTAGGATAACTTAGATCTCAATAGCTTAGTTTCAATTGAAATAACATCAAAGTTTCTAAGTTTAGGTAGATTGTAATTCCAGATTCTAAGTTTACTCTTCATTCATTGTACCTATTCAATCATTTAAATATTATCCTTAAATAATATTGTGAAAGCTTTACGTAGATGACTGTTAGTAGTCATTAGAAATTGTGGTACTGAGAATAACTTGGCTGAAAAATATAAACTGTTTCGGTCACCTAAAACTGGAACTTAAAAAAGCTTTGGATAAAGGTACCAGTTCGTAGCAGATAAAAGACGACAACTGTAGGCAACAAGTCGCAGCAAAACTACTGGTTTTTATGCATTTCTAAAGTTATTTTATAGACATACATACAAAACCTGTAGTGTTACGGGAACACGTCGCGGGTCACCTGCAGTCGGCTACGAACTCCCACCTTAAAACTATACAGCAATGAACAAAGTTATGTGTAAGAAGAATATGAACAAACCAGGTGTTGTAGAGGTTCTAGGTGTCATTGGTGTGCCGGGAACTTCAAGTTCGCTCTCCGCATCGTTCATGTGGAAACTCTTGAGTGCTTCAGGTTTCTTGCTGTATTTGTTAACGAATGAACCCTTTCCCGCGCAAACGTCGCCATTTTCTTTCTCCTCGGAAATTGAATTTCGAATCGAGCGTGAGCTGACGCGTCTTATTAGCGAAGATGGCGGCACTGGCACATCTGGCATTTCCTTTCCGTTTCCGTTTACGGCGGCCATGTTTAATTTTTCATCTAGAAACGTTTACAGGTGTAAAGCATATACAGTGTATAATGGTTGGAGATTTGAGAATCTTTTATTATTTACCAATTTATGCAAGTAAAAGCCCAAGTCACATTTATTACTTATGGAAATTAAGAGTACTTAATATGATTTATAATCAAGTAAATATTTATTATTATGAAAATGAAAAGTAAATTAAGTAACTGTAAATTAGTATTTTAAATTATTATAATTTTTTGATATTCGTAAATATTTTTTTAATCTTTTTAATTTTTCAAAACATGATTAATATATTAAGCGAACATTTGTCTAAAAAATTAACTGAATTTAATTAATAGTATAATGTTCCAACTTCAAATGATACAAATTAATTAGAAAATATTTTCAACAATAAAACTTTCGAAATGAAGATCGCATCGTTCTTTTTCCCCTTAAATATTAGGTAAAAATGTGAGAACTAAAGAGCCTTGTAAATAATTACTAAGTGTAAATTTCAACAATAAATAAAATAGAACCATGAGCATTTCCGTTTTTTATATTGCGAATTGTACGTATAAAATTCCGCGGAGTCAACGATTTAGCTTTCCAGTACAAACATCACGTAGACTACGAGTATATAGCTGGGATTACAAAACATGGGTAGAAAAACCTAATAAGATTTAACTTTAAGCTTACGACTTTATCTATCACTGGTAATATTCTCATTTAAATAGTAATCGTAACGAATGTATTGATGTTTTAGAATTAATCTGTGATTCTAAATGTTGTGAAAAATTGAAGAGCTTTTACATACCAATCCCCTAACTTAGTTCCGAAAATGGCAACAAGTTATAGACTTTTAATAAGTCTAATCTTTAATTATCAGCCAATTCACGACCCCCTACAGGGCGAGGCCTCCCTCCTTATAGGAGAGGGTAAAATGTATTGATGAGGATGACGAAATAAATAAACGAAATTACTTCGAAGTCTTCAAAGCCAGGGATAATGAAATAAATAAATTGACAGACCAAAGTCCTCTAAATTTACCTAGTACAATCCAAATCATCGTTTCATATAAAAAATAATTTATTTATTTTGCTATTTTCAACGATACATAAAATTAAGCGAGAAAATCATCCTGATCCAACAGAAAAATCACTACGTACGTTTTATTTCCAAATAGGAGTATTCTCAGATGTTAACTGTGCAATGTTCAATATAGCAAAATAAATAAATTATTTTTAATTAAATTCCG
The DNA here is from genome assembly GCA_034621355.1 of Mycalesis mineus. Classification (NCBI taxonomy): domain Eukaryota; kingdom Metazoa; phylum Arthropoda; class Insecta; order Lepidoptera; family Nymphalidae; genus Mycalesis; species Mycalesis mineus. The sequence continues at coordinate 9,123,863 of CM067898.1, read as the reverse complement.
CAAAGTAACGTCTGCTTATTTACAATGATTAAGCTTACCCTATTAGTTACAATACAGACGTGCGAAGTGTGCCGCGGTGCAACAAGTTATGAAATCCAGCGTGTATGTGTGTAATCTTTTGGGTTATCGACTTTGGTTTATTGCTTGTAAAATGATAACCCGATGCTAGGGCAACTCTTCCGAGAGTATTGTCTACTATTCATTGTTTTATTTGGGTCTTTTAAGCCCTAAATTCGCGATCATATTTGGGTATGCTAATCGTCGAGTCCACTTTGAACCGAGGCGTATCCGCGCTATATACCAATAGATTTTATAACTATTCTTTCACGAAAAAACTACCGAATGGATTTAGATGAAACTTTATAATTATATAGCTTATATATCAGAATAACAGATAAATCAGATGTTATCACAAAATTCCCACCACGCTGTTCCAATGCTCTAACCTGTAGGCGGTTAATAATGATTACTGAAAAAATGGAGGAAAATCGTGTGAAAATCTATCCGGTAACCTTTGAGTTTATAGCAAACTAGCAGTCGCCCGCGACTTCGTCCGCGTGAAAACCTCTTAGGTACCCTTCTAATTTTAAAGACAGACTTTCATACAAATTGTGTAAAGGCACATATAGTGTGCTCATTCCCCGCTCCCCCTCTCAATTTAATTTTTTTATAGTTTCCCGTGAAGCAATATTCTCCGTCCCGTCCCGTGTACTGAAGGTCTACATTTTTGTTAAACATTGTATGACATTTCAGTACATTAACATTAAAAATATATATTTATGGCAAGCTGATGGGTATAAATTGATATTAAATAGTATATTTTACTCTTGAGTCTAGCCTTCAGAATAAACAAAAATAATTTTACAATCTGACACGCAGATAGAAATTAGCCCGTTTAAACAAACGAACAAACTCTTCCATGTACTAAATAGATATTTGAACAAAGATCGAATTCTTAATTCATCATCTATACTAATATTATAAAGAGGAAAACTTTGTTTGTTTGTAATGAATAGGCTCAAAAACTACCGGACCGTTTTTAAAAATTCTTTCACCATTCGAAAGCTACATTATCCACGAGTAACATAGGCTAAATTTTATTTTGGAAAAAATAGGGTTCCGTAAAATATTTGGGTTTTTCGGACACAAGGTGTAAAAATCAAGCAGAAAAGTTACTTATTTTGCGTACGCTGCCTAAACTATAAAAGATAGAACCATAAAATGTTCTAATTAATTGGAGATCTTATAAATATCTACAAAAAAGTCCGCGACACACTATACCTATCTATGTCGAGTGAGGCACAACAACCATTTTTTTATTTAAAAATCTTGAATTTTTTTTGGACTACATTTAAACGCATTTATTTTACTCATGCTATTAATCCTTATCAAAATAAATTATTTCATCACTATGTACAGTTTATGTAGATAATATTTGGTATTTAAAAGATTAAAATTGGACTTTTGGTTTTGAAGTTATGGCGAAATTAAAATATTACTATTTCTGCGTTGCGAAGTGAGCGTCACCAAGGCGAGGGCGCGCGTGCCGGAGGTGAGTTTAGATCTATGTTATGTATACGATGATGAATTAAGAATTCGATTTTTGTTCAAATATCTATTTAGTACACGGAAGAGTTTGTTCGTTTGTTTAAACGGGCTAATCTCTATCTGCGTGTCGGATCGTAAAATTATTTTTGTTTATTCTGAAGGCTAGACTCAAGAGTGAAATATACTATTTAAAATCAATTTATACCCATCAGCTTGCCATAAATATATATTTTTAATGTTAATGTACTGAAATGTCATACAATGTTTAACAAAAATGTAGACCTTTAGTACACGGGACGGGACGGAGAATATTGCTTCACGGGAAACTATAAAAAAATTAAATTGAGAGGGGGAGCGGGGAATGAGCACACTATATGTGCCTTTACACATTTTGTATGAAAGTCTGTCTTTAAAATTAGAAGGGTACCTAAGAGGTTTTCACGCGGACGAAGTCGCGGGCGACTGCTAGTCGTATATATAACATAGATCTAAACTCCCCTCCCGCACGCGCGCCCCCGCCTTGGTGACGCTCACTTCGCAACGCAGAAATAGTAATATTTTAATTTCGCCATAACTTCAAAACCAAAAGTCCAATTTTAATCTTTTAAATACCAAATATTATCTACATAAACTGTACTTAGTGATGAAATAATTTATTTTGATAAGGATTAATAGCATGAGTAAAATAAATGCGTTTAAATGTAGTCCAAAAAAAAAATTAAGATTTTTAAATAAAAAAATGGTTGTTGTGCCTCACTCGACATAGATAGGTATAGTATGTCGCGGACTTTTTTGTAGATATTTATAAGATCTCCAATTAATTAGAACATTTTATGGTAAAGTTTAGGCAGCGTACGCAAAATAAGTAACTTTTCTGGTTGATTTTTTACACCTTGTGTCCGAAAAACCCAAATATTTTACGGAACCCTATTTTTTTCCAAAATAAAATTTAGCCTATGTTACTCGTGGATAATGTAGCTTTCGAATGGTGGAAGAATTTTTAAAAACGGTCCAGTAGTTTTTGAGCCTATTCATTACAAACAAACAAACAAAGTTTTCCTCTTTATAATAATAATATAGACAAAGAGTCACGCACGGAGGACATTGTTGTACAATTTTATAAATTTAAATTCATATTATAAAATTCAGATTCATTACGATAAATACAATTTAGATGGATGCTTAATACACTGACTTTTATTGCATGATTAGGTAATAATTTTAAAAATGTACCTACTTCTTGTGATGAGATAAAAATTAATCGACGCGGGTGAAAAAATAAACAAAAAAATTTAGGACTAAATTTACATAACGTAACATTCCCATAAGATTTGCATTATACTATCACACCTGATGGTAAGTGGTGATGCAATTTAAGATGGAAGTGGGCTAACTTGTTAGTGGTAGGATAATATCCACACCCCTTCGGTTTCTATACGACATCGTATCGGAACGCTAAATCGCTTGGCGGTACGTCTTTGTCGCTAGTGTGGTAACTAGCCACGGTCGAACACAATTTAGAGCAACATCTTATTTAGAAAAATAGTAATTGGAATCGCACCCAGGACCTTCGTCATATACATCTACCGCACATACCACTGCGCCACGGAAGCCGTCAAAGTTATGCATAATTATAATTATGTAATTTTTTGTTTTGCAAAATATAACCAGAATTTTACGGTTTAGTTATCTCAATTAATTTAGGCAAAATAAAATAAAATGTCGATGAACTTTTATCTCATCACAAGAAGTAGGTACATTTTTAAAATTATTACCTAATCATGCAATAAAAGTCAGTGTATTAAGCATTCATCTAAATTGTATTTATCGTAATGAATCTGAATTTTATAATATGAATTCAAATTTATGAAATTGTACAACAATGTCCTCCGTGCGTGTCACTTTGTTTGCTACAAACTCAAAGGTTAACTAACAGATTTTTACATGATTTTCCTCCATTTTTTCAGTAATCATTATTAACCGCCTACACACACACTACAGGCACACAACATGGCTAAGCCGCCCCCTTCCAAGAGAGGTTAGAGCATTGGAACAGCCTGGTGTGTCTACACTTTATATACCCCCTCCTTTAAGGGAGGCCTGGCCCTACAGTTGGCCGTTAATAGGCTGATACTGAAGATAATGATGACTATTAGATGTTGATCATAGTGACCGAGACCGTCGGCTTAACGTGCTCTCCGAACTAAAGGATGTGACCACTAATATACCGATTGCGGACTTAGAATTTTACTGAAAATTTCTTAAAAACGAAAAGCTAGTATTATTTCATAGCCCGATCTTTTTCAACCTAGGGTGTCGTGATCTGGAGCCACATAAGCATTGGACACAAAAAGTTAGCGATTGCGTGATTTGGTTGTTGGTTGATTGCATCTTTAAGGATAGCTTTTTATACCCGTTCTTAAAAAAATATGTATTTTGTTGTTGTTGGTTGAGAAACCCGCTATGACTTTCTCGTGGACAAAGCCACATGCCTTCGCTAGTTATTTAGATGTTTACCTCTAGACATAAAATTATTTGCTCCAGTTAAGAACATGATAGATATTGATTGAACAATAATAATATTATTTAACTGTTTCCGATAACAGTTGTCTGTGAGCAATAAGGTCATCAAATTGTAGTTTTTTTATGAATAGCTTTTTTTTAAAAAAAACTTGATAAATAGTATAGCGATAACTAGACCTGTTAGAAAACGCTCAACGTTATTTTTATCGCGATAGAGTACTGGAAGGTACTAGAACGTACAGGAGCACTTTATTTCCAGATGTTAATTAGCCTACTTTAATGCTTAGGACGAGGTTATAGTCTCTTTTTAAGGTGGAAGATTTAAAAAATAAAAGATATTAAGTTTCGACTGACCACAATTTTGCAATGCGAGTTTTTAAATTTAAGGATCACTGTAACATGTAATAATAACTGTAATAATGACCGGGAGGGATGGCTGAATGTGTTGTTCGAGGCAGCAATCTTAGGGTAGGGCTTGGATTTTTTTATTGGAATCTTAGAAGAAAGGAAACTTTAGTATTTCATAATCCGACTAAGCGCCAAAAATATAAATCGTCTTTCAAAAATATATAACAAAAACTAACCACCGCCAAAGGATACCGCTAGAACTAAGCCTTATTAAAAGATAAATTTTTAAATTGTTGCGTGATTTGTATAACACAGTTTATAAAGCAGTACGTACGCAAAAAGGGATTCAAAATTTCCATTTCGTTAGAATAAAGCATAATTAATGTGCAATAGCGTTAACGCTCTTTTTATTTGACGGCAATAATATCAATTATTGAGAATAGTGATCTATGACTAATCACCATATAGTAGGGCAAGGCGGTTAGGATATCAATTACCTGGCCCTGATACACTACATAGCGGAACGACACCTTATATCTGGATCAAGATTAAAGCTTTCCGAACCAGCGGTAGATTCGTGACCAACGCCGACGTATCCTAGTACAGCGAAGCCACAAGACAAGCGTTCTAACCACGCTCACTTCATGTATTTCAAGACTGTCAGCATGTCGATTCTGTAACGAAACTCGACAGTGCGAGTCTCAACTTCGACTCTATATCTCTCTATCTATAATATCGTGTTAGACAGAGACAAATAGAGATCGTCTTGGTCACTGTAATGAATTTTTAAAATGCTGGTAAAATAAACGTAGTTACTATTGCTACCAAAAGTTGTTGTTACTACCAAGGGCATCACTACACGTGATCACGTTAGCAAGTTGACCGAAGGTAGAACGCGAATGTAGTACACTAGTAGGGTTGCCAACAGGAAAATATAGTATTTCACAGACTAATCCATAAAAATTATGCGGCACTTTAAATAAAAATAGTAGTATTTTATGAATTGATCAAAAAATACATGAAGATGTAGGAATTATTTATTTATTTAAAAATAGTTCGCTAAATTCGCTTTTGAAAAATATGAAGTTTTTTCTTATATGTAAGTGAGTATATTGATTTATCAATTGAATTTTAAATTAATCCTTAAACATAGATACATGCTATTGCGGTCTTTTAGGTCTACAAAAAGCTAAAATCAAAAGGATCCACTCTTTCACACATTAGTTCGTTATATTTCAAAAGGTTTTTGTTTAAAGCTCCTGGCGGCGCGACACTCACAACTCCAACAAATTAACTAACTGCGAACACTCTAATCTATTGGTGAAAATCGTATAAAAAACGATCAGTAGTCTATCAATTTATCTCGAGCAGACAGACAGTCGCGGCGGAGTTGGCAACCCTACACACGAGCAGTGTTTAAACAACAACTTGTTCGACTTTCATTTTCATGGCTGCTATTTATAGCACGTTTTATTTAAATATAGATCGCTGATGGTAATTAAAATTTTAATATTTTTACTTATTATAATTATAAACGTGATTTTAATTCTATAAATACACGTACTTTTTGAATTTGGTAGAAGTATTACATCTCCGTGCCTTGGAGAGTTGTCTTAAGTCCACAATCATTAAAATCTGTTTGTCTGAATAATCAAACATTATATACTATAACCTGCTTTGTAGCAGCGTGTTGGGTATACGCTCCATAATACTGCTCCTATAAGTAGGTGACTTAAAGATTTTGATGGCCTTAAAGGTCCCAGGTTTGATTACTGGCAGGCATAGTGGAGAATTTCTCAATTGGGCTAGTTACCACCCTGTGGGCAAAGACGCACCGCCAAGTGATTTAGCGTTCTTGTACGATGTCATGCATAAACCGAAAGGGGTGTGGATTTCATCCTACTTCTAACAAGCTAGCTCGCTGAGCATGCTCGCAAGATGGAAGTCTTAGATTGCATCATCATTTCTCATCCAGTGAGATTGCAGTCAAGGACTAAAAAAGCTGTTAAAAATAGGTCCATAATGATGAAATAACAACATTGCCTAACTTTCTGGCAAATTTAGTTCTGTATAAGTTGTGAAATCATACACATAAATGTCGACTGACATTGCAAATTTTTATAACATTTCAGCGTTAACACAGCCTATTTACATACGCAATGACGTCAATTTTTTGATGATGTTATGACCTGAATTAGTTTAAAATAAATTGATTGTTTTAGAATATGCCTAAAAATGCCTACCGAAACAATCCATAGGTCAATTTAATTCTAATTTCTACCAAAGCAGTTTTATTTAATGTAGGTACAAATTATTATCTAGAGCGAGATTTGTACAATAAATATTTTCTTTATATTTAAAAAATTACCTGCTTGTATACCTATAAAAAGGTAACCATTACTGATTGATATCCATGAAACTACTTAATTAATTACTATACAATTTTTGATTATCATTTTTTAACTAGAGGACGCTCGCCGTTTTTACTCGCGTAATTCTGGTTTCCGTGAGAATTTTGGAATAAAATGCGGCGTATGAGTTATTCTAATATGAAAGCTATATTATTGTGCAGTTTCATCAAAATTAATGCAGTAGTTTTTGCCTGAAAGAGTAACAAACATTCATACAAAATATCGCGGTTTTGTAAGTATGATGAAATTTTTTAAAATTTATGAAAGCCGCGTATAACATACCTACGTTTATCTGAAAAAATAACAATAGATGGATTTATTTTTACGCTCTCAAAATTTAATACTAAAATTAATGAAAACAGGAAAAAATAAAATTTCTCGCGGTCAAATTAGCGGACACTTATTCACAAGTAAATATTATTTTTTTATGAGGATAAAGTATTTAATGCTTACAGGTTATTAAATAACGACTATACATATTTTAATGACACTCATGAAAATAAAAAAACAAGCACCAGGAAAAAGAGGATTACAAAAAACTGGTTTTTGTAAAATTACTAAACGCAATCAAAAATTCCACGTTTGTTTCGACTGTGTTTATAGTTAATGGTGGTATTAATGTTTGTTATTTTTTATAACCTCAAATTATATTTTGTTGACCTTTACATAAGTGTTTGGTTATTTCACTCGGTTCTTATTTCGATTTAAGGCAACTGTATTTCTTTCATTTAGATACTTTTATTTTTACAAAGATTTAAAAAATTTACATTGTTTAAAAATATAACACGAATTAAATTAAATATTTTATTTGTTCACAACATGGTTATTTGTTACGTTTACTTTATTTTACAAAATATTGCTTAATTTTTATCGTTATTTTTTTCGTATTGAAAACATATAAAAGTTAAAGATTTCATTTGTTCGTGCTAACTTTGCCTACTTGATAGAGATTGAATAACAGTGACGTGGGCAAAATAATAGGGTGATCTCGGCACTTGGCTGCCAATAATAAAATTAACGGGTCATGGTTTTTAAGACATTTATTTTATTACGTTTGCAAAAGGTTTTAATTTTTTGAACCACAGATAACTGCAGTCGGGTATAAACTATAAAATGTACTCAAGGCAAAAACAATTTAGTTGAATTTAGAATAGTGTAATACAGTTTTAGGGTTCCGTACGAGTGAAACAAACACTGCACGATCAACGCAATAAGATCGATGCAAATAGGTACCACGCATATATACTTCGATCAACAATAGTTGTTGATCGAAGCCTATATAAGTTACTTTTTAGTAGGTAGTACATAATTTTTTAAAACATTAACGTTGCCCGCATTTGATGCAATCCGACACAACGCGTTCGGAATTCGGAATTTATTTGAATTCTGAACTGGATATGTTAACTATTTTGTTTGTAACAGTAAGGTGGTCCACTTTGTTCGAATCACTTTCTATTTTTACATAAAACACTGATTTTTACTTTTTAACTAAATATTGTGATCTAGCATAATTATATTACAATTAGCTATATTGTTAGTGTAACACTAGCGAACCTCGGAAACTACGAGTACCTGACGTATTTGAAAAATTGTATTTACCCGAAATCAAAATTATTTCGATCAAAATAAAAAAATAAAACATTTAAAGAAATTATAACCTCTTCCATTTATAACTATACCTACTATATAAATGGAAGAAAAATAGTTTTACATATTAAAATTTTTTCAAATCTGAACATTCATGAAAATCGGCTAATTTTTTAATGTAAATTATTATTAAATTCACCTAAAATTGAGATGAGAATCACAGATTCTATTTAAAAAAATGAGAAAAAGTTACAGAATTTCGTTAAATTTTTGATAGAAAAAATATATGCACGTGAAATAAATACATGATCAAAATGACCAACCAGGTCTTTAAAAAAATGATTTTTTTACATTATAATCTAAGAAAGATCATGAAAATCGATGAAGACGTTCCCGATTTATAAGTATTGTAACTGATCCAACTTTTATGTAATATACAGTTTATAGTATCTAGCTTGTATATAATTACCTATATCGGAGTCAATGCCATTTATAATAAACAGGGCTGAATGTACTTAAACAGAACAAGTTTAACTGGTTCTGTACTTATTCATCATCTGTTATTGTTGTTAAGCATATTGTTTAATTGCTGCCATTTATAGAATTACTAATAGTAAAGATTTGTGGAACATAGAGGATCTAACATGTCTTTGTCGGTAACTTACAGTAGCCACTCCTGTATTCGAGTAAGAAAAATATAAGATTTTTTTCTTTTTGATTTTTTTGAATTTTAAAATTCTAATGGATATAATTGGATATATCTAATATATAAAATTTCCCTGTCACAATGTTAGTTACCGTACTCCTCCGAAACGGCTTTACCGATTTTTACCAAATTTTGTATGCGTATTCAGCAGGTCTGAGAATCGGCTACTATCTAATTTTCATCTAAATTTTTTTTTAATTTTTAATGCAAGACGACGTTTGCCGGGTCAGCTAGTTTTTTTATATATTTCTTATAACAAGATTTTCCATGATTATCTTTAGATTTGCATTTTTATATAATTTATTGCATCGTTTAATAGTACTAGTGAAACTTTTATGACTGTATTTACAATGGATTTGACATTTTAATCATAATTATTTAGTATTAATAACTTAATTTATTCTAATCTATGTTAATATGTTTAGGATCCATGAATAATTTTCAGTTTAGTATGCTAAAGATTTAATCCACATATAGAATCGTAATTTATTACGGAGCTTACACGAACAAACAGACAGGTAGAACGGAATAAAACACCAGCGTGTTAAATCAGGTTAATAAACTGTCAAAATTAAAAAAATAAATAAACCCATTTTGATAACTATGATAATAGATAATACAGTTTTCACTACAGATTTGTTCAAAATTTTGCCGAAAATTGAGAAGAAAACAATGACTATTTTATGGGTCTTAGTTCTCAATGAAACTATTTAGTTTCCCCGGTTCTGCGTTGAGTAGAGTACAGGAATCATTTAAGACTGAGTACACGATTTTATAACTGAAGGAAATGCTGGACTTACCTTCATAAAAGTTAAAAAATGTGGACTTTATTAATGACAAAAATTCTTGGAAGAAATCCGCTTTTATTTTTACACACAAGACGGGATAACCAAAATTGAAAATTATAAAATTACAAGTTGTAACATCGATTTTTATAAAATTTTTTAAATAAAAATAGAATCGACTCAAAACGCACTAAAAAGTAAAAAATAACTGTGTCATTTAGTTACTTTTTAGTGCGTTTTGAGTCGGTTCTATTTTTATTTCAAATTTTTTATTTCTTACTTTTTAGTGATTTATCGCCACATAACGTATTCGTACTATACTGTCATGGTATATTATAGGCACTAGTAGCTAAAAAGCTACCGATACCGAGACAAAAACCGAAATCGCTGTAAGCGTGCCTCCAAAATTTGAAGAGTTCCTACAATATCTCCAGGATATCATCATCAGATCCTACCATGATGACAATGGGACCACCTTGGAAGGATGCCCTTTCTAATAAAAAAAGAGTTATCAAAATCGGACAACTCTGTAAAAAGTTATGCGTGGTCATACATTAAAAAAATTAAAAAATTATACGTGTCGAATTGAGAACCTCCTCCGTTTTTTTTCGTCGGTTAAAAAGAGCAACAGCTGAGTTTTTCCCGGCAGGATGTGACTTCCGAATCGGTGGTAGAGTCGCTACGTAGTGACAGAGTTGACGTTACAAAAATGCTTGTTATAAATGAATTTAAATTTGAAATTAACCGCAAAGATATGTAACAGCCTGGTCTTGGGCATAGTTTACATTCGTTCCGAGTGTACCACCGCTAATTGTATATATGTATTAAATATAGACTACTTCATTGAAAATTTTTATTGAGGTATTACTTATTTGGTCCTTATTGTTAACCTTGAATTTTGCAAGGTTAAGTCAGCGAGATTGGTTTTTTGAAAAAAATTAAATGTATGTAAATGTAATGTAAATAATATTGCGTAACTAACATTCTGAGCTAAAGTTGGAAATATATTAAATACAAATTGTATTGTAACTGAGCTAATTGTAAAACTCGATACCAAAATATTTTGTCAAAGTAGTGTTTTTTATCTCTAAATTTAAAAATTATAATTCTGATTATCAGCTTTTTTTAACTACGACAGAGCACACCTCTCTTTTGTATACGAGGAATTTGATTAAGCCCAGATTAGTTACTCGTTTCGCGATGAAGATGAAATGAAATGAAATTTACTGCTAAAATAAGTCATTTTACAATTGTGCTAGAGATCCTGAAGTAAGTTTTAAAAACCTGTGTCTCAGGACTCCATAGTATCTATGGAGGAAGAGCGCTTCCTCCATAGATACATCTGTTTTATTTTAACAATATGGTATATGGAATAAAATAAAAAGAAAATTATTAGCCTAACATGCATATAAATAACGGTATGTGTATATATATATATATGTGTGTGTGTGTGTGTGTGTGTGTGTGTGTGTGTGTGTGTGTGTGTGTGTGTGTTTGTGTGTGTGTGTGTGTGTGGATGTGTATTTATGTGTGTGTGTATGTTTTTTTTTATTAACTTACAAGTTGGCCCTTGACTGCTATCACACCTGATGTTAAGTGATGATGCAATCTAAGATGGAAGCGGGCTAACTTGTTAGGAATAGGATGAAAATCCATACCCCTTTCGGTTTCTACACGACATCGTATCGGAACGCTAAATCACTTGGCGATACGTCTTTGTAGGTATGTCTACTTTAAATTGTCTAACATATAGTAGTATTTGTAATTTAATACAATTTTTGGTATGTTATGTTTTCGTTCTGGTTTGTTTATTAATATTTGCTTATTATTGATTTAATTTCTAAGTTTGTGATTTGAATAGTTTTTCTGTATCATCGTATGGAAGATGCTCATTAAGAACTCGATACTGCGATAGCAACGGGTACTTCGGTGAAAGCGCAGAGCACAGCGAGGATAAAGACCGAGACTGATGGCTTAACGAGCTTTCTGATGGTAACTCAGTCAGTAGGTACGGACAGAAGAGCAATTTTCCTAATTTCACGTAAATATGGCCGATGTACAACCGACAAACATCGACAAACAGTTTGACTGATAGACCAATACCTACGATAAAAATGTCAATGGAGAATTCCGATTTCTGTTAGATCTCTTCGCAACTGTTGTACAATTCAATAGTGTATCGACTATATCGTATAGGTCGAAATGCAACCCCAAATGTAACTTTTCAATGTACTAATAGATTGATAAATCAGTCATATGCACCTATAGATATGGGGCAAATAATTCCTTTCTCTGATCCCGTGTAGTAAGGCAAAGGACGTCCGTTCACTTTTGCTAGAAGGCCGCTTTGTACTTAGAAGAACGAACCGTTGTGTTTCGTGTTTATGTTTATATAGTCCGGACATTTTAAGAATGCGTTTCTGACACCTTGTACGAACACTTAACTTTGACGTGGTGTCAAATTGAGTCCGCTTATCAGTTACTGGGTTTTTCTTATTACTAAGAATTCCTTTTACAGCCTCCGTGACGCAGTGGTATTCATGGTAGATTTATAAGACAGAGGTCCTGGGTTCTATTTCCGGATGTCCTGATTGAGATTTTCTTAATTGGTTCAATTCTAGCTTGGACCTTAGCTAGATGTCATCCTGCCGGACCGCAGTACCTCCAAGTAATTTAGTGTTCCGGTACGATGTCGTATAGAAACCAAAAGGGACTTTGTCCTAACAAGTTAGCCCGCTTCCATCTTATATTGCATCATCACTTAACACCAGGTCTGATTGTAGTCAATGGCTTCTTGTCATGAACAAAAAAAATAAACACACGAGGTAACTTTGATGTGGTGTTATATTGGATGCGGCTGTCAGTTACTGAGCTTGTCTTACTACCGAGAAATTATCGAAAAGTTCGTGGTTTCCCCCGCCTCTATGAAAATGACCTGGTCCCGTCATTTTCATTCATGTTTAAAAGTTCGTTACAAAAATCTAAGCTTAAAAACCCGTATTGAAGTAGTTTGTGTTTTTAAGTTTCCTTTTCATAAGAAGAGGGAGGACTCCAGTAGACCGGCGAAATAGGCTGATATTATGAGTTTGAGATTTATTGGTTTTTAGAAATAATTATTAAGTATAACATTAGAAGTGGGAAGTACAGACACGAAATCGGGGTTTTTGTATTTTAACCGGTTGAGTTAATTAACTAATTTATTACGTTTATTAATTGTATACGCAATTAAGCATATTTTAATATTTTTATATTTAATGAGTTTTGCAATATAAATCGTGCAGTATTACTGTTATGTAGGTACTTACATTAAGAAAGTAAGTTTAATTAAAAAAACATTAGGACAGTGACAACAGGAAACGGAAGCTTGGAAAAAGCCTAGGCATGTTGACATTGACATTGACGTTCAATCAAATTGACACTTTTCAAGGTTAAATATTTGATTGGAATTTCTACCTGCTATATTTAAATCGATATGCTTTCATTCAAAGGCGCTAAATTAGTTCATGAGAATAAAAATAATAATTTTCATACGAATGACGTATTATAAACTTGTTTAGCCTAGGTTTACCCTATTTTAAGTAAAATTAATCCTCAATAATAAATGAAGATAATAAAATATTACACGTAAATGCCTACGTACAATTCGCACTAAAATAGAATACGGAAGAAAGGCTCTCTATTGTTAAACAAATAAATATTATTGATGTCATACCCACTATTCATTTCTTTAACAAATACCTAAATCTTAAAAAAAAAAACAAATGTTAATAAATCAGATTAATCATAAGCGAATTAGATATGACATTAAAAATAAAACTTAATGCTACACATGTTAAAATAAAACCTCTTTGGTAAAGATTATACAAACACCGGCAAAGTCATGCTCGCAAAAAATATCGCGCGCAATCTGCTCTTATCGAACACAGTTTTTGTACCGCAATAATAATTTAATAATCCTTGTGTAATAATATAAAAAAACAAAACAATCTCACCACACAAAAAACTGAATGCAATCTGCATTCGAAAATAAAACACTACATATTCTTAGTAATTAAAAATTTTACCAAAGAGGATTTATTGAAACGGGACCTCTGTTTGTAAATTAAGATGAAAATAATACTGTTACATAAAAAACGCGCGCATTACGTTCTATTTACTTACAAAATTAATGTTTGTCAATTATGTATATGAAGCACAGATTAAACACTGAAGATAATTAAAAAAACAAAAGATGTCGTTCAGAAACGCGTGGCCGCGTCCTGCACTTATGGCTGACTGGTGTTGTGTTCGATCAACAGATGATTTTATGTGAAGCCAGAGCGCTTGTGTGGAAACTGGAAAAATCGATATGGCGGCAAATGACAGCGGTTTCGCGGGGTTTTTCGGGACCGCTAAAGTTGGGTCACATAACTTAGTTTTTACTTGTAACTTTTGTGATAATGGATTTTTCCTATCAGTTTTTGAATATACATTAGTTGTAATTATTGTATAAATTATTTAGTTGGGTACGAGTTCGTTGTATGTTGACCTGTCTTTTTAAAATTTTTAGCTTGTTCGTCTAAGGTTCGAGTCCTAGAACAGACCAAAAAGATAGGTTGTTATTAATAAAAATTTGAATGGATATTTCGCTGGCCTTTTATATTCTGTGGCATAGTAGAGCTTTTTGTGGTAAAGTTCGTCCGGCTCACCTACTGCTGTCAAGTAGTAATGATGTTTCTTTGCTTGATGAGTGTGCTTGCCGATGTAACTACAGACAAACGAAGCTTCACACCTTCGCCTCAGGTTAATGGACTCGGGCAGCACTTTGCATGCCTTACTGCCAAGGATGAAGGCTGACATTCTTGAAGGAAAGAAAAGCTCTACATTTTATATACTAGGACTTGAACTGACTATCTCGTCGCCTTTTATTATTCGTACGTCTTTGTCCGTAGGGTGGTAATTAGCCTCGGCCGAAGCCTCCCACCAGCCAGACTTGGATCAATTTAGAAAATCTTAATCGGCCCAACCGAGAATCGAACCTCCGTCATATAAATCTACTGCTATGAATCTTTATAGAAAGTCAACGCAATTTTGTTTTAATTAAAAAATTTTCATTACATACTATATAAAGACTGTCAAAGAACCTGAGACGCCTGAAACTAAGCACTGGGCCTAAGGGGTTTTCACTAAGTTACATTATGCATATACCTATATATTTATAATATAGGTATAAGTGAAAACATAAAACATTATAATTTGCACATTCTGTTCGTTGAAAAGTAAACCTGACCCTAGGTTATTGCCCTTTGTAAATTGCATAAAGGCATTTACGCATAGCGTGCGACCGTGACTTCGCTCAGTCTATACTAATATTACGAGTAGGTTATATAATTTGAAGTCAAAGTCAATGATCAAATTATTTTACTCAGTGACAACTGACGTTCATCTTGAAATGATACAATTCTTTGATATTGATTTCTTAGATAATTAATAAAAGCATATAAAAAAGTAGGTATCTATGTTATGTAAAGTCGCCAAATTAATTTATATGTTCGTTTGTTTAAATGCACTAATCTCTGACAATATCAGTCGAATTGCTATGTTTTTTTATTGTTATAATATAGCAAAGGATCATAGGGAATAGTTATTAGTTATATATATATAGGAATGTGCTTTCGATCATGATTATTTAGCATTCTGGGAAAAGCACTAAGGCGTTCAGGAATCTGGTACGACAGACGATGAATAAAATATAAAATATACACATACATTTGTTTCGCTTTTCCTAATCCTAAGGTTGTCTGGAAGAAAATCGCTACAAAGCGATAAAGTCGCCTTTTGTTTTCTACTTCTTCTGTCCTGTTCTTTGTATTATTTTATTTCTTACATGTATTATGGAGTACAAAAGAAGTGTATAAAATATATGAAAGTTTAATTAAAAACTGATTACTAGTTTTTGGGAGAAACGGAAGGAAACTTTCGCGTTTATATTACTACGTGTACTATCATGTACTTACTCTGTGATATAACTAGAATTGATATTTACTAGGATAGAGTATATTCGCAGCGATAACAAAATATAGACCTAGACACCGGGAATAACATAAATACCTGAGTCATTACCACAGGAAAACCCGTAGCTAAATAGGCAACAGGTAAAACCCTCAGGAGAAATCTCATTATCCCATGGTATTAACGAATAAAAGCGACTGACGGTACCTACATAGATAATTGGTAAATTAAATATTTTTTTTTATTTAAATACACGTCACTAAAAGCACGAAAAGAAATAGCACTTGAGCCTTTTTCAATATCAAAAATTGGTATAGTAAACTTTATTTTCGACAAAAACGCAATAACGTATATACTAAAACTCCTTAGGGATCATTGTATTGATTAGTGAAAAAGTCTCTGAGTTTTTCACGAATAGACAAACAGACAGAATCTTCGGGGGACTTTATTTTATAATATGAAGTGACATACTTTAGTAATTATTATTGAAAATTTTATGAAAATAAATAACTAAGCATGTTTTCTGCAACTATATTTTTATAAGTAGTAAGTAATTTAAGTAGGCTTAGTAACTAAAATGTCTAATTTGCTTATTTCTGGTTGACTGTTTTCTACATTTGCATTTTTATACATGCGTTAAAGTAAGTAAAAATTGCGTAAGCTTATTTCTGATGACCTGGGCTGGTCACGTTGCACGCTGTTCAAATAGAAGGTGGACAATAGGGACCACAAAGAGACCATTAAGGTACTAGACTAAATAGAAGGGTCCAACTGGCAAAAGAAAAAGCGGCAGGCCAAAGCAGCGATGGGAAATTGACAGCGGTGGGAATAGACAGGATCAAGGCAGGTAAAGACAGAGAAAGATAGAAAAGTTTCGGGGAAGCCTATGGGGTACATTTCCAAAACTAATTTAGCATATTAGCTAATAGCTTTAACATTAGATCTCGGAAAAAAAAGGTTTTTATTATTGTTTCTGATGACCTTTGATTGCAAAGGTAAGTCTTCTCGTAGGAGAGGGGATTTGGAGTTTTGCTGTAATACGCTGTTCCAATGTGCAGGAAGTAAAAATTAATTAGACGGCGGTATTATCAGAAAATAAATTTAAGAACCGCTAGCTTGCTTAAGCGAGACACAAGGGAGTGAGACAACTAATCCTAATCCCGAGTTCCTACTGAGATTCATCCGTAAAATTTTTATTCAAATTATTGTTTTTTATTTGACGTACGTTGACCTACTGTAGACGCACTTTTTTACGTTATGTTAAACTATTAGTAATCTACCACAAGAAAATAAGGCGATTTGCGACTTGAACTAAGGACGAAGGATCATAGCTACCGCCAACGCGGCTTCGGAACATGAGATAGATCTGCCTTCTATTCCTTTAGGAAATTTGCTTTCTGTTATCTGTTCCGAATATTATTATTATTAAATTCTGTTATTCTTTATTATAAGAAAAAACTAATTGCGTGCGGGATCGCGGGTATTCGCTTGTACAAAACACCATTTATGCAACAGCGACTCGCACTTAACAGGTAATTCAAATAAAAGTATCCTCAGTCAATGTTAGTAAAAAAAAACAAACGAACTTCTCTTCGTCGAAGCGACGAAAATCCCCCATTCATGTATGTGACAAATCGTTTGACGTACGTTATATGTTAATTACGTGACGTCACGTATGGATACATCGAGCATAACGGCGAGAGGCGGCGTCAAAATCAGTGACGTCATAATTACGTGTATTATATTAAACACATACGACGCTATTATACATGATTGTTTTTCGTTGAATATTCGAGCAGATTATCTTGTAGTAGGTAGGTTTAGGGCTCTCGTTGACAAAGCTCGTTCGGGGAAGTACTGCTTCAATGCTTATGTCCGTCCGTCCGACTACAACGAAATCAAAAGGAAGACTACTGATTTTAGCCTATGTGTGTATGTATGTTCCACCATAGCGCCTAAACTTCTAAACCGACTTTAATTAATAAAGTATCAATATATTTAGGCTATAATAATTTTATGAAACTTTTATATGACGAAAGTTAAACCTATGATTTAAACCTCTCAAAACACCCTATACCTTAGGTAGGTAACCATGTCTGTATAATAGAGTTGTTCCTGGCTCCAACACAATCATAGTACGTACCTATGCTATCTTTTTTTTATCGAAATTTAATTAATTTTGGGAAGTGCGACACTAACTTAAGCATTTTTGTGCCTATACGTTTCGGTTATTTTAACTGAATTATTTTCTTGTTTCTTCCTCTTTAGACCCCTTTCTTACGTAGTCGGGATGAAGTATTTCTACTTAATTTTTTACCCGACTGCGTCAGAAGGAGGGTTATTAAATTAATGTATAGATTTGTTTGAAAGGCCGTGAATAACTTGTATAGCTTGACAACTATCCTTTAAGTAGAAAGGCAAAGAGTGCATTATAGTGAATTTACAAATATACTGTTTATAGGTATAATGTGATCTCTAAACGTACTCGATTAACTTGAAATTTAGCACAGTTACTGATTTCGTGACGCACGCATGCTTGCTGTAAATACTGACTAACTCAGCAAAGGGTTTTTAAAACTATACTCTCGATTGTCTAGAAAATTAACACAGTTAATAATAATTTCGCGATATAGAAGCTAACTAAAAACGGATTTCATGATACGCTTACAGAAATGGGAACACATGTGTGAAACCAGTTAGTGAAAAACATTACACTCCTTCTGACGCAGTCGGGTAAATATAATAAAAATAGATAAAAGCTTATCAAGTGGTACCTCCTATCTGATCAGTTTTTATCTTTAACACAGGAAGTTACTATTTTCATATAGTGCGTGTATGTAGATACGATTAGCAAGTTTATTATAACTTTTTTCCTCATCTATGGGACCGTTCAAATATTACGTAAGCAGATTTATTACAATTATTTACCCCCCACCCCCCTTGTCAGCAAAAGTAAGCAAAAATCCTACCCCCTCCCCCTATGCTTACGTAGACATTTTTCAATTATAAATGTATTTTTTTTAATAATTGTCACATATAATTTTAAAAATTAGAAAATTATTTTAGGGTACAGATTGGATTTTACTGATACAGTATTAAACATAGAGAATCTAGGAATTTTTGCTATTCGTGTAAAAAAATAAATAACTATCGATGACGTAATCATCATCTAGACCCCCCCCCCACCCCCCATGTCATCAAAAATAAGCAATACACAGACCCCCCCACCTCTCTATAGTGTTTACGTAATACTTGAAAGGTCCCTATAGAGCTTTTTCTACCTAGTGGGAAAAGATGGTAATATAGAGATGTTCCAAAACGTTTAACAGACTCCGTGGTGCAGAGGTGCGCCGTGGATTTTTAAGTTGAAGGTTTTATTCCCGGCTGGGCTGTTTAAGATTTTCTTAATTAGTATAGATTTGGTTGGTGGCGGGCTTCGGTCATGACTAGTTACAACTCTACCGGGTAAGATTTACTGCTAAGGGATTTAGCGTTCCGGTACAATGTCACGTAGAAACCTAAAAGAAGTGTGGATTTCATCCTTCTCCAACAAATTAGTCCGCTTCCATTGTAGATTGCAACACCACTTATCATTAGAAGTGATTATAGCCAGGTCTAATTTGTAGTAAATAAAAAACACATTATAAAAAGTAGACGAGTATAACATAATATTATGTAATATTCTATCTCGAGAGATTTAAAAAATATTCCAATAATTATAATTAAAAGTAATATTAAGGCAATCAATAAAATATTCCTTTACACAATATTTTACAACATATTCTAAATAGTATCTATATATAAAATGGTTATTAAATTCAAATTAAAAAACAATTAAGAGGTAAATTATATCGGAAGAACGATTAATGATCATCAACTAACATTGCCCTTGACATCAGTGTTCGGATCATGTTTTAACCTTTTTTTATACAACAAGTTAGTTGTAGCCATGACAACAGGATATGTTAAGTAACGAGCTGTCTAAGGCTTAACTCAGACATGTGCAGAGGCAAATCGAAGCGACGCGTCATTTCTGCCAATAGCAAATTCATCTTTTCTTTATCTACTACAAGTTGGCCCTTGCCTGCTATCATATCGGTTAGGTGATGATGCAATCTAGGATGGAAGCGGGCTAACTTGTTAGGATTAAGATGATATCTACACTTCGTTTGGTTTTTACACGACATTGTACCAGAACGCTAAATTGCTTGGCGGTACGTATTTGTCGGTAAGGTAACTAGCCACGGCGAAAGACTCCCACCAGCCAGACCAAGACAAATTAAGAAAATCTCAATCTACCCTAGGAGGTAGCGTAACCTTAACCTAAGCAGATATAGAATTTTTTGTAATAACATTCTCAAATGAAGGAAATACTAAAGTACACCAACCCAGGACCTCGCGATCCGACGCTACTGGGCAAATCACTGGGCCAACGAGGCAGCTTTCGAGGCATGCCTCACTATTCAAACATTGCAGTACATTTTAATGAAGGCGTTACGCGTCAAGACGTAAGAATAGAAAGAAAGGTTATTTGGAAAAAAAAATTGGTTGTCTGTAAAGTCGGTTTACTGACGATAGTTGAACGTGACAATTCACACAAGTCTTAAGAAAATACTGATGGAATGGTAGCATTTAATAGGTTATTAAAATTTTTAATTTAAGTATATTTTTATAAATATTAATTTAAAATAATAAAATAATTGATTTTGATTTTATAAATTTATATTTTAAATTTATAATAAATATATTAATTTTTAATTTAAAATTAATATATTTAATAATTATATTTAATAGACGGATGTCGAACGCTGCCGAACGCAAAGGCCGATTGTGCTTCTTTGTCGCTCGTTCTGCGCTCTCGCTTGCACTTCAAGCCTTACATAGAACGCCTCAAAGCGAGGTAACGACGCATGACGTCATGTTTTTTTGTGCGTGCAGCCGGCTCTATCGAATTATAAGACGTTGACACGTCAAAAACTTCACAAATACTAAAAATAAAATGTTTTGCCATAAAGTTAGTTTGTAGTGATGTGATCCCAAAAGGGTCTCACTTAGAATTTTGAGGTGAAGTTACGTCTGAACATATTAATGAGTTACATTTCGTTAAAACCATTTGTTAAAACCAAACCAGTTAATACTCCGAAATTTTGGATAAACAAATCATAAAAAGGCTTCTTCTAAACGACATTTTTCAATTAAAAACACTTGAAATTCAAACGAAGTTATCTTTTATTCTTTTTCTAAAATACACAATTAGGTGGGGGTTGGGTAGTCGGCGGTGTAACACCCTCGTGCCTCAATCATTTCTTAACAATCAAATATTAAAATACAAGGGGGAGGCCCCAGACTTCGTCCACGAGACTAATGTAAAGTACAAAGTTGTATTATACAAAAAATTTATCTCTTTCTCAAAAATTGGCCTAGCTGGGAATCTAACCCAGGAACTCCGTCTTATATCCTGTATCCACCGCGCATAACACTAGGCCACGGAAGCCAAATTATACTTAATTTTATAATATTTATGCAATTATATCAGTTTTAAATAAAATACTAGATTTAAAAATAAAGAGCCGTAACAGAGTCTGCAGTATAGCACTAGTATACGCTAAGCTTGCAAATAAAAGTCACATAATAAGGCTTAAAAGCCACTGCGAGTGTAATTTCATCCCTCCACGCCTAGGTTTCTAGAGCTCTTTAGTGGATTTTAGCTTTATTTCTATTTACTTCGTTTGCTATACTATATTTGTATTTCAAAGTGTCTACGTGATCGAGTGAAATCACGGACGCGACTATTTATAGCGTTCAAAGTTACTTTTTGCCGACTTCGACGAACGGAATTGAAGGGTTATGATTTTAGTGGTATATTATGTTTCTTTTGTAATAATAGTTAATGGGACAACTTAATGGTGCAGCAGTATTCGCGGTGGACTTATAAGGCGAAGGTACTAGTTTCGATCCCGGTCTGGGCGGATTGTTTTTATCTATACTAATATTATAAAGAGGAAAACTTTGTTTGTTTGTTTGTTTGTTTGTTTGTTTGTTTGTTTGTTTGGTTGTAATGAATAGGCTCAAAAACTACTGGACCGTTTTTAAAAATTCTTTCACCATTGGAAAGCTACATTATCCACGAGTAACATAGGCTAAATTTTATTTTGGAAAAAAATAGGGTTCCGTAAAATATTTGGGTTTTTCGGACACAAGGTGTAAAAAATCAACCAGAAAAGTTACTTATTTTGCTTACGCTGCCTAAACTATAAAAGATAGAACCATAAAATGTTCTAATTAATTGGAGATCTTATAAATATCTACAAAATATCCGCGACACGCTATACCTATCTATGTCGAGTGAGGCACAACAACCATTTTTTTATTTAAAAATCTTGATTTTTTTTTGGACTACATTTAAACGTATTTATTTTACTCATGCTATTAATCCTTATCAAAATAAATTATTTCATCGCTAAGTTCAGTTTATGTAGATAATATTTGGTATTTAAAAGATCAAAATTGGACGTTTGGTTCTGAAGTTATGGCGAAATTAAAATATTACTATTTCTGCGTTGCGAAGTGAGCGTCACCAAGGCGGGGGTGCGCGTGCGGGAGGGGAGTTTAGATCTATGATATTATATACAATGATGAATTAAGAATTCGATCTTTGTTTAAATATCTATTTAGTACACGGAAGAGTTTGTTCGTTTGTTTAAACGGGCTAATCTCTATCTGCGTGTCGGATTGTAAAATTATTTTTGCTTATTCTGAAGGCTAGACTCAAGAGTGAAATATACTATTGAATATCAATTTATACCCATCAGCTTGCCATAAATATATATTTTTAATGTTAATGTACTGAAATGTCATACAATGTTTAACAAAAATGTAGACCTTTAGTACACGGGACGGGACGGAGAATATTGCTCACGAGAAACTATAAAAAAATTAAATTGAGCACACTATATGTGCCTTTACACATTTTGTATGAAAGTCTGTCTTTAAAATTAGAAGGGTACCTAAGAGGTTTTCACGCGGACGAAGTCGCGGGCGACTGCTAGTAGTTAATATAGGTATGGCTGGCAGCTTCGGCAGAGGGTAGTTACTCGATTTAGTGTTTCGATATGATGTCGTGTAGAAACCGAAAGGGACGTTTTATCTTTCTCCTAACACGTTAACCTGCATGCAAATTACTTAAGATGGAAGCCACCTTAATTTGCATTATCATTAATATTAGGTGCGATTGTAGTGAAGGGCGAACTTGTATGTATATAATGCTCGTCAACACGTAAAAAAACAGAGTAGTGGGCTTATATCCCCTATCCTAAAAAGAGGGAGGGAGGTATTTGTTCCTGTAGTGGGCCGTTAAAATACACTGATAATGATAATTTATATGTTATATGTTACTTTGAAAATCCCTTGGCATGGAAGTGATGAAGATGTATTGGCTCTTAAATCGGAAGTCCCAACTATCTTTAGAAAATAAGCTTCTATTATACAAGGCTATACTCAAACCCATATGGATGTATGGGGTACAGCTGTGGGGTACAGCTTCAAACTCGCATCTAGAAATTCTGCAACGGTTCCAATCTAAAATGCTTAGATTACCAATGCTCCATGGTACATCAAAAACGATCGTCTGCATCGTGAACTGAAAGTTAAAACTATAAAGACAGAAGTTGCTGACTCAGTGAAATCCTACCAAAAACGTATTAAAAATGACCCAAATCCTGGTACAACCTTAGAAGGCAGGAAGAGAAGAGCACCACAAGATGTCTTGTTATAGACAGTACAAAATATTAATTGAGCAAGTCAATAGATTTTGCTCCAAACACGCCTTAAAATAAATACATGACATCCAGCTGAATGTCTCAAGACAGATTGCAGGAATAATGAGTCAAAAAAAATGTTACTTTATAGCTAAAGTTAATGTAGTTGCAACGGCTGCAAATTGTGCAAATTGTACCTGCTAATAACGCGTACGGTGAAAGGACAACACGGTACATCGTTCCTCGTTTACTTAACTCAATGCCTTCTGCTGCGTCAGGATCAGGAGTGATAACGCATTATAATATTAAGCGTAAATTAAAATAATATTTTGTATCGTAAAAGACACAGACTGATACATGTTCTATCAAACCTCTGTAGATATTTACATGTATCCTTATTGTACTTGTTTTTTTGTGTAATTCTTATTTGTTAAATAAATGAAAAAATAAAGTTATTTTATGGTTAAGGAACAATAGATGGCCTATCTGAAGTGGAAAAACAACGATCGTAATAAACTAATTAATTACATTAGAAATACTTTTTAACTATCGGAGGATTCGGGCAAGCTCAAAAGTTTAGCCAGAGCCAGGCCAGCCAGTGGAAGCAATGACAGGAACGACTCTCATTTCACCTGTAGGATTCGGATCTTGGCTAGTAGGCCTGTTCAGTAGGAGTTCGTGGGTGCAGTAAGGTTTTAGTCTCGGGGGCTTTGGTCTTGGAAAAAATATTTGGATATATTTTTTGCCTTATTTATACCAATGTAAATTTTGGTGTAGGGGTGACAGTTATAACTTACTATAAATATGCACAATCAAATAATGAAAAAGCATAACTAAACTAATAACCTCCATTTTGAATCGGTTGCATAGAGAGGTGAAGGATAAACCAGTATTTTACAACGAGCAATAAAGAATTTAATTAGTTAGAACAATTAGTTGTTGTTTTTATTACCTAGATCTTTAATTGAGCTATGTTGCCATTTTTGTTTTATTGTTTCTGCAGAATTTAGAGTACTAAATGATACTGATGATGATGATACGTAGGGCTTTACGTATGCCTATGTTACACGGCCAAAGCCTCACACTTGCCAGACCAGGATCAATTAAGAAAATCTCTATCGGCTCAGTCGGGAATCGAACCCATTACATTAGGTGTAAAATGAACTACCACTGTATTAGTAATGCCGCTTGGTAGCAGAAATAAACATGGTAGGACTTTTCCTAACGAACTTTGGCACAAATAGACCTACCTAGTACAAAGTCCAATACTGCGCAACAACACATCAAAATTTATGCCTAAGGATGAAAGAGTAGGCCAATACATTGTAGGTACATATTTTAGCTGACATCTTAACACATGTAGGCAAAGGCGTCATGTAATAGGTAGTTATAATGAAGCGAAAGAATTGTCGACGCACCGAAAAATGCCTAAAAATTACATCGTGCATTTTCATTTAGGTCAAACCTGAGTCAAACTTTTATGAATACTGTAGGCACTTTGGGTGAAGAACCACTTTACTCCGCTTTTGTGAAAAAGGCTATGCCAACGAAAAGAGAAAAGCAAGGATCACTATATCTATACATTTTATTTAATTATAAACACTTTATAGTGCAGGCGGGGACAAACGTAGTTTGGTTATATCTTTCTTTGCCCGCAGGTAGCAAAGTATTTTTGTCCCGATAAATTTAAAAATCACGGGCAATCAGTTTTGAAGGAGAATGCCAGATCCTAACCCAGAAAGACCACAAATTGTAAATATATTAAAAATATCCTATTATTATATGAATGTTTTACAATAAGCTATTTTTAACCGACGAAAAAATTCTCTTTACGCATTTTTAAATAGTTTTTATTGAATTTTCATCAAAAGTGGGCTCTAAAAGGCTAGTATCCAGAGTCGTTAAGCCTGTTTAAAAATGTATTTAATGAAGCTTTGCTACTGTCATGTTAGTGTGACAACTATACGGAACAACGATACGGAAGTGGACGATAACCAACGTTAGGCTCTCGTCGAATACTCCGAGTTCTAGAGCTTTTAAATGTCATTTATATGAAATAGTATAAAAAATGTAATAAAATGATCCATGATACATTGTTGTATCTTTAACGATTTTATAATTAACTTTATACAGGTCAAGTTAATAAAGTCAGTTCGAAAATAAGTCGATTTCTTCGAACTCTGTTAGTAACCAACAAAATGTAAACATAAACATGTTGGTGAAATTAAATATAGAAATAAATATATGACCTTTGTGCTCAAAACTGAAAAGGTCAAATGTTAAGTGTTACTTTTATGAAATTGCGATTGCCGACGACTTTGTCCGTTTAGAATTTTTATTTTTTGTTGATCGAAACCGTCACATCTATACTAATATTATAATGCTGAAGAGTTTGTTTGTTCTAACGCGCTAATCTCAGGAACTACTGGTTTTAATTGAACTGCAATTACCCTTAGCTGCAATTAGATACAATTGAGGGTAAGTGATGATGCTGCAGTCTAAGATGAAAGCGGGCTAACTTGTTACTGTTAACCCCAGTCAGACTTGGACCAATTTTGAAAATCTTAATCGGCCCAGCCGGGACTCAAAGCCAAGACGCCCGTCTTATGAATTCCCTGCAAATATCACTGCGCCACGGAGGCCGTCACAATCTGCTAGCTCCATCAATTGTTATTACTACTGTAAAATTATAGTCACCGAGTCTTATCAACTAAACCTATCTATAGCGAGTGTGTTTTACGAAGTGAGAATCTGTCAACGATGTTGGTCGATATCGAAAATAGTAAAGGCAAATTTTATATGGAATTGGAGTAGCGCCATCTAGTTATAGAAAGAGTATTTTTCCACGTTATTTAAAATTAACCCCAGTTTTTGATTGTATTTTTCAAAACACTAACACGTGGGTGTAATTATGGATTAAATTTTTTCTAATACTTGAATGTTGATAAATTAGTTAGTTTTACTTCTTACGAGTGTACGCTAGTACACGCACACATTTTTTTTTCTATATAATTTGACGTTACGAGTGGGTACGTTTTTACGCAGTCGCTCGGTGAAATACTCGCACTTGTCCCACAGACCGAACAGCTTCTTCTGTTATGTTTTTGAAAATAAAAGGCAAATACATACAAACAAACACAGCAATAAGACTTCTGTGTATCGAAGTGACAGTGATGTAGTGATTTTCGAAAATATCGACCTTACCATTGCAACCTTGCACGATTCAAAATTAAAACCGGAAGATTACTATAATTATAATACTTTTAATATGATAAAGATCTTAAAATGAAATAGTGTTCATTACAATTTATTTTGTTAGGATTATTTTAGCCTCGACCACATGTTAAGGCTGGCCGTACGCGAACTTACTTGGTTGAGCAATTGCTTCAGATAAATCGCTAAGCAACACATTGAATTGATCGTTACTTTGCGGAAACCTATGATAGTTGACATATCATAACATAGTATTTTAACTGTAGTAATGTTGCTTCCGCTGTTTGTACGATTAGATCTTTTTAACTAGTAATTAATTTTATTGCAGTTTTAACAATAGGTTAAGTGACTTAAGAAGAAAGTAGTTAGATCTCCTTTTCTAAAAGTGTAGTAGGCCTGTAAGTTTTCCAATTTTTGGCTGGAAATGAATAACTTTCTCTCTATGCCAAATTTTAGTTAAGTTCGTTTCAGCGGCTAAGCCTGAAATATATGATAAATATTAAAAGGGTATTTGTTTGAAGCCCGGATATACGCAAATATTCCATTACCATCGATGATCTGGTATGACTGTAGCCTTTAAAATTCCAAAAAATAAATCGTGTATTTCTATCCATAGTGAAAGTACCGTTTTGGGTGACACATTATTTGAGAAAAGAATACTCTGCAATATTTCTTTAAAAATATATTATTACGAATAATTGTTTATTCGCATTACATCTATGTGAAAACCAAGATGTATCATTATCGTACAAAAAATTAAAACACTTTGGCTATCACGTCTGCAGAAAGCCTTATTGGTGGCAACGGGTAATGGACGAAAACGCGATATCATCGTCGCTACTATGCAATATCTAATTACTATTACATTATACTACATAACAAGTTATATTACTACTAATCACTATAAACAACCAGGGCCGTAGCCAGTCCTGATAGAGGTGGGGTTAGATTAGGACTTCAAATTATTATTCTATAGTATAATTATGAAATTTGATAACGTTGTTAATTTTTCTTTTCAGTAAAGAAATAATTAAAAAATACTTTTATTAACTTGTATTTTTTTATCGTTGTGTTTGGAAGTTCCTAAAATGGGATGTGTCTAGCAATAAACGTCCATCGACTGTTGATGATACTTTTTAATCAAAGCCTTAAAGATTGTGGTATCAGAGGTAAATATTTAAATTGGTGTGAATCATTTTTCCTGGATAGATTATATGAAGTAATTGTAAAGAATGCAGACAGTTTTTGAGTCTAGGAAACGGGAGTCATGGTTAATATCTTACATTATACCTTTGCATTACGTGTCTTAAAAAATCAAAAACCAAATATACTTAATTAAAAATACGAAATCTATCAGTTTGCAGTTGACAAGGGAAGCAACAGCCAATGACATGAAAAAGGAAAGATTTGAAAATAGATGAAACTATCGGAGACGATTATATTTCATGATTTAAAGTTAAACAAATAAATATATGAAAGTAATTATTTAACCCCCCCAGATATAAATAGCCTAGTGCTGGGCCTGTCGACACAACAATGTTACATAAGTAGAGATAAAGAATTGGTAACACTTAGCAGTCAAGTTCATGTCACAAAATGTTGAGTAATATTACATTGACCTTTTACTTGCGAAGTTATTAGTGGTGATACAGAAAAAGAGAGACTGTTTTATTCGCATTGGACAATTTTATGAGCTTTATTTAATTTACGCGTACACAGTTAGTCATTAGTATGTCTTGGTCAAATATTGGAAAGTATATATTTTTTTAAAGAATATTTTGATTAAAGTTTTTCACTTTACCTTGGCAAGTAGCTTTTATTACTTGAGGTGTTTATGTTTGTTCATCGTTCCGTAATTCTTCTGGCAAGAATATCATTTACCAAATTAAATTCGATTTTAGACAAGCGACATTATTTAGTATATTCTTTGGCAACCCATGTCAGAAAGATTTTTAATACATTCAGACTAACAAGATTAAATTAAAAATTAAAAACGCCTGACACAATTGTAATTCGTATGTTTTTTCGTAGCGATCATTTTGGATTTTCCTCTTTTGTTTAATACTCATATCGAGAGCGTTGTGAAATGATAATTGGCGGATCACATATCCTCTATTTTGTAGCGGCGGCCATGTTTGATCTATTTTCATCAAATATAGCTAAGAACCATCGCCAAGAAATTGGCTTATTCGTATCAAAATCGGTCAAATCGTCTGAGCTATAATGCCCCAGACAGACATCGAACGTAAACGTATACCACCCTTCTGTTTTCGTCGGGGGTTAAAAATTATGAAAATAATTTTGATGTGAAACATCTACCAGGCATACTTTACAAAGAATTCATAAAACCAATTTCTTTTATCTAAATCTGAGGCCAAAGTCTCATGTTTTGAGTCTATCCCTCCCTTTTTCTCTGTTTAATCCTCGTACTTCCCACTGGCAGGGTTTCTGCTCTTGCTCAAACTCCCTGACACCACTACAGTCTAATTATAAAGATTACGTCAATATTGCAAAATCACAAAATAAAAAACTAATATGCCCCAACAATCAGGCCCTCCGTTTTGATATTAAATACTAGGACATCATCCTTGGGCAAATTACAAATCATTGTGAGTAATAACCATAAAATAACAGAATCGTTATGATACGCAAGTTTCTGCTTAGTTAGGTTCAACGGGTATGGTCTAATTAGCATCTAGGCTTGTAGTCTAAGAGCCGGCCGCAGGTTAATTACATTTAAGTACAAAGTGATTCAGCAAACCAAAAAAGTTTACAAAATTCTCATCAATGCTACTATCAGCTACATCATTGTAACAAAGGCTTGTACAATTCAAATACAAAATTCGTTAATTGAATGTAGAGTTAATAACTTTCTTGTAGACTTGTTTTACTGCATTGCAGTATAAGTGTGTATATTATCTTCCGAACTTCTTCGCCTTTTGAGCTACGAGTGTGCAAACTCCAATTTTGCAAGGAGTTTTGAAACGTCAAGTTTGTCTCTATGTTCGTTTAACGTACTTCTCTTACAGGAAAGGGTATTTAGAGCTTAGACATACCACGCTCCTTTAATGCAAGTTGCCAGGTGTACATGTGGTACCTTTGTTTGATTCTGACACATAAAACACTATCACATTTCATTTTAGGCGAAAATTTAATATAGGACATTTTAGGTATGCCTTCTGAACCGTGCAGTTACTAAGAACATGGACAATGGAATAATATTGAAAATTCAGAAAATATTGTAACTCCCTCTTGGACTATTAATATTGAAAAGCACTTGTAGCAACGAAGGCTCTTTGATAACTTTATTATGATTCATACTCAATTGTTGACTCAAACACAGTCTGTGTTGTTAATACTATACAAAACCAAACTCGATTGAGAATGCTCGACAACAAACAAATTTAAAATGAAGGTAGAAAATGCAAAACATTTTGTGCCTAATAAATTTAAAATTATGTTTTATTTCTTTGTAAAATCTTATTTAAATGATATTGAATATATAAATTAGTTTTAAGCTTACTAATCTAATTTATGGTCATGAATTTGTCATTAACAAGTTCACAAAAAAATTAGGTGTAAAATGACTAGTGATTTCTACCTTCATTTTTAATTTGTTTGTTGACAAGCATTCTCAATCGAGTTTGGCTTTAGTATAGATACTAGTTGGTGGAAAAAGGAGATGGGTCGTCTAATGTTAATGTACGATGTAAATGTTTCGTAGAAAACCATCTATCTGTACTTATTATCAGCATCATCATCATTAACAGCCGAAGGACGTTGACTGCTGGACATAGGCCTTTTTAGGGACTTCAAACACAACGATCCCGAGCTGTCTGTGTCCAGTGGCTTCCTGCGACACGCTTGAAGGTCGGGCTCTGCGCTTTCCGTTCCTTCCGTATATACTAATACAGCGTACTACGTATTAAGAACAACTATAATACAACTTTAATAGCGACTCAACTGTAGATCTGAACTGAATCGCAGTTTAGATTATTATTACGCAATAACGTGAGCTGAGTGCCTAATGTGAGCTTTCATCAAAACAAATCGAAAACTTTACATTCGCGTAAAGGCAAATTTTATATGAAATTGAAGCAGCGCCCCTGGCAGTATCGAGAGAAAACTCAAATGGGTGAGTGTCAGTGTCATATAAAATTTGCGTTTACCGTTCTCGATATCGACGCGGTAAAATCTTACACTGGTCGGTTTTGGTCTACAGTTGAGTCGCTATTATAATTGATGGTAGGTATCCTGGGCCTGATGCCTGCCACACATTGGACGAGTGGCATTGGAAGTAGCGAGAAAAGGAGGGAGAGACGTAGTGTGAATCATTACTCGTCGTGCCGCCTGTCATGTTCCTTATCATTCCCATCCCAATCTGTCGGTTTTTGAACGCGAGTCAAAGGTTGGTCCTTTGAATGACAAGTACGAATAAAATACGAATAAAAAAAAAGTAAATCAGTATGTGTTCAGAGAGGGCAATACGGCGGTAGCGCGAGGAGCAAAGCAAATCAAAGTCGCGCGAGGAGTATAGTGGCAGCCCTTATACATTGCGTCGCCTTAGATATACATATTGTATCGCTCGATTAGATCTAACTCACAGTCAGTATTGTGTAGAATAATAAAAAATAAACTATAACAATTACAACAATAAACAAATGACACATTTTCCATTGACCGTGATATCCTTGACCGTGCGGGTTTTTCTGCATGTGACAAACTTCAAACAGAAGCATATCCGATAGATATCCGGGACAGAAAAACCCGAGCTTTGTTATGGAAACGTTTATTATTTTCAACCCCACGATCACAGACCACTTATAGTACGTAACATAAAAAAGACGAATGCTGTAAGTTTAGGATGTCTTTTGATGTGTCTGCGTATCATCGTAGTTGATGATCTGATGTGATCAAATGGATCGATCATGATGAGGTTTTTATGGTCTTAAATCTGACTTGATGGAGATCGTTCTTAGTTATGTGGTGAGGAGCCAATTCAAATAATTACTGCTATAAAAGTCGTTGTTTTAACTAAAATTATTAAGTGTATGAAAATTTAAATTTTTTTTTTGTATCGACTACAAGTTGGCCCTTGACTGCTATCACACCTGATGTTAAGTGATGATGCAATCTAAGATGGAAGCGGGCTAACTTGTTAGGGGTAGGATGAAATCCACACCCCTATCGGTTTCTACACGACATCGCACCGGAACGCTAAATCGCTTGGCGGTACGTCTTTGTCGGTAGGGTGGTAACTAGCCACGGCTATAGCCTCCCACCAGCCAGACCAAGACAAATTAAGAAAATTCTTAATCTGCCCCGCCGGGAATCGAACCCAGGATCTCCGTCTTATAAATCCACTGCGCATACCACTGCGCCACGGAGGTCGTCAAAAAAATTTAAACTATTATTATTTATTTTAAGTATTTTTTAGATGGAATATCAAAGATGAGATGGTTGGAATGTGAGTGAGACCACTCTTTTCATCCAAGACATGATCTATAAGCTTGCCATGCGGTCTTAGGTTCGAGTCTAGGCACAGGCGGTGAAATTGTTGGGTTCTTTTCATAAAACCTCATTATCAGTCCGGAGTTGAGAAGTAGTTTCGTTTACATAGTGGTGTTTTTATTATTTACATCTGTAACGTAGGTGATTCTGAACGATATTCTTATAACTCGACAGTGTGAGTTTTGAATACATCTCTACCTCTATATATATGAAGCGAAGTATGAGAAGACGCAGAAGAGTTTAGGAGTTATTAAAACATTGTTATAGAATACCGCATACTGATAGTAGGTAATAATTACAATGTCAAAGATAAAGAAATTTTTTTTATTTTGTTTCCGATCATTACCTGCACAGCATCCGAGAACCGGATTAAGTGACCTTGGTCCGATAACTCTAATTAATTATTTATAGCTATAATTCTCAGTCGAGTACCAAAGAAATACTTCTATTGTTACGGAATGTACCTATATACATAAAGATACTTCGAGCTGACATTGTAAGCTAGTTTTCCTGCGAATGAAAAACTGATATGATAATCGTTTCAATCTTGCCTAATGAAGAACTATATGATCTAAGATCTTACTAACTGAAACTATAGGCAAATGTTTTTGTATAAAACGAATTACATATGAACGTTGAGAGAGTATGCAATAGAATACCTTCGTTTGACGGTCTCCGTGGTGCAGTGGTATGCGCGGTGGATTTATAAGACGGAGGTCCTGGCTTTGATTCCCGGCAGAGCAGATTGAGATTTTTCTTAATTTGTCTTGGTTTGGCTGGTCAGACGCTTTCGCTGTGGCCAGTTATCACTCTACCCACAAAGATGTACCGCCAAGCGTTTTGGTGCTCCGGTACGATGTCGTGTAGAAACCGAAAGAGGTGTGGATTTTCATCCTACTCCCAACAAGTTAGTCCGCTTCCATCTTAGATTGCATCATCACTTAACATCAGGTGTGATAGCAGTCAAGGGCCAACTTGTAGTCAATAAAAAAAAGAATAGCCTTTAATATCACTAAATTAATCTTACAAATAATTTAATATATCGACATACTATCTATCTACTATCAGTAATCCATTGCATACTCCCTGACAATTCATTTAAAAATTGTTTTATTAGAAAAACAGACAGAGGGATCTCAAGAAAACTCGTATGCTCTAGATACTTGTAAACTATTTTCGGTAGAAGGTATGGCTTTATTTGTGACTGTAATGTGGACAGACAAACGGTTGAAAGCAGCGTTTGTATGTGAAACTAGTGGAGCTCAGTAAGTTGCATTAAAAAAAAGAAGTGTGACTTTGATATATGTTGTACGAAAAAAAGAAAGATCGGATCATAATGAAAATCCTAGGACGTTCTCAAAAGATTTCTGATTATTATTAGAATTAGAACCTTTAATATTATGCGGTTAATTCAGGCAGATTGAGTTGACGCTGAAAAACCAGGAATAGCAAGTTAAAAATAAGACCTATCAAAACTATTTATAAAGTGTTATTTCTATATTGAGTAAAATTTTCATTAGCTCGGGAGGTAACAGTGCCTGCTTCTGTTGATCCTTGGACATCCCAAATAGAACGCAAGCGTCTCCACTGAATTTAAGTGGGTATTCTGGCTGCTTCCCAGCTAGCACATAACGATACGTAAATGCATTTTCAAGCGATAAAAAATCATCATAAATGATATCGAAATCGTCAGAATCTGCTAGATGGCAAGTATAGGAGCAGAGGAAGTGGAAATGTCCCTCCAAAAGAGTTTTCTGTGCAATTTCTGAAGGGTTAAAAATTCACAGCATAAAAAATAAACGGAAAATAATAAGGATTTTGAACAAAAAAATACTCAATGTCATTTTCACAACTGCGACGAATTTGTTCATTAGACAAATTACCAGCTTATAGTATTTTTTAATTTATTACGTCTCAAACAAAATTATTATGATGAATGTTTTATCTACCTATTGTTTATTGTGTTGGGTCTGATAGTATGAGATTTTTGAAAAGATTTTTTCTTAGTACAACATCGATATCACTTTGAATGCCAATCAATAACAATTAATTATTTAAAAAATATTTATTTTGTTGGTGAATTAAAAGAAATTAAATAGAAAACAGTCCGTGGAATAATATCCTAAACAATTATATTTTACAGACGTTTTAGTGTAGTAACTAAATTCTTCTTCTTCTTCAAATACAAACTTCTTTGATCACCTTGTTTTAGCTGAAAAATAATTAATTATTCGCTTTTTAAAATTAAAAACTACTTACCGTTGTCGTTCTTTTTCCCATTCTTGGCAACGATGATCGATCCATTCCCATTCTTCTCCAAACACTGGCTGGTGGAGACGAGTTCCTTCATTGTCACTTTTGAATTTAGAAATTTACAACGCGCGGATTCTGCCCGTTTCGCGCGCTTTTCAACGTCACTTTGACAGAGCACAAAATATAACTCTACCGTTGGCAATGGCGGCAATTATTGGAGCGGGGAACCTGTCTTACACGGAGTTATGGCCAAGGTAATCTGAGAACGATATTATAATCGTAATAAATATATATGGAACGGAATCAGGCGGGTATGCCTACGGCTGAAAATATTAAAGAGTTTACACTTAAAAAAAACAACTCACGTCAAAGATGGCGCGTGTAATAGTGGAGCGTAAATATTTTTATGCTGTATATAAAGCAAAGATTTTTCCTAATATTGTGTAATAGTTTAATATAAACAATGCACAGTAAAGATCAGGAATTTATATGACAAAATAATTATTGTAGTGATTAACTGATATAGGAAAATTCTTATGAGATAAGTATCCTCTTTAATTTTATCACCTACTGGAACTGAGTACTTACGAAATCCTCCGAGTAACATGGAAACCAGGTTCCCATCTTTGTGAATTGCGGGTTGCCAAGTTTGCAATAAAATAAAATGCTAAAATGGGAAAATAATTAACCCGTTTTCTCTATTATACTAAGGTTTCGGTTCAACTGTAATATAGGCATGGACTAGTAAATACTTTTCTAGGTACCTACCTACTTTATTAAACGATTTCAAAAAGGCATTATAATTATGTATAATTTTTCAAAATCTAGACTGACCCACTTTGTTTTCTATTAATTAAATATGAATAATTTTCGGAAAACGCGTACATAATTGAAAAAAAGGAAGAAGCATCGATATATGTTTTTGTTTTTTTGCTGCCTTGTCTGTCAATTTTTAAAAAAGAATCTATTCTATACTAATATTATAAAGCTGAAGAGTTTGTCCGTTTGTTTGAACGCACTAATCTCAGGAACCACTGGTTCTATTTGAAAAATTCTCATTGTGTTGAATAGTACAGTTATCAAGGAAGGTTTTAGGCTATATAGCATTACGCTGCAAGTAATAGGAGCGAAGAATCAGTGGAAAATGTAGAAAAAACGGGGGAAATTATTTGTTATTCATCTTATGGTAAGGCTATGGGGCTAATTTAACGTTAGGATTTATAGTTATAAGGAATGACTCAGGCTTCTTTGATTTTGAATGAAATGAATATATACGCGGACAAAGTCACAAGGTAAAAAAATTTAATCGATACAAATAAAAACAGAAGCACTTCTCTTAAATAAAAAAAAATTATCTATCATCATCATGAGCACTATTATCAGCCTATTAACGGCCCACTTCAGGACCGGGCCTCCATGTAGGAGGATATAATATATCCCCTATATGGAGCTTACCCATCATGCTGCTCCTATCAAAATATATAGTTCATAAATAAAAATAGAACCTACTAGTAATACTTTTTAGTGCGTTTTGAGTCGGTTCTATTTTTATTTAAAAAAATTTATTTCTTACTTTTTAGTGATTTATCGCCACGTACCGTACTCGTACTATACTGTCATAGTATATTATATGGCACTAGTAGCCAAAAAGCTACCGATACCGAGACAAAAACCGAAATCGCTGGAAGCGTGCCTCCAAAATTTGAAGATTTCCTTCAATTTCCCCAGGATATCACAATCAGATCCTAACATGAGGACAATGGGACCACCTTGGATGTATGCCCTTTCTATTAAAAAAAGAATTATCAAAATCGGAAAACTTTGTAAAAAGTTATGCGTGGTCATGCATTAAAAAAAATATATACGTGTCGAATTAAGAACCTCCTCCGTTTTTTTCGTCGGTTAAAAATATAATAGTTTATTTTTTCGTATTGATCAAAATGGCAGGTGGTCATAGGCCACTGTCCTTACTAAAATGTTCGAACCCCCTTTTGTAAAAAAGTAGGAGTAGCAACCCTAATCGTAGACCATAACATTGTCGTATCTACTCACTCTTTTCGCGTGCTTGGAGGGCAAAGGCGAATCTGTCACGTTTTAATAGATATCGCCAATATTATTAAAAAAAAACAATAGATAACATCAAACTAATTTGGTTAAATTCCATTCGTTTATTATTAAGCAAACGTTAATTGTCATTCTAATAAAAAAAATAATTAGCGGTTTTTTAGCCTCCAATTTTGGTTGGGCGACCATTAATTATTTTTAAATTTTTATTTTTAGATTTTTTAAATAGAACAATAAAAAAATGACGATTTTGACTGCCTTCGCTGCACAGCGGTATGCGCACGGTGGATTTATAAGCCGGAGGTCCTGAGTTTGATTCCCGGCTGAGCTGCCAAAGATTTCCTTAATTGATCCAGGTGGTGGGTGGCTTCGGTCGTGGTTAGTTACCACCCGGCTGACAAAGACGCCAAGCTATTTAACGTTCGGGTATAATGCCGGGTGAAACCAAAAAGGTTGTGGATATCATCCTATTCCTAACAAGTCCGTTTCCAACTTAGAACGCATCATACATTTGTGGTACAAAAACATCGTAGTGACAAACGATTTTGTTACGAAATGCGGGGTGCACGGGGTCAAATAAATTGTACTCAAAATCTCAAAATAAAATCTAATTAAAATGAAGTGCCTAACTTTTACGATAACAGTTTACAAAAACAAACGAGGGTTATCAAAATGCTAAACTCTTTTTACAAATACTCAACAACTAAGTGATAATAAATTGAGATGTTAGAGTTTACACCAGTTATCATAAATATTATTAGAGATGTACCGACTAGTCGGTATAGACTATTCGACCACGTTTGTCGTCAGCGATTAATCGGTAAAAAACGCCGACTAGTCGGCTTCTAACTTCATATGTATTTTTAACCGACGAAAAAAAACGGAGTAGTTTCTCAATTCGACACATATATATATTTTTTTATATATGACCACGCATAACTTTTTACAGAGTTGTGCGATTTTGATAATTCTTTTTTTATTAGAAAGGGTACACTTCCAAGATGGCCCCATTGTCATAATGTTAGGATGTGATGATGATTACCTAGGATAATTACAGGAACTCTTTAAATTTTATAGGCACACTAGCAGCGATTTCGGTTTTTGTGTAAGTATCGGTAGCATTTTGGCTACAAATGCCGTATAATATACTATGACAGTATAGTACAAGTACGTTACGTGGCGATAAATCACTAAAACTCAAACTCAACTCAAAAGTAAGAAATAAAAAATTTTAACAAGAAATAGGATCGACTCAAAACGCACTAAAAAGTAAAAAATAATTGTGTCATTTAGTTGCTTTAATTTACTTAAACATATCTAGGAGTCTATTTTAAGGACATTACATAGAACCCACAAACAAACTGCTTTACTACGTTTAACAAATGTTCCTTGAACTCGCTGGCACCGACTTCATAAATATGCTTAAGTAAAATAAAGCAACTAAATGACACAGTTAATTTTACTTTTTAGTGCGTTTTGAGTCGGTTCTATTTATTGTTAAATTTTTTTAAATTACAATAGAGGAGGAGGTGTTTACATTTTAATAGAGGAGAGCAGGTAATGACGTAACTCTGCATAAACATAATAAATAAATTGTTGATCGCATTATATTAGCTGCACAAATTACGTTTGACCGATGTGTATGTGTTACTTCAAAATTATGGATAACCGAGATCTCCAAGGATGCGTG
The DNA here is from genome assembly GCA_034621355.1 of Mycalesis mineus. Classification (NCBI taxonomy): domain Eukaryota; kingdom Metazoa; phylum Arthropoda; class Insecta; order Lepidoptera; family Nymphalidae; genus Mycalesis; species Mycalesis mineus. The sequence continues at coordinate 9,085,476 of CM067898.1, read as the reverse complement.
TATGTTCTAGTTCCATTAGTAGTAGTTCTCTCTTTAGCGTAAACGCAATAAGCAAAGCGTCCCAATAGTTAAATTAGTCGGCTATTTGGTTAGTTGGATTAGTCGGCTATTTGGTTAGTTGGAGTAGTCGGCTATTTGGTTAGTTGGATTAGTCGACTATTTGGTTAGTTGGATTAGTCGGCTATTTGGTTAGAGGCACATCTCTAATATCTAAAAGAAGTTAGTTACCTACCTACGTACTAAAACTGCGTACTATTAGCTTATACTCGTAAGTCAACTTCGTCCGCGTGTAAACAACCATAAAGTGAGAACTTATTATGGCAGGATAAGCCGCTTCGTTAGGTACATAACGCGTTATGGCGCCAGTCTGTTTGGCTTTCGATTCACTAACGCATACGGCAGCAGGACGCGGGCTTTTCTTCTCTTATTCAACTCACAGCGTATTTAAGTTATCATTTCTGTCGGATGTTTATTATAAACTATTATAAATATGTTAACAAATTTAAAAGATTGGACTAACTTACCTATACTAAAGCCAAACTCAATTGAGGATGCAGGTCAAAAAACAAATTAAAAATGAAGATAGAAAATGCAACAATTTTATGCCTAATAAATTTAAAATTATGTTTTGTTTTCTAATAAAATGTTATTTAAAAGATATGGAATATATCAATTAGTTTTAAGCTTATTTATTTAATTTATTGTCATGAATTCGTCATTAACAAGCTAATAAAAAAAATTAGGTGCATTTTGCACCTAATGTTTTTAATATTTAAACTATTAATTTCTACCTTCATTTTTAATTTGTTTGTTGACAAGCATTCTCAGTCGAGTTTGGCTTTAGTATAGTGACGTCTAATCCCCAATTGTGTGAAGTGATCACGTCCTCACTTTTGTCCACACTATGTAGTTTGTACTCTTGTACTACTGCGCTGTCACAATCTTCAAATATTATAAAAATAAATTTTACTCTATGTCAACAAACCTATTCTGTGGTTTGTCGATCGAAATTATATATTTTTTTCTTTTTCTTTAGAAAACTATTAAAACTTATATGCAACGCTTTTTACTTATATAGGCAACTACCTTTTTTGTCAACTTTTGTTTGTGTATTATCAACTAATCTGTTAATATATAAAAATCTGGTGTATTTAAAAGAATAACTCACTGCGTGCAAAATGGCTTGATTATTAAAAGTAATTTAATAATATAAAGGAACTGAAAAGATAGAAACGCCTCTCGCATTTTTGTATTATACGTAAGTAGGTATAGTTTTATATGTGTGCTATAAATATTTTGTGGCTTTTTGTTCCGTCTAGGCAACTATAAAACAAAACGAATACAAGTTGTTCTCGTCAGTAAAAACCCTGGTTAATAAGTAACCACTTATTGAAATTCTTAGAAGCCGTTTATTAGCAAAATTAATTTAAAGGAAAAACGCGACTTTAAAATATTGTCTAAAACTGACTAACGACTTTTTATCTCGGTAACGGGAAGGATCTGCTTTGATCTGAAGGGTACAGCAGGGCAAGCAGGTCATCTAATTTAAAGTGATTACCTCTGCCCTTGATCTGCCCATTAACACTAGTATTATCAAACAATCGATGCGTTGACAGCCTTTAAATCCCCCACGAAAAGTTAAAATATAACATTAATATTATGGATCCTTCTTCGTAAAGTTCAGACCTCAGTTCAACTCACCGAACACGAAACTATAACGAGATTATTTTTTTCAAACCTGACTAACCATGTAGTCTATACTAAAGCCAAACTCGATTGAGAATGCTTGTCAACAAACAAATTTAAAATGAAAGTAGAAAATGCAACTCATTTTATGCCTAATAAATTTAAAATTATGTTTTGTTATTTTAAAAAATCTTATTTAAAAGATATTGAATATATTAATTTGTTTTAAGCTTACTAATCTAATTTATTGTGATGATTTCGTCAATAACTAGTTAATTAAAAAAAATAAGTGTAAAATGAGTAGTGATTACTACCTTCATTTTTAATTTGTTTGTTGACAAGCATTCTCAATCGAGTTTGGCTTTGGTATAGATAGTATTGCGGTAAGTTGGAAGGGGTATAGTTTATTTACCAGCTTGACACCGCAATAATTTTTAACAATTAATGAATCTGTCGCGAGTGCTGTTTAGCCCTTAATTTTCAATCTATAATGAAACTATAAGTAATTGTTGACACTGGCCGGTATAGCAGACGCTGATTTGTTGAATTGTTAATGATAATATTGAGATCTGTGTCACGCGGCTTCTTAGAATGTACCATGTGACGTCACAGCGCGATGGAGATTTTTTATAAGCAATTAACCTTGCAACCTTCATCGAAAGAAACCTATGTTGTCCTTCCGGTTCGAAATGAATGAAATCTTTTCTCAAAGAATGTAAGCCAGATTACAACTGGTAACACTGACGGGAAATGACCGGGGGGCCGCTCTCCAACACGATGAGCTGACCAGCTCGAGGAAAATAATAAGATGGACTTCTACAAAATAGCGAAGATGGCCACCAGAAGCCGGCGGAAAAATGGACCCGTTTGAGGTTGGGATCTTACCAGGACTACGATTTTCAATAATGAAGGAACGACTGCAGGGATAGTCAGATTTATTAAATGACCAATATTCCCGTTCTTCTCCTAAAAGTCGTCAGTCTTGTCAAGACTGTCAGAAGTAAGTATTATATAACCTTGACTCAGTGGTTAAGTTCATCCTGTCGTTGGTCTCGGTCATTGTTACAAATATCAAACAGTTTTTCTTAAAGAGTAAAACTTATCCTTATACCGGATTATTTCAGGATAACTTTTGGAGAGTGTGATGAGGAACTCCACAATTGTCCTTCTTCTTCTTCATTTCCTGGGTATTTTTCGCACTTGGCCAGTGAGTTGGCCGTCGTGCGTGGGTGCCTTGGTGTAGGCTCCCGTTGACTCACTCCAGCCAGCCGAGCTCGCTCCAGAAGCTTAGGAGGCCTCCCAGGTCGCCAATTGCCTCATGGAGTGTCGCTTTGGAGCCAATGTATGTTTCACGTTGTTCCGATACCCCTCTGCAACTGAGCATAACGTGTATCGTAACAATTGTCCTATTTCTAGCATAACGCCGTGCACGGTGACGGGCACATGTACATTCAAATGTGAAATGCCATATCGGCGATTCCTGTCACCTAATTTAAACACCCTCAAGGCAGGACAGGTATTTTTGTACAAAAAAGCTCATAATTGCTTTCAACTAGATATGTATAACCATCAAGCATATGTATAATCAAACAAAACTAAGACTATTTACGTCCCACGTCCACGTCCACGTCCTAGTCCCACCAGACTGCTTAGAAGCAGCTTGGCAACATAAAGTTTCAAATTTTCTTACCTATAGCAGACACGCGTGTTGATTTAATGGGTGTAAAATAGCCTGGTGGTGTTAATGGTAATTGAACTACATAAATGGTTTTAGATGGTAAAGTTTATATAGTATTTTTACAACTACCTCGTTGATCCAGTGGTTAATGTATGTGGCATCACGAGGTCCTAGGTTACAGTCCAGTGTTGTGGGACAATACTGAGTTTTTCATTCTTCTAACAAATTTTTAGTATATTCTAAGCTAAGCGTGTAGATTTTGCAACGAAACTTGACTGTGTGAATCTCGAACTCGTCTCAATAGCTCTCTCTTCTTCTTTAACAGGATTACCTATTATATTAGAGAGAGAGAGATGTATATATGATGAGATGACGTCGAGTCTCGTGCTATTGAATTACAGACTCGACATGAGTTAGGAAGTTGGCGATGATAGTACCCCTGTGTCTAGAAGAGCATGGTAAGTAGTCGGCCCCGATCATTATCAACAACATTTGATTTTTAAACAATCAAACTTTATCACCATAACCTCGCAAATCTGCATTAGAGCATTGCTGGGTCAACCTAAGCTGTAATGGAGGGAGGCCTGGCCCTGTAGTGGGCAGTTAATAGGCTGATAATGACGGTGATGATAGTGAAGTTTACAAATAGTAAAGTAACATTGACTCAGCTCACGTCCCGATCACGCTTGGCTGCTATTCGTTAACCACAATCACTTTTTGTTATGAAATAGTTTCATTTTCACGGTCGCCAATTATATAATAGATATTACACATAGTGTCTGTTTAGTTGAGGTCAGACTGTTTGAAAGATATGGAATGGAATTTTGAAAAACAGAGCATTTTTTATTGTTTTTAAATCCTAAGGGTTTGGGACTATTAAGTCCACCGGTATCAGTACTAGTGTTTATTACTGTAATATATAAAATACTAGCGGACGCCCGCAACTCCGTCCAAGAATATTCTGTTTTGTGATAGTTCGACGAAAAGTAGGCTGCCCTTTCTCAGTCTATAGACTGTCTCTGTACCGAATTTAATTTAAATCGGTTCAGTATAATAGAGAATTTATAATATTTTAATATATATTCTTTATAAAATATTTGATTTATTATGTACTGTGGGCGGTGAACATTACAGTCATCGTCGGGACCAAGGCGGGCGTAACAATTTATTTTAGCGTAAAAACAATTAGATACCTATATTATAAGAAATAAAATCAAAATAACATCAAATCGTTAGCTTACACAATTTTATAACATATCACACTAATTCTAATATATAAAATTTCCCTGTCACAATGTTAGTAACCATACTCCTCCGAAACTGCTTTACCGATTTTTACCAAATTTTGTATTCAGCAGGTTTGAGAATCGGCTACTATCTAATTTTCATCTAAATTTTTTTTTAAATTTTATAATAATGCAAAACAACGTTTGCCGGGTCAGCTAGTTAATATTATAAAAACGATAGTGGGTATGTTTGTTTCTTCTTCAAGTTGCAACTATATACCTGATCTGGCTAAAATTTGGACGGGAGATAGATTATATCTTGGATTAAAATAAAGACTAACTTTTATCTCGATATTCCCTCGGGAAAGGAAACTACGCGGGTGAAACCGCGAGCATGAGCTAGTTATATAATGTAATTATTTTCCATTTTTTTTTGTATTTTACTTAATATCTTTATAAATTTTTATAATTTTAAAAAACTATTACAGCTTAATAATTTACTTTTTTTTTAATTTTCTAAGAGGAATTAATAAGTTACATCCTATCTGATAATTATAATTAATAATACTTGATCATGTGCCCAAATCATGTTTAAGACAAAACGTAGAAAATATTGTGCAATATTGTAAACAAACTCCTAGATAAAAATAATCTAGCAATAGATGATTGGCCAAATTAAAATAAAGATAAGCTTTTACATAATACAATGATACTAAATAACAATAGTTTTTATACTGTTTATGTTTTCATGATTATTTAATCAAAAGTTAAGGTCATCATATGAACAATGTTATTCCAAGAAATATTTCTTATTTGAAATGCGATACTAAGCAACATGGCAACTCATTGTCGGCATATCTTTGAGGCAGATATCAGGCAGGACGCCTGCGTTTTCGCTCGCGTAATTACGGAAATCTCGTGGAAATTTCGGGATGTGTATACTGGTGTATAGGTAAGCTGTAACTGCCTCGTTGGTCTAGTGGTTAGCCTGTGTGGCTTCGATCACGAGGTCCTGGGTTCGATTCCTGGGTCGGGTCATGGAATATTATTCTCTTATAAATCAAACTGAATAGTTGATAACCGTGCTTACCTATGTTAGGAGTACGGTAGATCAACTTTCATCCATCCATCTACGCTTAGGAACCGAACACAAGCCGATGCCGAATATGAGCCGAGCGCAAGCTGAACACAATTGCGTGGACTGAAATGAAAACAAACGAGCAAGCGTTCAGCCCGTGCTCGACTGTGCTACATCAATTGTTGGCGTTTTACAGTGCTCATAGGCAACTCCTTGTACGACCACACTTGACGGATCACGGAATCATTCTGAGCTTTTTCATTCTTCTATGCAATTCTCAGTACATTCCAAGCCCGGAATCGGGAAGTCGGTGGTGTAACTCCCCAGTGCCTCGGAGAGCGCGTTAAGCGGTCGGTCCCGGTCACTGTCATCAACATCTGATAATGATCTTTAATAAACGACACGTTATCACCCTAAGCTCGCCAACCCGCATTGGAGCAGCGTGGTGGGTGTACGCTCCACCTCTTCTATAAGAAGGGAGGCCTGGCCCTGTAGTGGGCCGTTAATAGGCTGACAATGATGAAATGTAAGCTATATTATTGTGAAATTTTATGAAAATCCATTCAGTTGTTTTTGCGTGAAGAATACACTCACAAATAAAGCCTTCATAATATTAGTATGATTTTCTGTGTGACGTCATGTTTGGAGGTTTGTAAACATTACACTGCTTCTGTACCATTAATCTTCGTGGCTTCGATCACGATGTCTTGAGTTCGAATCCTGAGTAGATTTGTGGGATAATTCAACGTTTCAACGGCTTCTGTGGCGCAGTAGTATGTGCGGTGGACTTATGACGGAAGTCCTGGGTTCGATTCCCGACAAGACCAATTTAGATTTTCTAAATTGGTGGTGCTAGTCGCCATACTACTGACAATGGCGTACCGCTAAACTTTTTAGCGTTCCGGTATGATCTCGTGTAGAAACCGAAGGGGTGTGGAATTGGCCTGCTTGCATCTTAGATTGCATCATGACATATCATCAGGTGTGATTGCTACCCTCGCCTAAAGTCTCGTCGGGGTAAAATATATGTCTCGATGCTTCGCTTCGGTTTTACGCATTTGTTTATTAGTGCATTGTTTTCTTTAAACAAACCATTTATATGAAAATGAGGTCGTTCTCTTTTTATTACTTACCACTAGATACTCGTAACTTCGTTTACATTTTCAATCACTTAAAAATACAGCGGCTGTGGGCCGAGATTTTTAAGTGACTGATTTCTTCATCAATTATTCTACGCAATTTTCAGTTCATATTTAACCTTTTTGTTCCTTTTGAAAGATATCGTTTCTAGTTAACATTAAGCGTCTCTAGCAAACGGTTGATCTCTCATACTATGCCGAAGAAAAAAAATATTGCTTTGTTACTGTATTGTAATTAGTGGTATGCGCGGTGGATTTATAAGACGGAGGTCCTGGGTTCGATTCCCGGCGGGGCAGATTGAGATTTTTCTTAATTTGGTCAGGCTGGTGGGAGGCTTTCGCCGTGGCTAGTTACCTTCCTACCGAAAAGACGTATCGCCCAGCGATTTAGCGTTGCGGTACGATGTCGTGTAGAAACCGAAAGGAGTGTGGATTTTCGTCCCACTCCTAACAAGCCCGCTATCTTAGACTGCATCTTCACATAACATCAGTTGTGATAGCAGTCAAGGACCTTGTAGTCGATAAAAAAAAATTGTACATTTGTAACCTACTATCTATCTCTTATAAATCAAACTGAATAGTTGACAACCGTGCTTACCTATGTTAGGAGTACGGCAGATAAACTTTCAGCTTAAAAGATCCATCTACGCTTAGGAACCGAACACAAGCGAGCCGAGCGAGCATACGAGCCGAGCGCAAGCTGAACACAATGGCGTGGACTGAAATAAAAACGAACCAGCAAGCGTTCAGCCCGTGCTCGACTGTGCTACATCAATTGTTGGTTTTAGACGAACACAGAGGCGTTTTACAGTGTCCATAGGCGACTCCTTGTACGACCACACTTGACGCCGCAAACGACGATGAGCAAAGGCTCCGCTCGTGTAAGGCCTCTAGCTTTACTCTTAGGATGTAGATGCACCCTCACACTACCTATATTCGCATAGTTATCTCGAGCAAATATTGTTGTCAGTCTGCGTTTAATGGCAATTTCTGCTACAGCGTGGCTGTTATGCTTTGTGCCGGAAATAGATAACAAATAGACAAACTCACTACCGCATTTCTCATAATATAATACCGTAGATTTATTTGCAATGCTATCTATCTTAAACGGTATTTTTTATTATTCAATTGTTCTTTTTATGGCAACATAAACTGGCACTGATATCAAATTGTGATTTTATCGTATACCTAACAATGCCCCGCGACATTATCCGCGTAGAACCTATTCCTGTATACCTGAAACAAAAAGCCTATATGGTGAGCCGTGATTGAGTTAAACGCCTCAATAAAATTATCGTTGTTTTGTGAAATTTTATTCTCAATTTTTTTATTTCTTGTTTCATAAGCATCTTCTACAAAGCGTAACTGTTATGTACCTAGACATGGATGTAGCTAAAAATCGGCTCTGCTTAATCTTTTAGAAGATTTTGTAGCAAGAATGGGGTGCACCCCAGAAGTACCCCCTAATTTTAGTTCTATAGAACTGTTGATACACCATATTAGTGCTTAGTGTTCTATATAGAACTAATGGGACAAAATTAAAGAAATGTCGATATCAACATCTTGTTTGTACGTTACATATAAAATATCTATAGTTTTTATAAGTATAATATGGAATCTCTCTTGATTGCAATAATAAATGTCCACTTAAATTTGAGAGTATCTATAATCATACTATATCGAATACGGCTTTGCTTAAATTGCACAAAACGTCTTTAAAATGGTATTGAGGTTTTTAATATCATTTTTTTCTAAACTGAATGGTTTGCGCGAAATATACTTCCAAAGTGGTAAAATGTGTCCCCCCCTGTAACTACTAAAATAAGAGAATATTTCTTTAGACACAACTACTACTTGGTTTTAATAACTTAGCTTTGGTCATTAGGGACATTTTTTTGTTAAAAACAAAATGAAATGTCAGTCAAAATAATATAAAGTTTATAACTTATATGGTATACGTAAAGTCAAGAGCAAAAACTATACTACAGTACTATATAGAACTATTGGTATATAATTTGACAGCACGGAAAATATCCCAACAGTTCTATAGAACTACGGTATGGGGTACTACTGGGATGCACCCCAAGAATCTCACGAACTGGGTCCATTTTCTAGGTTATGCCACACACCGCATGTATTGTATTAAAAACAATTATTGTGATGTGTGGCGTAATGTATAAATATAATAATGACATTTTCTTTTTTTTTCTTTCTGATGATTGATTATGATATTTACTGATATAGAGTAAATTGAGAAATGAATAAAAATATCAATTAATAATATAATTTCAATACAAATTAAACAAATCACTTCACAAAACCAAACAAACTAAACTAAAAGGATTCCTCAATAAGTCCCCTGATGTTGGTGATGGAACCCACGACGAAGAGTATGAATCCGAAGGTAGTGATGAGGATGTACCTCCAGAGCCTCCACTTGCCGGCGCCCAGCCCGGGGTCGGTCCAGTCCAGGCACAGTTCGATGAAGGCCGGGTAAATGAAACCGAGGTTCGATATACAGAACGAACCCAGCTGTGGAAAACAAAACCATGAGCCATTGAAAAGTTTTAAGGTAGTTCTGATAGTTCTGATATTATATTTATAAGTTTAGATCGAGATTATGGATTTAAGTCTCGGGTCTTTCTTTGTAAAGCATGTTAATTATCTGATAGTAAGCTGAGGTACTCCAAAACACGCAAAGTATCGTCTCTTAGAATTCTTTCTTAGCTTCCCATAATATAAGGGCTAAAAAATAATAAAGCTAAACACCACATATAACAACCGAACTAAAGAACCGAACCAAATAAACGAAGTATAACAATTTGTTTAATATACTGATTCCATTGTTTACTAAATGGTCTTGACTTTACTAGAAGTGCAGTAATCTCCATATTGGAACGAGTATCCAAAGCGGCTCTAGTAGGGTCCTTTCAAATTTGGCTGGACAGAGAGAATATCATGAACAGAGGTTAGTGTTGATGTCATTAAGTGATGCCTTTTAAGCCTACACTCGTGTCACAGGTCTCAGACTCTGTTCGGTGTTTTTTGCTCTGCCACACGATGGACTGGCACCCGCACGGTGAATTTATCCAATGCTATAATATTTCTTTTCATTATAGTTGTCAACCATAATGAAATGAAAAGTTGCGTTTTTCGGGCATCTACAAAAAAGATCCCTCTACGAATTTCCAAGGTTAATTCTAGAAGGCAAGATACCCGGAAAACGCGCTCCTCGGAGACAGCGAACAAAGTTGTTTGATGATGTAAAGACGTGGACCAAGCTTAGCTACACGAAGCTTGAAGCTGTTTCGCAAGACCGGAAGAATTTTCTCCACCTGACTGCCTAACTTCACTTTGAAGAAGGCACCTGATGATGATGATATAACATTTGTCTCTAATCTATTCTAAACACTTACCACACCAATAAACTTGGACACATTTGGAAAGATCGTGGCTATGATCGTGATACCGCAGATGAAGATAGCCCTGTACACGCGCTCCCACATCCAATACTTGCCCGGGTCGTACTTCTTCTTAATGTAGAACCACATCAGCTCGAAGGGGAACCAGAAGTTCAGCGCGTATGTCACGTATATCATGACGGCGAACAAACATTTGAGGAAGATTGGAAACCTAAAATAGAAAAAGATATATTAATTATATTAAGGACTAGAGGATGCTCCCGGTTTTTCCCGCGTAGTTGTCGTCCCCGTAAGAAATTCGGGATAACCGTGGCCTATGTGTTAATCCAGAGTGTCAGTTAACTCCATACGAAATTTTATTGAAATCGCTCCAGCTGTTTAGGCCTAAAGTAATAATAAACATACGCACTCACACACAAACTTTAGCCTTTATAATACTAGTATTTTTTCAAGAAAGAAGTTTTAATTCTATCCTCGGAGCCGGAAGTCGGTGGTGTAACACCCGTGTCTCGAATAATACGTTAAGCCGTCGGTCCCGGTCACTACCGTCAATTTTAATTAGTAAGTGAACGAGATGAGTGAGTGAGTGATTATTAAATTAAACACTATCAACTTAAGCCCGCTATTGATGCATCGTGGTGGTTCTACGCTCAATATCCCACTCTTCTACAAACAAAGCCCTGTACTTAGCCATTGATAGGCTGCTAATGATTCAAACATCACGATATCAAACATTATTAAATATACTTACGGTGACAAAGGAAAGTTAATTGTGACTGGTGATCTGCTGTCCTCACCAAATGCCCAATAACCAAAGAAACCAATGGTTACGACAATGCTTACCACTATTGACATGCCTGAAATTATCCGAACAAATATGTGTTTTATATTTTCAATTGTATCTATAATACAGTATAATCATAATATTACGAGTATATATTATTTATTTTATGTGTATTCCTAAATAGCTAAATCGAGAAATATAAACCATGTATAGAACAAAGATATTTTTTTTTATCAACTACTAAACTACTACATCAAAGGTCAAGATATTACCTAGTTATAAAAATTACATCTAGTTTGATTTTAAATTTTTTTAGAAATTCAACGTAAAATCAATCAATCAAAAATTCAATCGTAAACTAAAATGTAGGATAAAACATAACCTCCAAGAAGTGCAAGACCGATCTTCTTCGGTTCTTCCGTGTTGTTTTCAATTGCCATTTAAATTTTTTTAGAAATTCAACGTAAAATCAATTAATCAAAAATTCAATCGTTAACTAAAATGTAGGATAAAACATAACCTCCAAGAAGTGCAAGGCCGATCTTCTTCGGTTCTTCCATATTGTTTTCAATTGCCATAACAGCCCCCGTGCCTTCCATACTGAATATACAAACACCCATAAACTCAAAGAGCCCAGTCACGGTCTTGAACACTGGCAATTCAAAAGGGTTGGGAGGGGAAGACATGATGCAGTAGTATACAGTTGCACATGCAACCGTAACTGAAAACAAAATTCAAATTTAATTTAAAAAGCCCCGACAAAATTGTAAATTGCCAATTCTTCGTGGCAGCCATCTTGGATTTTCATTGAGTATTCTAATCGACAAGCCACCCATATTAAAGAAATTGTGAAAATATGTAATCTACCATTTTGTAGCGGCGGCCATTTTGGACCGATTTTCATCAAAAATAGCGCCAGGAATATAAGAACCACCACCAGGATTTCAAGTAAAAAAACCGTGATAAAATCGGGTAAAATGTTAAACTGCGGGTGTAATGTTGTTGACAAACACGGACACACACACTCACACATATCAACAATAATATTTTAGGCATATAACAGATAACAAACAATACTTACATATAATAAAATCAGCAACAATAGAAAACGGCGCCAAGTATTTAAGACTAGTAATCATGCCGATGCTGACGCATGGGATGACAAGGACCAAGATGTACACCCTGAGGGGTGGGTTGCCTTCCAGAACAACCTCATTAGTGCCCTCCACCAGCTGCTTGATGGTGCGCGCTATCATGATCTGGTAGACGCAGCACGAGCCGAACAGGTTGAAACAGATTGTGAAATCCACCATGTATCTGATGAAACAGATCATCATTATCAGCTTATAGGAGAGGGGATATGGAGCGTAGACCACGCTGCTCCTATGCGGGTTGGCGGACTTAGGGTGATGGTTCATTTATTAACGATCATTATGAGATGATGATAGTGACCGGGACCGACGGCTTAACGTGCTCTCCGAGGCACGGGAGTTAACGGCTTAACACCGCCAACTTCTCGACTCCGGGCTTGGAAAGAACTGAAAATTTATAGAAGAATGATTAACTCAGAATTATTCCGTGACCCGACCCAGGATTCAGACCCAGGACCTCGTGGTCGAAGCCACTAGACCAACAAGGCAGTCAGATAGAACAGATATAAATCTTTATTTTCTAGTTTTATTTTTTATAATTTATCAATTATTAGAGGACGTAAGCACTTTTGAAACGTCAAATCAGACTTTGTAGTGACTATACCACCGCCTCGGAAGGCAAGTCCTGTTGAGAACAGCCGGAGAAACTCAACAGTTGCTCTTTTTAAATCATTCATTTTACTTATAATAGAGATGTACCAGTACCTAAAAACCTTACTGTACTTCCTCATCGAGTCGAAAGGGCCCACTTCCAAGGTCGCCTCCGCAAGATCGGGATAGCTCATCGACGGTACATGCACCCGCCCGTACATCCTCTGTGCTGATCGAGCTATCATCTATACAAATTAAAATGAAAAATAAGTATAAATAAAAAAAAACATTTTTTTTACTTTTAGTTGGGATATTATTTTTGGAGTTAGAGACCAAAGTACCTCAAAACAATTTAAACGAGTCCAAACTCTATGAGGTTGTGTAATTTTATTACAGACTTCTTATGATCACCTTCCACTACCTAGAGGCTAGGCCTGAAGTATGGACGCCCTCTTAATGGACTTAGGATGATGATGATGATGATGATGATACTTACATACATAGCGTAGCTTATGCAAAACCCGAACACAATGGTGAGGACGAAGGAGGACCACAGGCCACACATCTTGTAGCTCTCGTGTATGGCCACCACACCACCACCGAGACAGGTCTTAGCTATGTGGCCCACGGTCTCTATCACACTGTAAGAGTTAACTGATGTGAGACAAAGAACATTTTTAGTAAAAAATAAATCTGCACTTAAAATAAAAAAAGACGTGTGGCACTCGGAGACTGCCGCGGTAAAGCTATTGCATAGCATTTTTATCAACTTATGTTTACCTACCGACTTCATCGGGACCGTGGCCTAGCGGTAAGGCGCTCTAAGTGTCTAATCCCGTCGGTTCCGCAATTTTTTTTTCAAGCGTGATATTTCAAAAAGTCATTAAAAGTTCTGGCATTTATCGATAGATAAAAAACTAAACGGTCACTTTTTAGTTTTTCCATCTTTGAAATATCACGCTTGGAAAAAAAAAACTACGTTAAAATATCACGCTTGATAAAAAAAATATTGCGGTACCGATGGGATTCGAACCCGCGTCTCTCTGGCAATCCCAGCACTTAGAACACCCTACCGCTAGGCCACGTTTGCCGATGACGTCGCTGCCGAAATTGTGCTTTTGACATTATGTTTTTGGTATTCAGAGGGTGTTAGGTTTTTTCGTTACGGAATTTCTAGATTCGGTCTCCACGCTCAAGGCCCGCGATAGAAGCTATACAATAGCTTAAAAATATTGAAGTTATTTTAATTTATTTATTTGCATATAATATGTAAAGAAACTGGATTTCTTCAATGTACATTGTATATCAGTTTAAACAGTTGCTCGCTGCTTACTCATAGAGATGTTCCATGCTGAAGCAGAGGACAGCAGCTGTCATGTTTAATTGAATACAGTTATAAAAGAAAATAAGCTAAAAGTTATTATAACAAGAAATTGAAAGACCTTAAATGTCGTTTCTTTGATTTCAGAACAACAAAAATCATTGTTTATTTCAATTCCTAGTACACAAATAATTTTAAAGAAACGGCATTGTCCGTCTCGCATTTGGCTGGATTTTACTTTGTTCCTTTAGTAGGTCATTATAATATGTACCAATATAACTTCTAAGCTAAATCCTATAATTGTAATTGTAAATAAACTACAAAACGCTAATTTACATTTTATGAATTACTTTGTTCTCTTTTTCGGAGGTCTTGTTGAAACGAAGTCATAATTCTTCGCCGCTTCTCCGGTTGCTTTGATTTCAAACTTGTGATGCCCTCGATTTCTGTGCCGGGTTGTCGGAGCATCAGGCTAAAAGGTTTTATTAAATTAATAAATGTTTTGATTCTGGTTCTGGTTACAATGTTGATCTAAAAATTAAATTACAATAAATGTTCAAACACATCTTATATGGCATGCAATGTATCTATTACGAGTAATGTATTTATTTCGTCGCGGCCCGACTTAATAATATATGCTCGTCCGTTTAAGGATTATAGATTTAAGTTGAATGATTATTTCAAACAATGAATACTCTTTTTCGTTGTTTTAAATATTGCTCTGCACTAGACAGTGGTTATAGCACACACCGTCAATAATATTGTCAATATTATTGACAATATGTATGTAATGAAAATGTAAGTGGTTATAATTTTTTATCATAATATGCGATATAATTTATGTCGTGATACAACTTTAGACAACCTCACTCCACATATCAATAATTTTAGCAATATTTTTGAGTATGATCGTGCCGAAAAATTAAAATGGAATTATTTATACTTACATTGTTCTCATCCATAATGTTCAATACGTTTATATGGAATCTATAATTGACATAAAATTATTTTTTTAATTAATTTACCACGCATGAAACTTTAACAGACACGATTTTCATAATTATTTAATATACAACACCATGATGTATTCTATCAAATTTAACAATTTCAAAATTAATGTTGACAAGCGCACTATTATGTCATAGGTGATTTTCTTTTTCTATTGCAAGCAAAGAGTGTATAAACACTACAATATATTGTTTTGATTTGCTCGTGATTCGAGTATTCCAGTGCAATTAGCCTTAAAAATACGTATCAGAAAATGAGGAAAATATCGTAAAAATTAAAGGAAAAATAAATTACGGGCGATCTGAGGTCGGGAAGGGGTAGGGGTTGAGGGTTTAGGGGTAAAAACGGATTTTCTCGATTTCCGGCAAAACTAAAAGTCCTGCGGAAAGGAGTTGAATGGCAAAGTTGTAGGTAATAAAAAGATCTAAAACTTTTGTTTCTACACTTTTTTCACATAACCTCAAAATTTATGTGAAAAATTCAAAAAGCAAGTTTTCGTTTTTAATTTTTATCTTTTACAAATAAAATTTTATTTTCATAAAATTTGGTGAAAACTTGTCTTCTTATGCCCCAAACACGCTATAATTTATTTGATTTGAAATATTGATTTTTTCATCTTATTTTGAATGAATATCGAAAAAATAACCTAATTTTCAACCAAAAAATTGGCCATCATAAAAAAATTTTAACAAAAAATAAAAACGCCTTCAAAACGCACTAAAAAGTAAAAAATAACTACGTCATTTACTTACTTTAATTTACTTAATCACATCTATGAAGTCGGTGCCATCCAAGTTTAGGTAAAGACTTTAAAGTACAAAGCTCGGGTGGCACCGACTTCATAGATGTGATTAAGTGAATTAAAGTAAGTAAATGACGTAGTTATTTTTTACTTTTTAGTGCGTTTTGAAGGCGTTTTTATTTTTTGTTAAAATTTTTTTATTTCATACTTTTTAGTGCTTTATAAACAACGAACATACTAATAAACCTACTCGAACTAAACCATAAGTACCAATATTCACTACCTACTTATAACATTCCGACGTCCCTGCAAAAGTGAATATAAAGTTTGAAGAGTTCGAGTTTTCGTAGATCTTATCATTGGATCATGACATAGTAAACATTAAACTAACTGGAAACTATAACCTTTCAAACTTCTTATTGAGACATAAATTAATCGAGCCCAATCACAAAGTAGCTACTGTATACCGTTAAATAGCTCCCTCAACTGTCCTTCTTCTTCATCGCCAGACCCTCAATGACAGTCACAGCCCATCTAAATATAAAGTTCTCATTGACACAAATTAATCGAGCCCAAACACAAAGTAGCTACTGTAAACCGTTAAAGAGCTCCCTCAGCTGTCCCTCGTCTTCATCGCCAGACCCTTAATGACAGTCACAGCCCATCTAAATGTAAAGTTCACATTGAAACAAATTAATCGAGCCCAAACACAAGGTAGCTACTGTAAAACGTTACGGAGCTCCCTTAACTGTACGTCGTCTTCATCACCAGACCCTCAATGACAGTCACAGCCCATCTAAATGTAAAGTTCTCATTGAGACAAATTAATCGAGCCCAAACACAAGGTAGCTACTGTAAAACGTTACGGAGTTCTCTTATATATAGATCGGCTCCATCATCAGATCGACTCTAGACCTTCATCAAATTGTAGTGCTTTTAAATACTTACCGGAAAAATTAACAAACGTACTTGTTGTCCCTACAATGTTTGAAAGTTCCTCTCGTTTTCTCCAGGATCCCATCATCAGATCCTGGTTTCCTTGTCGTGGTACCACTACCGGACTATCTACTTTCCAACAAAAAAAGAATTATCAAAATCGGTTCATAAACGACGAAGTTATGCGCGAACACACAAAAAAAAAAAAAAAATATATTCGGTCGAATTGAGAAACGCCTTTTTTTTTGAAGTCGTTTAAAAATATCATTTTTTTTCAAAAAATTGGTATGCTTCCAGATCGTTGAAATCTCTACTTTCCGATAGTGAAAAGCATAGATTAAAGACAACTAGATGGAGTCATAACGCGGGTAGGTTCAAGAGCGTGACAGACTTATTTCATTCGGCCTTTGTTAGAAAGTGACACAAGATTATATTTTGTCCCTTTCAGCGTGTTCGTTTTTATTGTTTGTCAAGAGTGGAGTTTGTGACAAACAAAGGACATATCTGAGCAATTATTAGCTTTTTATTAAATTTGCTGATAAATAATATAACTTTGCGTTTACGATATTAATTTAAACGTTATCGTGCTAATTGTAGTATTTGCGTTTGCAAAATGTCGTATATAAAAATTTGATTTACGATATTTTAAAACGTAACGTTTCATGATGTACTTTAAATGTTGACATGCCATGTCAATAAGGCTGTTTTGCTGTCTCACGAGTGGACACGCTATGGGCTCTATCTAGTTGTCTTTAATCTATGGCGAAGTGTTACCACAATAAACCTTCTCAGAAAACTTTCGATATCTGCACAGGTCTAGAGATTTTTGTCGACTTGGTAGTTTGATACCTTGTGTTAAGATTATTAACCCTTTGTTATAACTCGTATTTTTTTCTTTATAATAAATATTTAATACGCAAAAAATCATCTTAATTCCGAATAGTTCTTTCCTAGCGGTGACGTAGCCATATCAGTAGGGCAATTACGTAATGATACTACAGAGTACGTTTCAAATCTGCATCAGTAAGTTCAATTCACCAAGACGGGCCACTTGTCGCGAGGGGAAACCGAAGGGTGCGGGGAGTACAGTTCGAACATATGTTCGAGTCGACTGTCGACCACGGCTCGGAGTACACGGCTGTTGTAGGTTGTGTCGCTGCGTGTCATAACCGAACAGAATGATGCTCTACTTAAATTTTTTTACCAATATCAAATTTATCATGCCAAGAAAAACGTATCGTATGATAAAGTACATATTTAAATGTGACTTGGCCAGAAGAATCGCTCCGTTGCCTATTCCTTCAGGTTGACCTACTCCACTTTCGTTTTTTTCCAAAGGTCACTTGATTGGCTTGTTACCGCCAATAAAGATTTTCTAAATTGGTCCAAGTCTGGCTGATGGGAGGCTTTGAACATGACTAGTTACCACCTTACTGACAAAGACGTACCACCATGCGATTTAGCGTTCCGGTACGGTATCGTGTAGAAACTGAAGGTATGTGGATTTCATGCTACTTCTAACAAGTTAGCCCGCTTCCATCTTAGTTTGCATCACCACTTCCCATCAAGTGTAACTGTAGTCAAGGGCTAACTTGTAATTAATAAAAATAATAGGTATCATGACAAGATAGCGTGGAGTCGAGATCAAATATTAAACTGTTAAAATAAAAGTTAAATAGATATAATTATATATGTACTAGGTACCTATCTCTGATCATTGTGTGTGTGTGTATTTTTATGATATTGTTATATTGGTTAATATATCATCATCATCATCATCATCATCATCATCATCATCATCATCATCATCATTACCAGCTTGTCCACTGTTGGACATAGGGACTGCCAAACACAATGATCCCGAGCCGCCTGTCGCCAGCAGCTCCCTGTGACACGTTTGATGTCGTCAGCCCACTTGGTTGGGGGTCAGCCAATAATAACTGATTAATATATATATTAACCTATATCACAATATAATTTTGCTGTGCAGGATCAACACGACATATTATTATTATTTAAAATAAATAAGGTTAAAATTAAGTAGAGTATACTGCAAGTTAAACAAGACATTCTTCTGACTTAACTAACTGGACACTTTGTGTGAGTGTGCACACATTACTCCTCGTTACGTAGTAATAGAACTCACATTCTTGTAGTTTTTATTGCATACTTGCACTGTAAGCGTTTGAAAAACAAAAAGGACGCGCCTTGGTGGATTGAACTAGGTACATATATACCTCTTTTTTATCTGTAAAAACTTTTTAGATAGAGAGATATATACGAATTCGAATCGCACACCGTCGAGTGTCCTTAAAGTTGATACATGATATGGATTCAGACCCTATTTACACTTTTGGCTTGAAGATGGAAAATATTTGTTCCTCTGAATTTAATTGCGCGCCCAATGAATAATCGTTTATAATTATTTTCCTTTATATTCTAAACATTTCACGCAGCTTTCGAAGTTCTTCTTCTTTTGATCTATAATGATTTTAACACAGATGAATCTCTTCGTCGTTTCGGTCGTTTGAGTATGAAACTGAAGGACCGTCAGCAAAGCAGATATTTTTAAATAAATTATTATCTGTCTATGACTGTTTGCTGATTAACAGATTTTAGGTAAACGGAGAGTGAAAAAAACAATTTTTTTATATTAAAGACAAATTATATTATTCACAAAATGTACAAAGATACGTAAGTAGGTACATAAGTTAAAAAACGAGACCAAACACTGGATATAATTGAATAAAAATTAAACACGGACAAATTGTTTGCACTTCACAGTTCGAGAAACGTTTCATAATCTAGTTCACGCCATATCATATCAGTTATCATAATTCTTAAAACACTTCTTTTATAAGTTCAACAGCATTAATGTAAGTGCCGACAATGCATAAAATGGTACCAAATATGCAAATAATGATACATTTCCACAGCCTCCACTTGAATGGGCCTAGACCTGGGTCTTCCCAGTCCAGACATAGCTCTATGAACGCTGGGAATATGAAGCCCATGCTCGACAGGCAGAAGGAACCAATCTGTAAAACATAATTATAATTGTTTACACACCACACCAACACACCGACTTAAATATATATATTTTTTAATCTATGAAATTTTAACTCAGACGTAAAAGAGACAGGCGCCTCAAACTTTAAGTTGTAAGTCGAAGTAAAAACGTGTTTTGCATCTTAGCCTAGAATAAATTGATCTCAGCTGTTTTAAGATAAATATCTAAAAATCCAATTTGATAATATCGGCGATTTTCTCTATGGTCCAACTATTTGTGTCGGGGGATTATTGAGTAAATTACTTGTATGTAAAAATTGTTTAAAATTGAATTTCATTATTAAGCTACCGCGTTTGAGCGCGCTTTTTACCCGACTGCGTCAGAAGGAGGGTTATGTTTTTCGAGCGTATGTATGTATGTATGTATGTATGTCCATTTCTTCGGCACGCGCTACAGCCTGAACGCCTGAACGGATTTTTCAAAATTGTGGTAGTGACATAGGCTATATGAATTTTCAAAATGGCGGTTGTAAACGGGGGAAAAAAGGGGGATAGAAACAAAAAAACCCGACTGCTTAGAAGTTATATATTAGGCGGGGACAAACGTAGTTTTGGTAGATCTTTCTTTCCCCGCAGGTTAAAGTATTTTGTCCCTGTTTGCAGCACCATAAAGTATTTAGAATTTTATACAGATATAGTGATCCTTGTTTTTCTCTTTTCAGTTCATAACTTCTAAGCAGTCGGGTTTTTTGTTTTTATAATAATGATTTTTATGTTGGTGTAAACCAAGGAGGTATTCATATTCCATTACAGTTTTTCATGTTCATCCATGGTCAAAATTGCAAAAGCTTTTGTAAAATCGTCGTTTTACAAAAGCTTAGAGTTTGTTCGCTATACTCTACGCCCTAAACATATACTAAATATTTGTTATACACCTTCTGCCTTATATATAAAAGTAAAAAGTGAGCATAGAAATAGGAGAAACTAACTAATCCAATAAACTTGGTGACAGCGGGAAAAACGATAGCAATGACTGTGATGATGAAGACGATGATCGCTCGCCAAACTCTCTGCCATAGCCAGTAGCTGGTCTCCTCATATCGTCGTTTGATGTAGTACCACACCAGTTCGAACGGGATCCAGAAGTTTAGGGCGAATGTTACGTATATCATTACCGCCATCAGCACTTTTAGAGCTATTGGGAAACTGGAAATCAATTAAAATAAACAACTAGAATAACTAGAATAGCTAGAATTCCCTATAAGCATAATATAAACACAATGACATTCGTCTTTAGTTTCAAATTTCACGATTTAGTGTCTTATATTATTATAAAATATCTAATATATAAAATTTCCCTGTCATAATGTTAGTTACCGTACTTCTCCGAAACGGCTTTACCGATTTTTACCAAATTTTGTATGCGTATTCAGGAGGTCTGAGAATCGACTACTATCTAATTTTCATCTAAATTTTTTTAAAATTTTTAATGCAAAACAACGTTAGCCGGTCAGCTAGTATTATAATAGTATTATAATATATATAAGAGCACTTTTATAAAAAAAATAATGTTATTTTATAACTGTGGTTTTTAAGTTTCTTGGTTTTATAAGTCAAGATTAAAAGTATCCACTCACATATTGCGAAATAGACAGTGGTCACGATACACTATACTAAAGCCCAACTCGATTGAGAATGCTTGTCAACAAACAAATTTATAATGAAGGTAGAAATTGCAACACAATTCATGCCTAATAAATTTAAAATTATGTTTTGGTTTTTTATAAAATCTTATTTAAAAGATATTGAATATATTAATTAGTTTTAAGCTTACTAATCTAATTTATTGTCGTGAATTCGTCATTAACAAGTTAATTTAAAAACTTGGTGTAAACTGACTAGTGATTTCTACCTTCAATTTTAATTTGTTTGTTGAAAAGTATTCTCAATCGAGTTTGGCTTTAGTCTAGTAAGTGTTACCCCAGTGGGTTTATGGATTGAGTTGAGTAACCACAAAATATCCTGTAAATATCGATATGGTTTTCGTATATATATTAAAAAAACTCACGGTTCCAGAGGGAAGTTCAGCGTGACAGGTGACTTGGATTTCTCACCGAAGCCCCAGTATCCGAAGAAGCCAACGCACATGACAATGGAGATCACTGATGCCATACCTGGGAGAAGCGTTTGACAAGATGTATATTTCCAACTTAATGAAGCTAATCTTTTTTAATTAAGGAATAGAAGTAGGTTACTTTGCGGTTATCATGAATATTTAACAATTTGTTATAATATTATGTATATGTGTTAATAAATATTTATTATTTGCTATTTTCCGCGAGAGATCGACGATTTCAAGCTACAAAAAACCCTGTACGTATACGTTGTATTCCTGAGCGTCCTCAGGAAACTTTTACTTTCAAAGAGTACAATTGTGAAGACTTCTCAATTGAATATAATATATTTGGTTTAAGGTGTTTTGTAGAATAAAGCTAAAAAAATAAATTATTCTTTTGGACTGTCTAATGAATAAAATGAATAATTATATTCTAATTCTATTTTCTTATTACATCTTATATGCTCTCAGAGTAATGGTAAATGGTAAAGTAATAGTAATCATTGACAGAACAGCTGCAAAGAGAGTTATAATCAACAAACCTCCAGCTAAAACAATCGCAATTTTTTTTGGTTCTTCCATTGAATTCTCAATAGCCAAGGTAACCCCCACTCCCTCCATACTAAACACACATACTCCCATGAACTCGAAGAGGCCCGGAATTGTTTTGAAGACAGGAAAATCAAAAGGGCTCAGGGTTTGGTGCTTTACAGCGTAAAATATCGTGGAAGCCGCCACGAGCACTGAAAATCAAGATAATGTCTGTTACTCTTTTAATTTTCTTAATTATTTTTTCATCGGATTACCTCATCATCATCATCCTTAACAGCCGATGGACGTCCAAAGCTGGACATAGGCCTTTTAAGGGACATAAGAACAAAACAATCCTGAGCCGCCTGTGGCCAGAGGCTCCCTGCGACACGTTTGATGTCGTCAGTCAACTCTGCACTTTCCGGTGACCTTGGCACGTCTCTTTTTATGGAAGACGGGTTACCTTTTATAATTACTAAATGTAGCGGTAAGATATGTTTTTTGACGTGAAAACGTCTTATAATTCGATAGAGCCGGCTGCACGCACGAAAAAACATGACGTCATGCCGCGTTACCTCGCTTTGAGGCGTTCTATGTAAGGCTTGAAGTGCAAGCGAGAGCGCGGAACGAGCGACAAAGAAGCACAATCGGCCTTTGCTTTCGGCAGCGTTCGACATCCGTCTATTAAATATAATTATTAAATATATTAATTTTAAATTAAAAATTAATATATTTATAAGTTAATATATCTATACTAATATTATAAAGAGGAAAACTTTGTTTGTTTGTTTGTTTGTTTGTTTGTTTGTTTGTTTGTTTGGTTGTAATGAATAGGCTCAAAAACTACTGGACCGTTTTTAAAAATTCTTTCACCATTCGAAAGCTACATTATCCACGAGTAACATAGGCTAAATTTTATTTTGGAAAAAATTAGGGTTCCGTAAAATATTTGGGTTTTTCGGACACAAGGTGTAAAAAATCAACCAGAAAAGTTACTTATTTTGCGTACGCTGCGTAAACTAAAAAGATAGAACATAAAATGTTCTAATTAATTGGAGATCTTATAAATATCTACAAAAAAGTCCGCGACACACTATACCTATCGATGTCGAGTGAGGCACAACAACCATTTTTTTATTTAAAAATCTTAATTTTTTTTTGGACTACATTTAAACGCATTTATTTTACTCATGCTATTAATCCTTATCAAAATAAATAATTTCATCACTAAGTACAGTTTATGTAGATAATATTTAGTATTTAAAAGATTAAAATTGGACGTTTGGTTTAGAAGTTATGGCGAAATTGAAATATTAAAAGGAGGGGAGTTTTCTATGTTATATATTAATTCGATCTTTGTTCAAATATCTATTTAGTACACGGAAGAGTTTGTTCGTATTTAAACGGGTAATTTATCTGCGTGTCCGATTGTAAAATTATTTTTGTTTATTCTTAAGGCTAGACTCAAGAGTCAAATATACTATTTAATATCAATTTATACCCATCACCTTGCCATAAATATATATTATTAATGTTAATGTACTGAAATGTATAATGTTTAACAAAAATGTAGACAGAATATTTACGGGAAACTATAAAAAAATTAAATTGAGAGGGGGAGCGGGGAATGAGCACACTATATGTGCCTTTACACATTTTGAATGAAAGTCTGTCTTTAAAATTAAAAGGATACCTAAGAGGTTTTCACGCGGACGAAGTCGCGGGCGACTGCTAGTTTATTATAAATTTAAAATATAAATTTATAAAATCAAAATCAATTATTTTATTAATTTAAATTAATATTCATAAAAATATACTTAAATTAAAAATTTTAATACCCAATGAAATGCTACCATTCCATCAGTATTTTATTAAGACGTTGTCACGTTCAACTATCGTCAGTATACCGACTTTACAGACAACCAATTTTTTATTTAGATGTTGAAAAGCAAAAGATTGATATAAATATCAGGGGTTAAAGTATGAAATTGCCGATTTGTACTGAAAAATAAAAATTCGTTTTTCATAAATTTAACAAATTTATTTAATCAAAATAATTACCATTATTATCTATACATTGCTGCCATCTAATAGGAAGCTCATTTATGCCTTTGCGATAGAACTCTGGTGATCTAGATTCGACAAACTGTGTGAAAGCATTTTGCACTGCCTCCTGAGAAGAAAACTTTTTATCACGTAGAAAATTGTCCAAATCACGAAAAAAATGATGTTAATCTGGCAAATATGGAGGGTGACGAATGGTTTCTAATTGCAGTTCCTGTAGAGTGAAAACGGTTTCTCATTCTGTATGAGGTCTCGCGTTATCATGGAGAAATAATGGTGATGATCTTGGCTGTTTCACTGCTAGTTTCGCTATCGAGTTTCATAGATTATGCTTGACCAGATGGGAGAAAGCTATAGTGAATAACACCACGACTACAATGACTGTTACCATTAATTTTATACTTTAGACACTGTTGCGTTTTGGGGCCAGCCATTGCATTTTCCGCTTCAATTATCGTTAAATATACCTTATTCTGTAATTCAACAAGGGAACGCAAGCTTCAACACGCGTTTTTCTGCGTCAAATCAGAGGGGTTATAATTTTTTTATTTTATTTATTTGATGCAAATGAGTCAATAGTGTTGGTAAAGTAACGTTAACCCATACCGCTAATTCACCTGGGTAGTTTACGAATTCATATGATAAAATAGCGACCTGTTCGTAGACGATATTGTTTGTATATCAAAGTTTAAATCAAAGACTTGTTTGTTAAAAAGCAAAAGATTGATATAAATACTTAAAATTTAAACCATGAAGGTATAAATGAAGTAACTATTACAGTAAAACGCATCTTTAACCCCATTACTAAATCGCCACTAAGATAATTTAGCGTTATTCTGCTGGGATACAGTATTTCGTCTCAGAGAGCTCATTACCCTACCCACGATCATTACCCTATTGTATTATAGTCCGGAAATGACAGGTGGCCTGCAGCAGAACATATATACCTACCTAGACCAGGTAATAAATATAAATAGACTTGCATATAATAACATCAGCGGCCAGAGAGAAAGGCGCGAGGTACTTCAGTGTGGTGATCATGCACAGGAGCATACACGGCAACAACAGTGCCGAGATCAGCTGCCTCAGCGAAGGGCTCCCTTCGTTCGTTATCTCGTCAGTGCCTTCGATCAGTTGCTTGGCAGTGCGGGCGATCATGATCTGGTACACGCAACACGAGCCGAACAGGTCCACGCATATTACGAAATCGACCGCGTACCTTGGAGGAAATTAATCATGATCATAATTCCTTCGTAATTTAATAAATAAGGAATTTAAACGTTATAATATTCCTCCTGCTTGAAAAGGAGTAGTATAAGGAGCTGGCTGATCATGTTGCCTTCGTAATTTCATAGTTGACATTATTATTAAGAATATTTTTTTAATCAAGGGATTTGATAGTTGTTAGCTGACAAAAATGTTCTTTTTGACTAGGTGGGGAACCGCTATATT
Organism: Mycalesis mineus; assembly: GCA_034621355.1. NCBI lineage: Eukaryota > Metazoa > Arthropoda > Insecta > Lepidoptera > Nymphalidae > Mycalesis > Mycalesis mineus. The sequence goes on along the minus strand of CM067898.1, from coordinate 9,059,542 downwards.
TAGTTCTGCCAGAAATTAGGGTCTTGTTTGGGTGATATCGCCTCGTTCTGAATAATATAAATGTTTGATATTAATAGACACCAATAAAAATTTAACATGTCAAACCTGAAACATTTGCTGTATTTTTGCAACGACCCAAACGGTCCCGTAGCCAGGGAAGCCTCTGCTAAGTCAGGATATGACATAGCCGGTACTTGGACCCTACCGTAAATCTTTTGAGCTGATCGCGCCAACATCTAAAACAAGAATCCTGTTAAAGTATATAAAGAAGAGTTTTATGGTACAACGAGTTTTCTGATCTACGGATGTCTGGAGGATTATTAACACTTATTTCAACTGTGGCAATGAAATTGAGAATATTCTATTAATCCAGGGTTAGATCCAGTAGTTAGCCTATGAGGATTGGAATCCCTAGGTCCTGGGTTGGAGTCCTGAGTCGATCTACGAAAAGCTTTTTCTTAATCAAATTACGGACTTGAGTAAATTTATTCACAAATCCCTAATTTATAATTCCCAGTTAGAAACAAAATCCAGGACCTATGCATCGTTTGCTTTCTTTTCCTTTTAATTAATTCGATTAATTGGTTTTTATGCTAATAAATAATTGTTATGTAGTCATATTGATTAGGCACACTTTTTATTCATCTGATCCGATACTTCTGCATTGTTTTAAAACAATGATGCAACTAAAAGGAAATATTAAATCACAATAACGTCGCGCATTGAAAAAACCATAATATCAATGGACCAGATCTCTTGAATAAAACCGACTAATAAAGGTGTTTTTTCAACTAGTATAAGTTGGTATTAAGATATGGGCTAATGGTTATACTGACCAAGACCTTTAATACTCAACTACGCAGTTTGATAATGTATAAGCGTGGGCCTAAACTCTTTCTGCACTCTCTATTTACTTTGTGTAACTGTCCAAAGTGACAACACCGATATTTTTTACGTTGTATAAGCCAGTGCTTGGCTGCAATCTCACCTGATGGTAAGCGAAGATGCAGTCTGCGGTGGAAAGTGTGCAAAGTCTTTCTGCACTCTCTATTTACTTTGTGTAACTGTCCAAAGTGACAACACCGATATTTTTTACGTTGTATAGGCCAGCGCTTAGCTGCAATCTCACCTGATGGTGAGCGAAGATGCAGTCTGCGGTGGAAAGTGTGCAAAGTCTTTCTGCACTCTCTATTTACTTTGTGTAACTGTCCAAAGTGACAACACCGATATTTTTTACGTTGTATAGGCCAGCGCTTAGCTGCAATCTCACCTGATGGTAAGCGAAGATGCAGTCTGCGGTGGAAAGTGTGCAAAGTCTTTCTGCACTCTCTATTTACTTTGTGTAACTGTCCAAAGTGACAACACCGATATTTTTTACGTTGTATAGGCCAGCGCTTAGCTGCAATCTCACCTGATGGTGAGCGAAGATGCAGTCTACGGTGGAAAGTGTGCAAAGTCTTTCTGCACTCTCTATTTACTTTGTGTAACTGTCCAAAGTGACAACACCGATATTTTTTACGTTGTATAGGCCAGCGCTTAGCTGCAATCTCACCTGATGGTAAGCGAAGATGCAGTCTGCGGTGGAAAGTGTGCAAAGTCTTTCTGCACTCTCTATTTACTTTGTGTAACTGTCCAAAGTGACAACACCGATATTTTTTACGTTGTATAGGCCAGCGCTTAGCTGCAATCTCACCTGATGGTGAGCGAAGATGCAGTCTACGGTGGAAAGTGTGCAAAGTCTTTCTGCACTCTCTATTTACTTTGTGTAACTGTCCAAAGTGACAACACCGATCTTTGTTACGTAAATCACGTCATATTGTGGACAGAATTGAAACAATTTTGTTCTACTAACTTTAAATAAAGAGTACCTACTTGTGTGGCATCTAACCCTATCTAGGCTTTTTTTATTTTCTGATCCAACTATACATGTAAAGTAAACCCGTTATCCAAAAATCATTAAAATTGGTGAGTCAGGTCCTGGGCGGCAGCCGGCTGACGTCGTCGGTTTCCTTTCACCCGCGCCTGGTGCCTGAGTCGCAAGTTTTTATATAAATACAGCTAATTGAAACTAGTCTAACGATTCATCTTCGTGTATATGTTTATGTTATGTGTTTATATTACCGTGGCTAGAATAGGAAGTTTGTTCTTCTTTTTTAAAATACTATTAAGCTCCTGAAAGATTGTTTACCCATCTCATTACCCATCTCATTTACCCGTCTCACTGGCCTTAAACCTTCAGCAGAAGAATAACCAATGACCTGAATTTATCCTAGGAACATTCGCCATTATATATGTGCCACCCCATATTATATATGTGTACGTACATACATACAGTAACTGACACAGCACCCTAGAATGACGGTGAGTACCACGGACGTCCACAGCCCACACTGCTTGTACGACTCGTGAATAGCCACCACCCCGCCGCCCAGGCAACTCTTAATCAAGTGCCCGATTGACTCCAACACACTGGAAAGTGACAGCTAAATTATTAAATACAACCTGAGGTCATTATGTTTCTTGTAATATTCTTGCATTCTATGGTTCAGACAAGTTCGTTATGAATAATTTATTGCAAACATATTAATTATTATTGATAATAGTAGAATAAATATGTCCTGAGGATTTGTCCTGGCTTTTTGAAAATAAATCATGGCGCTACTTCTTGTATACTTATACTTCCCGAAACAAAGTCCAAAAAACAGTTACTATTATTCCTGCTGCCAAGTACGATTGTTATCGTTATCGTTGTTACCTACGCTTCTAGTTTGACATAAGGCGGCACTTTAAAGGATGTGCTGGACTATTTCTTACAGCTTCTGTAGTTGTTGCCTTGTTTACAGGTTTTCCACTTACTGCTATCTACCGACAATTACGAACTATGAAAAATAAAAGTACTTCCCATACCTACGAGCTCTAGCGAAAAGGACATTGCTACGATTAAATTTAGTATTCTAGTCCTGATAGGGCTTACGTGGTCTTCTTCCCCGGCGGTCTCGCTGCACGGAAGTCGTAATTTTTCGCTGCTTCACCTCTGGCTTTGATTTCATATTTATGATGGCCGCGACGCCTCGCTCGTGGACTGTTTTGATTGACTGGGCTTACTTGTTCAACTTGTGCGTTCTAAAATATTTAAAATAAAGATGTATTAATTTAGTGGACCCGGTATTGGGCCATTAAAAGGCTGGATCATGATAAAGCTTTCAGTAGTTTTTTTTTAGTATTTATGCATTGTATTTTATCTAAATAATATTTATCTTAATGTGTACTAATATTAAGTTCTTATTTAATCCAAATCACAATTTATTAATTAGCTAAATCATGTATGTCACTTTATGTACATTACTAGACTTTCTCAGCAAAACTTGCCTGGTAAGTCGATGCTAGAGTCACTACAACTAGACTAACATTGAGTTTGACATTGAGATTAATAAAATTTTTTAATAAAAATCGAACCGATTCAAAACGCACTAAAAAGTAAAAAAGAACTGTGTCATTTAGTTGCTTAAATTTACTTAAGCATATCTATGAAGTTGGTGCCAGCCAAGTTTAAGGAACATTTATTTTACGTAGTAAAGCAGTTTGTGGGTTCTAGGTAACGTCCTTAAAGTGACGTGAAACCTTGGCTGGCATCGACTCCTAGATAAGCTTAAGTAAATTAAATCAACTAAATGACACAGTTATTTCTTACTTTTTAGTGGTTTATCGCCACGTAACGTACTCGTACTATACTGTCATAGTATATTATACGGCACTAGTAGCCAAAAAGCCACCGACACCGAGACAAAAACCGAAATCGCTGTAAGCATGCCTCCAAAATTTGAAGAGTTACTTAAATTTCCCCAGGATATCATCATCCGATCCTAACATGATGACAATGGGACCACCTTGGAAGTATGCCCTTTCTAATAAAAAAAGAATTATCAAAATCGAACAACTCTGTAAAAAGTTATGCATGGTCATACATAAAAAATATATATATACGTATCGAATTCAGAACCTCCTTCGTTTTTTTTCGTCGGTTAAAAATATAGCAATTTTGTTTGAATTTGTGATGTACTCTGCGATTCCATCCCTTTAAATCCCGTGGGAATTTCAGGATAAAAATTTGCAAAATACTACTTATTCTAAATATCATATAGAACCGTTCATAAAATATTAAGATAAGCGAAATATTTCGATTGAACAATTAAATTTTACTAATTGTAACCTACAAACCAGAAAAAAGATTATAGTAATAATAATAATAACTTTTATTTCAAGACTCATAATATAGTTAGTAACATTTACTTATTTCTATGTTAATCCCTTAAAACCTAATATTTTGTTAGTAACAATTGGTTATTATCTATGTTAATAACTTAAGCCTACGATGTTACGAGAAACACTGCTACGTCAGCCCACTAGAAACGGCACAACAGTGTTTCACGAAAGAGCAGTCTATTCGACTGGCTATTAAATTCAAAATGTTGTTGGAACTGCTCCTCAGCCTACACTAGAAGATTGCCATGAATTTATCACAATGTTGTACTCATTAACTTACCTCGTCTGGTACTTCCTCCTGAAAAGAAGGAAAAATTACAGAAAATTCACTCCTTATGCCTTCGAGACGCAAAAATAATTTTAATAATGAAGATAAAATTTTAAATAAACTGAACAGCTGATACTTACTGGTGTCGCGACCATTTTATTTTTGTAAAACAAGTAGTTAAAATACTACTTGTTTTACAAATAAATTAATGATATAAATAAAACCATTGAAATAAGTAAAATAACACTTTATATTTAGGTACTTGTCAGAATTTTGATATGTAACTTGAAAGTCCGAAAGAATATCTGACAGAATTCAAGTAAAAAGAACGTTAAAAAGAAAATAATAGGTATACGAACTTTAAGCCTCTTTGCTAAATCCGCTTTGCTTACAGTATGACAGCTCGTCCCCACTTGTCGGGTGTCGGCTCGTCAGCCAGTCAGGATTTTGCTTGAGATTTATGTTAATCTATAGCTTTTTTTTTTCATAGAAAGGCAAAAAAAAAGTAATGTATCATTCTTGGAAAACTGACAATATTTTTGCTATCAAGAAGATAAGGACAGAGATATTACGTACTCATCTGCTTTCACATATCGTTCTTTGATTATTCTGTCGAAGCCTGGGATGCACTTTATGGCTGCTACTTTGTTTGTTCTGTGATTTTTCTCTTATTCCGTGATTTTTCTCTTATTCCCACTTGTCGGATGTCGTTTATTGGACGTTCCAGAGGCAGATCATTAATTTATATGAATTATGTAATGATGTTTTACCACTAAACCATCCGATTAAAATCGGAACCGATATCTGACAAGTGGCAACGAGGTGTAAGATGCCAAGCGCGGGAAAGGTTAGAAAAACCCACTAACTGATCTATTAACTCATTATGAGATCCCTAAAATTATACAGTCGATTGACTTGAAATTAAAAAAAAATTAAAATGAATTCGCAAAAATATTCTAAAAAGATTTGACTTAATTGTATTATTGGTTCTTCAGTAGTATTGTAATGTCACTAGAGAGCTGACGAAGGTCAGTGAGGTGAGAAGTTAACTGAATCTCAGCGTAAAAAGTGTAACGGTTATGTGGAAAGTGAAGTGTTCTTTTACTTTATAACTAGGTGGCGCCGCTTTAATTTTTGACGTGACTACGTCATGTATTATAGAGTCGGCTGAGAAAAAACTACATCTCGTTACCTGTTAGGCGTTCATGTAAGGCTTGAAGTGCAACGGGCGAAACGACCAACATAGAGGACAATCGGCTATTGTTCCACTATTACTTCTATTAAATAAAATTTAACTATAGTAATTTTGAATAGAAATTTTTTTGTAAATTACTGTATTTATTATAAATTTATAGAATCAAAGTCAATTAGTTTGCAATTGAAATTAATATTTATAAAATCATACTTAAATTAAAAATTTTAATAACCAATTAAATGCTACCAGTCCCTCAGTATTATCTTCAGACGTAGTCCGTCAACGATCGACAGTAACCGACATACATAATTTTTTTTAACGTCATGTTTTATGCAGCAAGTTGATAAAAAACTAACTCGGCGCTCTGTAGTTAGTTAAGCGTTTAAAACCCAATTTTAGGGTTAAACGACCAACATTGTTAATTTTTGTACCACTATTACTTCTTCTTCAGACAAGGTGGAGTCTGAGAAAGTGTGAAACGTGGGCTTCATAAGAAAGCCCAGAGTGAGCAGCGGGCAAAAGGCTGCTCGGAGTATCTCTTGTGTTTGGAAGTCAGAAATGAGGCCTATGTCCAGCAGTGTACGTCTACCGGTTGTTAATAATGATGATGATGATTGTTTCTTCTATAAGGAAATAGGAATAAAACAAAATAATATTTCGTGTATAATTATTTACAAACATTAATCGTTTATTTATTAAGACCAAAAATATCACCTTCTGCTTTTATGTGAAGGCACAAACATCTAGTTGTACAACAGTGTGACAGCAATAAATTACAGATATTACAGAATTACAATTACATGTGTAATTATGATAATGTAATGCTGAAATATCTGGATAAATTACAGAACAATAATTTATTACAATTGCTACGGAACACATTATAAATAAGTAGAAAATATGCTAGAATAGAATATCGCTCAAGTTGTTGCAATAGAACGAGTTATATATACTTAATATTTGTTTTAAATTATTTTTGTTCTATTGTTTTAGTTTCTAATGAATTTTTAATGGGTTTCCGTATTAATTGTAATAGAGTTTATGTAAATTTGTTTTTTAAAATTTGGAATTCGTTATTGCCACAAAGCATTATTTGATTTTACATAAAATGCTTACACATACGTAAATAGATAGATTTGAAATATTTTAATTACATTTTATTTCCTATTATAAAATAAACATAGGCTAACAATTAATATCGTGAGGAAAAATATAGAATTGAAAATATGTGAATTTGCACTGCGTTTTCGAAATACTTATAATATAAATTGTATAAGATATATATATAATAAAATATATAACAGAATAAAACTCCACTTTTATACCATTAGCCTATGTCATTGTTATTTTACAGTTTTTCTTTTCTACACAGTTAATTGTACTTTTCATGCCATTTTAGTCATAATCTCCTTTACATAAGATCTACAATGACATAATTCATGTTAAAATCTTAAACGTTTTAAAAGCAATGCATTACTGGGTATACTTAAAAAAATGGTCACTTATGTGCCTTTACTTTAAACGACATTTTCTTACGCAGTTCATTGAAAGATTTGTGAACGTGTTCCGCGACAATTAAGTCGCAACGCGTCTGTCGCGCTTCACTACGCATGAAAATATCGTCGTGTGTAAAGACTCTAATATTTAAAAGCGATTTTAATATTAAAGACTAGCTGGTAATATTTAGGCGTGGAACTTTCAAAAAATTACAATTGCGTAATTTGAAATGTAATTTCTATAATTAATTGTACTTGATAATTTATTACACTCACAAAAATACAACAATAAATATATTTGTACGACTTTTAGCATTGCTGGTGCATTATTCAAATGTTAACATATTTTTAGTTACAATTTAGTTTTAAAAAGAAAATAGTATCATAATTATGTAAATTTTCTTAACACAAGCGTTGTAAAAGGATCATTTTTGAAAGTACAACGCCTTTTTCTCTATTAAATACATTTACTGGAAGATTACGATTATTTAAAAAAAAGGTAAAGCACCTTTTGGAACTATTGTATTAATATAGGCACATTTGATTTAAAACTATGTAATTTAACTGGTATTAGTTGCTATTTTAATCTATTAATTTTAACTGTTGTTTTAACAATGTTTATTAGAGTTTGTTTTATATTAGCATACTTTATCCGTAATCAACCGTATGATCGTTAAAATTTCCATAAGCATTAATTAATTAATATTCAAAATAAACTTCGATAACACTTAATGTGATTAATTAAACTTAATTACACTTTGGTAATAATTACCTACATTTTTAATACAAATTAAACTAAAGTTATTGTAAGAAAGTTTAATATAAAATAAAAGGACAAACAAATTTAAATTAATAAACGATTAAATTAATCATTTATTAATTTTAACGGTTCATTAATTTATTTCACGTAGATCATTAAACCATAAATGTATAATATTTACAATAAAATAATAATTGTTAAATAAAAAATAATATTATAATAATTACATAAACTGGTTAGTGTTATTTTAAATGTTAGTTTTCTAGTTACCATTTTTTATTTAATTAATTGAAAGATGCCGTAAAAATTTTAAGTAACTTGGCATTTACAAGTCTTTCGTTATATCGAAAAATTAAAAAAATGGGAGAAATAGTTAGAATTTTGTACTGTTTTTACACAAAATATCACGATTACAAAAAACGAAATACTCAAGCCTCTAAATCGTAAATAGTAGGGGAAACGGAATTCAAGTAAACCTAATTAATATTTCTTTTGTTTATTCCAATCAATATTTGACATTATTTAATTACAAATATTTTTAATACATCGATAAGCGGCGTTTTAACATCGACAAAATGTAATTTTAAAAAAAATAGCAAATATTCTAAGAGCTGGTGAACAGTTTATTTATAATGTTTGACATTTAGGTTAGATAGGTATTTTGCTAAATTCGAAAAAATATTGAATTAGTTCATTTCTTTTACTTTATTTGTTCCATAACAATATATTGAAAAACGTGTGTTTTTGCATTGATAAAACATAGGTTTTACTCTAACTGAAAAAAAAATTGTTTAAAAAGTATGAATAATTTGTCCACCGGCTCTTGGTGTAGAATGTAGTAACTTGTCTTATACCAAATACTTGATACTAAAAATAAATAATTAAGCTACGTCCGCCATTTTACATTCGCACGAGGAGATACATCAGGGCCGTCGCCAGGAAGTACTGCGCGGGGGAGTGTGAGTGCGCGCTGCCTCGGTATACTGGAAGCAATTATATTTTAAGTTAATAAGTACATCTTTAAATTCTTTCTTTTCTTGGCTACTAGGTCAAGTACGTCTGTGTAGAATTTAATTAATTTTATATATTACTAATTATTACATAAGCTCGAGTTTAATGCCCCTTAATTTCCCCCTATAGATATGTTTCTTTTTTTTACAAATTATCGTCAAATACTTTTTGTGTGTTAAACAATAAATTGAAGTTAACCAATGTACTTTAAATAAAATAAATAATATAAAAAAATTAAATAATAATTACCTGAAGCGTGTTGGATGGGCTGTGGACTTGCTTCTAAAAAATAAACAAGAAAAACGAAAAAATTAAAAGAAAATAAACAAAAACATAAATTATAAGGACAAAAAATAACAAAATAAAGAAATAAAATAAAATTTAGTTAAAAATAATTAAAGTGATTAAGGCATGATAAATATAAAATCATCATATTTATTACTATAACCCACTAGGCTGCCCTAATGCGGCTTGGCGGGGTTAGAGTGACATGTTTGTCTCTTTTAAAGATCATCTTCTTATGTAATGATGTACTATCCGAGGCATGGTTGTATGACACGACGAACTTACCAACTCTGAATTAAGTATAAAGCAAATATTATAAAAAAAAAACTGTATTTCCTCCTCCTCTTGTGATAGGATATATATACTCCGATTGGCAATAAAGGGCGTTGACCCCTTTAGGTAAGAGAGAGATAGATAGTAGTTTGTCTACTACACAGGTTTAACGCCATTTATTGCTAATCTATATGGTTCCGAGTGCATTAACTAGACCAACGAGGCGGTATTGTAAAAGGTTTCGACAGTCTCTGTGGCTCAGTGATACGTGTGGCGGATTTATAACAGAATTGTAATTATGTCCTGGGTTTGATTGAGGTTTTCTGAATTGATCCAGGTGTGGCTGCTAGCAGCCTTCAGCCATGGCTAGCCTCTACCGGTAAAGATGTACCTCCAAGCGATTAAACGTTCCGGTACGAAACAAATGAAGAGACTTAAATGGGTGGATTATTCCTAACAAGTTAGTCCCGCTGTCATCCTATCTTGTATCATAACTTGTCATCAGATGTTTTTTTTTATTGACTATAAGTTGACCCTTGACTGCTATCACACCTGCTGTTAAGTGATGATCCAATCTAAGGTGGGAGCGGGCTAATTTGTTAGAAATAGGATGAAAATCCACACCCCTTTCGGTTTCTACACGACATCGTACCGGAACGCTAAATCGCTTGGCGGTACGTCTTTGTCGGTACGGTGGTAACTAACCACCAGCCAGACCAAGACAAATTAAGAAAAATCTCAATCTGCCCCGCCGGGAATCAAACCCAGGACCTCCGTTTTATAAATCCACCGCGCATACCACTGCGCCACGAAGGTCGTCAAATTCAGATGTGATTAGAGTCAAGGGCAAATTTTTAGAAATTGAAAAAAGACAATTTTCGTCTTATATGTCATCAGTTCAGATGCTTACCAAATTCAACGATAGCAGGGTCGGTGTGGGTGCTCCAACTCTTGTCGTTCTTAACTTTGACGGTGACTTCGTATTTGCCGCCGCTGCCGAGCTCGTTCTCCAGCGAATAGTCCACCTGGTACTCGTGAGGGTTGCTGCTTTGAGGTAGTGGCACGTTGAGAGTCTTCCATTCTGCATCCTGGAAACAAGATATGAGGAGTTATGTGGTGTGGACTTCAACTTTATTCATGGATTTAATGGCAATGTTGCTTGAAAGCATAATACCCATTTAAAATTACTTTTATTTGCAAGAAATCTGCACAATTAAGGATTAGAATTAAGATTATTGTGGCACTGTCACATCCTTGTTGTCCACTTGAGCAGTAAATAACCAGGACTGACAGTAATTGGAAAGTTTCTATAGACAAAGTCTTACCCCATCAAGTTCCTTCAGTTGCAGCTCGATGACTTCTAGTGGTTGATGCGAGTGGATGGTGAGCGAGACCTTGGGCCCATCGACTTGTAGATTTTCTAACACGGGGCTCTGCACAAGGTCGATCGACCTGTTGTGACTGCCTTGTTCGTTTTCCGCCTGCAAAAACATCATTTTGACTTTAATAAAATTTAACATACATACATACATAACATCACACCTTATACCCGTAGGGGTAGGCAGAGACCACATCCCTCCACTTGCCACGATCCTTGCATACTTCCTTCGCTTCTTCCACTTTCATTAATCCTTTCATACAATTTCGTCGCTTTAGGGTACTCTTGACCTGGCCATTATTTAAAATGTCCTGAATTTGGTCTAGAAACATTCGCTTAGGCCTTCCCCTTCCAACATTTCCATTCACCCTCGCCTTGTAAATCTTTTTTGTTAATCTTCTTTTATCCATTCTCTCTACATGTCCAAACCATCTAAGCACCCCTTTCTCAATTTTAGTCACTACATCTTCTTTTACACCACACTTTTCTCTTAAAAAAAATGAATTATTATAAAAATTGGCTTTTACAGTAAGTAAATATTTTTGTCCTTTTTTCTAGAAACTTTTCTTTATTTATTCAAGACATATATGTCTTTTTTTTTCTTTTTATTTCTGTTATTTTACTTACTGTGTTAATAAAGTGTGTCTACTGTGATGTCATTCAAACCGGATCAATATTGTGAACTAACCTCGCAAGTAAAAGTGCCGAAGTCCTCATCCCGCAGCGGCAGCACGGTGAGGTTGGAGCGCTGGCCGGCGGTGCTGACGGTGTAGGCGCGGGACGAGTCTTCGATACGCTGCCCGTCTTTGTACCAGCGGATGTGGGATCTGTCGTAACACAACTGGCTCAAGATGCTGAACTAACCTCGCAAGTAAAAGTGCCGAAGTCCTCATCCCGCAGCGGCAGCACGGTGAGGTTGGAGCGCTGGCCGGCGGTGCTGACGGTGTAGGCGCGGGACGAGTCTTCGATACGCTGCCCGTCTTTGTACCAGCGGATGTGGGATCTGTCGTAACACAACTGGCTCAAGATGCTGAACTAACCTCGCAAGTAAAAGTGCCGAAGTCCTCATCCCGCAGCGGCAGCACGGTGAGGTTGGAGCGCTGGCCGGCGGTGCTGACGGTGTAGGCGCGGGACGAGTCTTCGATACGCTGCCCGTCTTTGTACCAGCGGATGTGGGATCTGTCGTAACAACACTGGCTCAAGATGCTGAACTAACCTCGCAAGTAAAAGTGCCGAAGTCCTCATCCCGCAGCGGCAGCACGGTGAGGTTGGAGCGCTGGCCGGCGGTGCTGACGGTGTAGGCGCGGGACGAGTCTTCGATACGCTGCCCGTCTTTGTACCAGCGGATGTGGGATCTGTCGTAACACCACTGGCTCAAGATGCTGAACTAACCTCGCAAGTAAAAGTGCCGAAGTCCTCATCCCGCAGCGGCAGCACGGTGAGGTTGGAGCGCTGGCCGGCGGTGCTGACGGTGTAGGCGCGGGACGAGTCTTCGATACGCTGCCCGTCTTTGTACCAGCGGATGTGGGATCTGTCGTAACAACACTGGCTCAAGATGCTGAACTAACCTCGCAAGTAAAAGTGCCGAAGTCCTCATCCCGCAGCGGCAGCACGGTGAGGTTGGAGCGCTGGCCGGCGGTGCTGACGGTGTAGGCGCGGGACGAGTCTTCGATACGCTGCCCGTCTTTGTACCAGCGGATGTGGGATCTGTCGTAACACAACGATGTCAGTACGCTCTTCATATAAATATCCCGAATATTGCACCTAGCTCCCGAAAAGTTTCAAAAACAAGCTTATTCAAGGAGCACATAAATATAAAAGCCAAAAGCAATGCCATTATAATTTTAACAAACACGCAATCGTCTTAGATTATTTTGTCACTTAACAGAAAGTGACCTTATAGTCATTCGTTACTTCATCAGGAATGTAAAAAACTACATACGCAGCATCATCATGAACGGCGCACTCCAAAATAGCTTCGACGCCAACGGCAGAGTTGACCACTGTCCTGCTAATGTGCACGCGGGGTTTGCCTGAAAATATACATTTATGAATTTCAAAGTGAAATTCAAAACTAAAACGAACGCCATTTATGGATAAAATGTGAAGTTAAAATGCCCATACAAAATTAGATACCTACCAATGATTTCGACACTTTTCACTTACAGCTTTTCGTTTAGGCTTACCGTAATTTTTTTATCGAAGAGAAATAGTGCCTTTTTTCTGGAAGCAAGTTAGAATAAATGAATTTCATCTAGTTCTCGTTATGATTAAAGAAATCATTAAAGTGTCTCAACATTATAATTTATACATGTAAAAAAACAGGCGAAGCTAGGTTTTTTAATTCTTCTCGTGTTCAAGTGCAAAAGGAACCCGTATGAAAAGGATTTTTATCTGATCAGAATCCAGAATGGTAAACCATGTTAACATGAGCGTATCTAGAGGGGCTCATAGCACCCCCTCTAGCTACGCTCATGTTTTAAACTATACTATAAATAAAAATCTTATTGAAATCGGATTAGTACTATGGACAAAGTTAGATATATATACATATGGATGGTGCAGTGACGTGCACTTCATAGATGCAATTTTTTTTGGTGGTATAGATAGATTTTTGAAGCCAGTTAATAATGTTCCTTACCTCTAACGACAACGTTGACCTCGGCCTGGTTGTTGCCAACTCCGTTGAACACGTAGCAGTAGTACCTGCCCGAGTGCGAGCGCCTCACGTTTTTGATCATCGCTGTATTGCCCACGAAAGTCGCGTCTTCCTCTTGCAGGCGCTTGTTCTGTTGACAAATAATGCCGATTAAAAAACTCTGCAACCCGTGAATAATGCTGCAAAGACGACTTACGAGTAGGTCAAAGCAATATAAGCTTTTGACTGTTTTCTTAAGACGTTATCATGTTTTATCGTCCGTAAACTGATTTTACAAACAATTTTATGAAAATAAATATTAACTGATATTTATTACTTTTTCCAGAGAAATGTTGGTGCCTGCACAGTATGTTGGATCTCAGGGAGGATTGTCGCAGCCTTTTATACCTAACGCGTATTATAAAATTCAGGATGCCTCGCATTATTTGCATGGAAATGCACCTTAACTTGATGTTGCCATACTTATCTTGATACGGTTACTTATAGTTTAGTAGTTTTTATTTTGTTTTAAAATAAAAAAAATCTTTTTTAGACATTTTCCACATCGCTCTGAAACCACCTTTAGTTAATAATCTTATATTAATCATTTTATAAATATAATTACGTAGGAAAAAGATTATTGTATAGTAAAAATTGTTATATCTTTGTTTTAGGGTAACTTCCATTTAAAAATATTTATTTTGAGAAAAATAGGAAACATTTAAAATTTTAAGCCAAACAAAATTGAAACAAAGATTTAGTTATATTATGTATGTATGTTTTTAATTATCATAATTATAAACTAGTATCTTACCGACCTACCACCGATATATTATAATATAAAATGCGTAACGAACTTTTTTCTGATCTGATTGTATTGTTAAAATGTATCAAAAAAGTTACTTTTACTCGTGACCAAATAAAATAGGTAATTAATTAATATAAATAATAAGATAGAATAAACTTGGACCTTTACTGTACCGCATATGGAAATAGATTCTTTCTGTTGCTGATTAAATTAAATTTGTGAGTTTATTTCTTATTTAAATAAATAATTTACCTTTAGCATAATGTCTGTTGGATTCTTAACAAAATAAAATAAAATAATTTGTTAACGTTGGTCATACTAAAGAAAAATTCTTTCTAGCTCAGTATGTAGCATTTTTGTTTATTACTAAAAAGTAATAAACAAAAATGCTAAATAAAAATTATACTAAATAAAAATTTAGTATTATTTTATTGTAGGTTACTTTTTAATATACCTTGGCATACAAGTGATTCGTATCTCCGTTAATGTATGATGAACAAAAATATTTGAAAAATCCTTTTATTTTTTAGGATTTTGTAAGAAGCTTACATCTTGTGCTCAATAGATACTTTTTTCATATCATTGTAAAATATACTTAGTATTATAGTGGTGCTGTTAAGTTTAAAATCAATGTATTCTAGTCTACAAAATGCATTAAATATTATATTAGAATTGTCTTGTTTTATTTGTATTTTATTAGTAAAACAAATTTAAAATATAGCGCGCGTATATTGTTGATAAAAATAAATAAGTTCGTTTATCCCATCAAAATTTTATATTTATAAAGAATTTAGTAAAGAATATACATTTCTAAGACATGTTCACATATTAATATGACTTGGTTCCATGCTCAAAGTGTCATATATCTATGTAGAGCAATTAGATATCGAATATATTTATATGGAACAGTACAATATCGAACATTATAATTATTGAAAAAAAAAATAACTACGTCCAGTAGTATCTTTGGAATATATGTTTTAGTCAACAACAACAAGGAAACAAGGAACTAATATCTATTCTAGCACCATGCTTAATAAAAATTTTTAACAAAAAATAGAACCGACACAAAACTCACTAAAAAGTACGGTTCTATTTTTTGTTAAAAATTTTTATTTCTTAGTTTTTAGTGATTTATCGCCACGTAACGAACTCGTACTATACTGTCATAGTAGATATATTATACGGCACTAGTAGCCAAAAAGCTACCGATACTTAAACTAAAACCGAAATCGCTGCAAGTGTGCCTATAAAATTTGAATTCCTTTAATTTTCCTATTTTATCCTAACATAGTGACAATGGGACTACCTCGGAAGTGTGCCCTTTCTTATAAAAAAGAATGATCAAAATCGGACGACTCTGTAAAAAGTTATGCGTATGTACGTGTCGAATTAAAAACCTTCTCCGTTTTTTTTCGTCGGTTAAAAAAGAAATGAAATGACGAAAGTGCTAATAGTTCACGAGCATATACGGAAGCAAGTCTAGATATTACTCGTATATCACAACTTCCTTGTTCGTAAATTGGGTGAGACTGACAGTATCGACAGGCGCGCGCGATGTTGATGTATGTTTGTTTGTTGTTATCTCGTGAACTAGGAATTGAACTTGTAAAACAGACGTTTAGTATGGGAAGGCGTCGTGTGAATGGAATTAATCAATTAGGTACTGTCAACGTCTATTAGGGTCGACTTTGAAGACCTCCCAAGATCGATTTAGCACATCAAGCATTTAAAAACATCATCAGCCTATAAAACAGCCCACTACAGGAATAAGACAGGGGATGTGGAGCTTAGACTTACCACGCTATTTCAAAGCAGGTTGGCGGGTTTAGTTATAGTTGATTTTAAAACAATCACTATCAGATAATGTCCTGGACCGTACATGTTTGGAGGTCCTAGGTTCGAGTCCCGACTGGGCCAAATAGGATTTTCTTCATAGGTTCACGTCTAGTTCACTCTACTGACAAAGACGTACCGCCAAACGATTTAGCGTTCCGTTACGATGCCGTATAGAAATCGCACGGGTTGTAGATTTCATGCAATTCAGCCCGTTTGCATCTTAGATTACATCATCACTAACCATCAGGTGTGTTTGTGGCAGTCAAGAACTAACTTGTCATAAATAAAATAAAATTATTATTATAAAAACAAAAAACCCGACTGCGTAGAAGTTATGAACTGAAAAGAGAAAAACAAGCAGTCGGGTTTTTTGTTTTTATAATAATAATTTTATTTGAGACTTTTTTGTTTTAGTTTATGGTATAGAAATGATACGGTACACTTTCGGGCATTTTTTGTTAAAACGGCAATATAAACATGATATGATATTTATATTTTTGAAATGGTCTTTTTACGACATATTGCTAAGATAAGAGAAAGAAATACACACATCCCCCCTTTTCTCCCCCATTTACAGCCGCCGTTTTGAAAATTTATATAGCCTATGTCACTACCACAATTTTGAAAAATTCAACGACATCTCAACTGTTAAAATCCGTACAGTCGTTTAGGCTGCAGCGCGTGCCGAAGAAATGGACATACATACATACGCTCGAAAAACATAACCCTTCTTCTGACGCAGTCGGGTAAAAAGGGCAAATGTTACAAGAGGAACGTAGATGTAAATACCACCAACATCCAAAATCCAGGCTTCGAAATTTAGTATGAAAATATTTATAAAAAAAGTAAACTACATAGCCCGACCTAGGCTCAAATCCCGATCCTCGTGCTCCAAGGCTACATATCCTAACCACTGGAGCAACGAAACAGTTTATAAATAGTTAGAGAAAGGATAAAGATTACTCACCACGTTGTCTTCATTTCTGGACCAGACGATCTTCGGTGGTGGGGAGCCAGTGACGTCACAGGTCAGCAGCAAGTCCGAACCTTCGAGAAGTTGCCCGTTGTCCGTCGCGGTAAACTCTGGAAATGAAATATATAAAAAATCGTAAATAATGGTTAATTAATTGATTGCCACTTCATAGCTGTTTTATTTGATTATATTATTCATTCACCAAATTTCATTCATTCGTTCATACTTCATTCATTCAAATTTCTAGACGTGTTTGAATTTTCAATTTGATTTTACTTCTTGACGATGGTCCGTTGTCGAAGAGGAATTAGCATTTACGTAATATGTCTTATCTCGTATCTTCTTAAAGCAATGAGTTGGCTATATGGATAGTTTACCAACCCAAAAAATAATCTCTCCCCGCGCGATTAAATTTCGCATTAACATAATTTGCAGTTTTATTTATTAATGCCGTATGTATCTTCCATTATCCGTGCTTTATTTTTACGACAAAAAAATTTTAAATGAGGGCTCTATGGACCCCTGTTCAGAACGAAGGTCACTAGCTTACTCACCAAATTGCCCAATCGAAAGTGTCTTACTGTTGGGAAAATTTCTTATTAGGTACTTTTGGAACGAAGTTCCTTATCGCGCGTTGTGAAAGGGGGCTAGACGGAAAAAATTCGTACGAAAAGTTGTCACGACACTTTTTGATCAAAGGATCTTGCCGCCGCCTTTGATGTGTGTGCGCGTTTTTCTCGCGCTTTGGCGCCCCTGGTGTTTCGGTGTACAACAACAAATATTATTATTACTTAAAAAAAATAAAATTTTATTACAATTCCTTCACTAATTAATCGAAAGGAACTTCGTTCCATCCGGGTGTCCCTTGACACCTCTCAACTTTTTTTGTTCGGTCTAGTTACCTTCGTGTAACGCATGATAAGGAACTTCGTTCAAGTATGGGGTGTGTGATACTCACTGACAATCCTCGGTGACTCGAGGATGGCGAGCGTGTGCTGTATCTTGACGGGGTCCACTTGCAGCACTTCGCACGAGTACACGCCGCTGTCCGACGGACGCAGGTCCCGGATCAACAGGTCCGTGGAGTTTGCGGCACTGGGACAGAAAATAAAAATTGATTTAACGACCAATCGGCTTTTCTCTCTACACATAAGACCAAAATTGTAAGTATACAAATTATAACATTGAAAGAGTCACTAGTCTAGTCCGGCGATAGTCACTACGTGGGGACAGACTCGATACTTCAAAAGTGCTTGTAAAACACCCTACTTGAAATAAATCATTGTGAATTTTGATTTACTTGTAAGACAATGTTCAAAATAAGAACATATAGTATTTACAGGTCCGCAGAATAAATATCAATCATCAATATCGTCAAAATCACAACAGCCGATGAACGTCCACTGCTTGACATAAGTCTATTTTACCCGACTGCGTCAGAAGGAGGGTAATGTTTTTCGAGCGTATGTACTCGTATATAATGTGTGTCCATTTCCCCGGCATTCGCTACAGCCTAAACGGCCGAACGTATGTGGCATATGAGGTGTCGTTGAATTAGTCAGAATTGTGGTATTGACATAGGCAGAGATGTGATTTATTTGAAATACTTCTATTTAAAATGCAAAATACCAATTTTGTGTTTTGCTTTTTAAAAAAAACATTTTGTATTTTATTTGAAATACCTTTCGAGATGTATTTTGCATTTTTAAAATTCATTTCAAAATGCAAAATATTTTGTGATTAAGTTTAGCCAACATTATCAGTCAAACGTAATGAAATTTTGTAATGAAAACGGATTTTTGTTGGCCGCTATTCACACTAAAATACTGAATGTATTAAAACGAAACTTGGCACGTTTGTAGTTCATATTTTGATATTGCATAGGATACTTTTTATAGCGAAAATTAAAGTAGAAGGAGTTGAAAGTTTCTATGGAAAGTCTTTAATTTTTGAAGTTATGTTGTATACGAACTACTGAATAAATATGTTATTCAAGGATTTTTCAAAATTTCGTCTCTATAGGGATATTATACAGAAGTATATTACATGTTCAAATCAAATTATCTTTATAGAATTACTGACTTTACTACACCAACAATCAATTTTTTGTCAACCTGTTTATTCCCGCCAATCTCTGAAACAGCTGGACCTATTTAGACGAGTCTTTCGACACTTATTTACTAGGTTAATAAGTAACTTAGGTAAATCTTATTTCAGTAATGTTATAAGTGACTATTCTAAAATTAATAAAAATATCATACGATTTGGTCAAAGGATATTTTATTTTGAAAAAGCATTTTGAAAATACCTATTTTGTATTTTGCATTTGAAATACAAAACTCAAAAGTATTGGGTATTTTGTATTTGAAATAGTAAATCTGAAAAGTATTTTGCATTTTGTATTTAAATGCTTTTATGGAACCATTTTGTACATTTCTGGACATAGGCTATATAAATTTTCCCGTAGTATAGTTTGTCCCTATCTTATCCAAAGAACCCTTAGCCGTGTCCAAAAAAGAATCGAGAGAATAGGGTCTTTATAACATCTTTTAGGCAAATGCGTTACATCTTAGGTTTAGGTCTAAGTCAAGCATGAGCTTATTTAAGAGTGCCTAATTAATAAAACAATGGACTAATAATTACATCGAAAATCTATCGCCAACGCTGTAGGAGCTGAGGTCCTGTTCATGGGGTTTGCGTGTGCCGATATAGTAGTTCGTGTTGTTCCTTCTCCATTGCACCACCACGCCATCTGTGGATAGAAACGTTTCAACTTTTAGCTCATGATAAGAAAATATTTCGCACTATATTCTGAAAATTCGGTTTTAAATATACGACGAACTTTGAGAAAAGGTAGATATAGCTCTGTATGGTCTTTTCTGAAAAAAATAGATCTTTAAAATCGATTATCTAGAAATATATTAAACCTTCCACTATCATAATATATCCTCAACAATTAAAATTAAATTTGCCTTCATTCAGAATTATCGTTTTAGTTTTTCACTTCTCAACTAAACGTCCAATCGCATGCAGTAATAATGACGTAATTATTTCTATTTGACATTCCGTCTGTCACTTCCGTCGCCGTTAACCGGAAACGTCAATTTTGGCGCCACCGGAAGCGGCGATATTTTGTTACGCAACTTTATCGTGCCATCATTCTGTTTTACTACCGCTTTATAGGTGTTAAGACTTTGAGGAAACCTATAAATTATGCTTGACATCACTATAATAATATCATTCATTGTTATCAGATGCATTACTTATGCTAAAATATATTTTATGCGCTTGCGCATTACAATATCCCTGCCTAAAGGACTATATCATCAAGTTTTAGAATGAAAATTGCCCGATGCGAACTAAAGATCAGCCCTATATTTGATGATTAATTTTAATGTATTTTATTATATGTATTTTAATGTATTAATATGTATTTTAATGATTAATTTATACAACAAGAATTTACAAAAAAAATGTTGTTACATTAGGATCTAAGATGCCTTCTACCTTCTTTTTATGTTTGTGCAATAAAGTTGATTAAAATAAATAAATATTTTTTTATTAATTATTTTTATATTAATTAATGAAAAGTCATCATCTGTAACAGTCGAAGTATTTGCACTTAAAATATTTTGTAGGATCTGTGTAGCATCTCAGAACAACAAAGCACTAGCTGGCGCTTTCTACTTATTCTGAGTTATGGATCGCCTGTCTATTTAAGACATGATTACTACTAGCAAATCTCATAGAGCCAGGTAGTATTATTGGCTACTTACCAGCAGGTGACACTTTGCACTCGAGGCGCACAGTTCGTCCGATGGTTACATTATAGGTTGCGGGTTGCGTCACTATTTTAGCTACCACTACTGCTTCCTCTTCATCATTGCCTGGAAAGATAAAACAAAAATCAATATACAAATTTTTAAATTATCTACAAATGTTCAAGGCTGCGATCTTAGATGATAAGTGGCAATGCAATCAGAGATTACATATGTAGTACTTGATCCAGCTGTTAGCCTTTGTGGTTACGGATCGCGAGCGTCTAGGTTCAAAATTCAAGTCCTGGTTTGGGTTAAAAAAAAATATTCGGGCTATATCTTTTGACGTGACTACGTCTTATTATTCGATAGAGCCGACTGCACGCACGAAAAAACATGACTCATGCGGCGTTACCTCGCTTTGAGGCGTTCCATGTAAGGCTTGAAGTGCAAGCGAGAGCCCGGAACGAGCGACAAAGAAGCACAATCGGCCTTTGCGTTCGGCAGCGTTCGACATCCGCCTATTAAATATAATTATTTAAACTATTCTTTCTTATAAATAATTCTCATTAAAAATCTCAACCTAGAGTTATAGAAATAAATATACCTTCTCCATCGTTCTGCGCTTCGTCATCAATTCCTTCGTCGTTCTGGAAATCGTCGTAAGTGACATCGTTGGTTTCACGACGAACCAGTGAATGTCGCGCTTCTGTAACAAGAAAAACAATAGTTAAGACACAGTGTTTATCATTACATAGTATAAAACAAAGTCGCTTTCATTTGTCTGTCCCTATGTATGCTTAAATTTTTAAAACTACGCAACCGATTTTCATGCGGTTTTTTTATCAGATATAGTGATTCAAGAGAAAGGTTTATATGTATAATACATGCATAATATAGTAGAGAAACGCTGATAATTTTGGAGGTTTTTGTGTGATGTCAAAAATTAACACATTTCTTGCGCTTACATTGCATACGCTGGCTTAGCCCTACGAGATATATCAAAATAATGTACTACAGTATTGCACATCTTAAAAAGGTCAACAAAAAAGTCCACGATGGTATATGTCTATCTCTCAGGGATAACCCACAATCAATATTTTTTATCTTTTACTTACAACCAAAAGTAATTATTATTATTTACGAAGCGATTTTAAATTCATCCAATTAAATATCTTAAATACTTTGTGCGTTCCATAAAGATCACTCTTGCCTTTTACAGCATGTAATTTAAGTAAATAAGATATATAAGATTCAAAATGCATCGATATACTTTAGTACCAGCATTGCACCCGTGCGAAGCCGGGGCGGGTCGCTAGTTATATTTTAAAACTTAACTCAATGAGTCATAAGGTGCTCTATTACATTCATTACCAATTAGTGATTTGCAAGATGCACAGTAGGTTTTATAAGAGGTTGTAGATTTTCGCTCGATGCTGGCGGTTTAGGACCGCAGTTTTTGAAAGTCCTCTACAGTTGATCGGCGCGTACCAGTGGGCATTGATTGCGAATCATCATCATCATCATACATATCTTAGATATTACAGGTAACTAAAGCCTCGTCCTTCGTGGAAAGGAAGGATATGAATCCTAATACGTGAGGTGAGGGTGAGATAAGACGACATAAATTGATGATTAGAAATACGTAAGCTGAACATAGAGCTAAATAAAATCTCCCAGAGACTAAACAAAGACTCCTAGATATTTATCCTACATGAATATGTATTAGGTACGCATTTGTCAAGTCCGAGTCAGTAAACTTAAAATAATATTCCATTATTCTTCCAAAGCAGTAAACATCCTCTGATTTACAAGTCCTTAACTCCAGTAAGTATGCATACTTGTCTCGGAGGAATTAACATAATGTTCGCTTCCTTTAACGGTACGATCCGATGGGCATAATGGAATGGATCCTGCATTGCTTGAGCAAATACCTCACCGGTGACTACGATTTATAAGCGAAGGCGTAAGCGAAGTATCGTTAAAAAAATTAGCCCTTTTTTCTTCTTAAATTTTTAGGTATCTGTTTTATTCTCTCTTAATTCTTCTTTCGTATTTCTCCAATTAATCTATTGCTTGGAGTAAGTATGTCAAGTCTAAAGACTACAAATTCCACACTTGCTTTAAATTCCATAACGTAATTATAATCGTGGTGCTATTTAAGTTTCATTTTGATAGGTCTTTAACATCAATTTGTTTTTAATGTTTACTGCGAAACATTAAAAACAAATTGCGTTTGTGTTTCTAGTTCTAGGTTTCCATTTTCTTTTCCTAGTACTGGCCTATATATAATATGGTTTTACGAATTTTTTTTTGGTAAATAATAAAAAACCACGATCCTATGAACAACAGTGAGATAGCTACTAGGTATTTAAAGCTGTATCACTCTATTGTCCTTTTTTTAACCTTTCATGGAAACGCAGCGGTTGCATTCTAGAGCGCAGACTATTAGCTAGAAGCAAGCCCAAAGGTCAGTAGGTCGTGGAGCGACGAAATGACGACCTTCTAAGGCTTCCTGTGAGACTTCAACTATGGGGCTAAACATTCACAGAAATTGGTAGTATACACGAATATAAGTCCTCGCTACCGTTTATAATTTACACCACAGCCATCCCGGAATGCTCGGTTGTCTTCCACACCGGTAATAATTCTAAAATTGTTTCTGGATTGTCTGTTGATGCGATATGTTTAGTTTTACCTTTTACGGGCGAGCCGGCGCGCTCGGCGGTCTGTGTTGTTATAATAGACTTGAATGGGTAAACATTTGGTCATTCCAATTGTATCATCAAGTTAGAAATGGTTTTCTTTTTTTTTATTGCTCTAATAAGACGCCTACGAATTCGTCCAAGTAGAATAGATTTTAGGACTGATTTTTCTAGGACCGTTAATAAATAATTATATTTTATACATGCATTGTATTTTTAACCGACTTCAAAAAAAATGAGGTTTTAATTCGATCCGTACGTATGTAATATTTCCAGATTTCTAATAATATATGTTAGTCTATACCAGCGTCTGAACAAATGTGCCAAATTTCAAAAGTGTATGTATGTATGTATGTTTTTATGTTTGTGTTTTCATATCTCCGAAACTACAATTGCTTCTCATAATCAGAAATAAATAAACGTATGAAACTTATGTTCAGTAGCTGTAAGCTTTCACATCTGACAAAATAATTTAAATTGTGATCTCAGCGTGGTGTTATTATAATAGTATAGGCCGTAGCGGAAGCACTTCGACTTTTTTTGGATCTTTTGTGCTCTCAACATGATATTACTCATCAATTCGTCATATATGACGACATAATGTACCTATATTATGCCTTTTAATACATTATATTTTTCTGATAACTGGCCTTTTTGGAGCATTCTTATTATATCATTACAAAATATTATTTACATGACAAATTCTATCGAAGGTCCTAAGATCAACTCTGTGAACTATATATTAAATATTACGGTGACTTCATGTTTTTAACCCCCGACGCAAAAACGACGGGGTGTTATAAGTCTGATGTATCTGTGTAAATGAATATGTATGTGTCTGTCTGTGGCATCGTAACTCCCGTATTAATGCGTTTTTTTTTGTTTGAAAGGTATATCAGTCGAGAGTGTTCTTAGCTATGTTTGATGGAAATCGGTTCAGGTCTTCTAGGTCATCAGGTCGTTTGTTAGGTGTGTTAGAAATGTTACACGCTCAGTTTGCTTGAAAGCATGTGTGTGATCTGACATTTGAAACACTAATGTCTTCTGGAACCACTAAGCTGATGATAAGGCTCGAAGATAGGAGACGTAACCCTGGTCTACCTTTTCAGTAAACCCATCGAGTTTGGGCTCGTTGAATTTGTCTTGACTGGTTCTTTTCATGTTTCTAATTTGGGTCGGGGTTTTTTAAAATTTTTAATTTATAGTTATATTTAATATGTGTAGCTCTAACTAAAAAGAAATGATGTTTCAGCCGAGATGGGCTGATACAAAGGGGCTATTCCTATTCTACATGGTAAGTCCGGCACAATGTCTACCGCAAACAGATATTAAATTATTCCAACGATAATATCGATCGATTCAAAGTAGCAATACGACAGAAGTCAGGTGACGCTGTATGTGCAATATTCATGAGCGAACGGACGGGTGGAGTGAATGTAAATGTGTATTATAAATAATATAAGCGTATATGTATACAAGAAGGTAAGACTGCGTGTCGGCCATTTTGCACTGATGGGAATACTGATCAGTTTGAAGATGAGTGAAAGAAGGCTTTAGAGAAGAAAAATATTGAGCAAAAATAAAATAATTATTGTTTTAAGTTTCTAGAAAGATTTTATAAATATACACAATAGTTATATAGAATCGAAATAGTAACGCAAACGCAGTAAAAATTATTTACTTTGAGCTGTCGAATCGAGCACCCCTTTTTAAACAAAGGATATTGCCAAAAATTGTGTGGAAGTGTGCCCCAGGCTGCCCAGTAATGATATATATGTCATTAAATAGTGCAGATTTTCTATTTACAGAAAAACAAAGTTGTATGTAGCTATGCAGTCGCAGGAAAAAGTTATGAAGGGTGAAAAAGTTGACTTTTCATACTACGACGACGGTCACGGGATTCAGAACACAAAAAATCGATTGAAATTTTTATTTTTTTGATATATTTTCAAGTGATTGCTATGAAACATGGGTAGTTGTTTAAAATTCATTGTGTATTTAAATAAAACGGTTAAATATGAGCATAAGTTTGGACAGTCTGGAGCAAATTTTGACAATGTCCTTTAACACTGAGAGAAGGAAGTTATTATTTTATTATATTAGAAAGTTAAATATTGACAATATTGTCATGACTGAATGTTATATTTGGTTAATGTTAAATAAAAAAACATTTAATAACGTTGTAATATTAAAACTGCATTGTCATATTATATCGATTTATTTACCAAAATACGTTGAAAAGATCAACCAGTTCTTACGAAAATATCTATATAAAATCACTCTAATTAGACAAAATTATAAAAAGATATAAAACTAGTACAGAAACCTGCAATTATATTCCAAGGCAACTGCAATTGCTAACCACTTGCTATCGTGTGAGTCACGGTTAACAGTTTTTTTCTACATGGCTACATTCCATTAATAGACAATTACTAAATGATACACAATTACTGAACGATTATGGCAATGATGTGTTCATTACAAAATATTTTTGAAGAAAACTTTTGAACAAAGTTGTAGCAGCCATCATATTTATTTATTAGCCTATTTTAAGGGCTCACTACAGGGCCAGACCTCTTGCCTTATAGATTTGCCATATCATTTCCTTCACACACTATCAAATTATTGGTACTAGCTACGTGCTGCGTGCTTTTTATAGATGTAGACATACAGCAGTATGTCTACATCTATAAAAAGTAAATAAAGTTTTTTTAACAATGATTTAAGATCTCATACCAAGATTCCCTATATTGTGATTTTTGTATGAGAATTGTAGTTATGGGTTTATCTAAGAGGCTGCTAAACAAATTTTTCAAAAACCGGCAATACCTGAGTATTTTTTTACTTTGATAGTAGATATAGTGACAAAAGTCTCGTCATCACCATGCTTATTCTTGCTGCCAAGTAACGTTGATGGGTTCCATTTATGAAGGTTATGGTTGCCAATGTAATGAATGACATCGCGAATGAACAATACTTACAAATAGGTTGGCGGACAAATAAATAAATTAAAAATAAATTATTTAATAAGTATTAAAATATTTTAAGTAACCTTACAGCAAACAGAAGTAAAAAAGTGAAATTCTTCGTATTTGCCCATGGCCTAATTAAGTATGGCGGTCGACAAATAGGTCATTTGGTCATCGCTAATGTGCATCGACTAATAGATTGTTTGAGTTATGAGCTACGGTCACGGCATGGCTGGCTTTATGGTCATTCATTACTATAATTACTCAATATCGTATTAATTATGTAAGTAAATTGTATCCAGAGAAAGCATGACCTTTTTAGTAAAACATAATGTAATTTTTTTTTATCGGCTACAAGTTGGCCCTTGACTGCTATCACACCTGATATTAAGTGATGATGCAGTCTAAGATGGAAGCGGGCTAACTTGTTAGGAGTGGGACGAAAATCCACACCCCTTTCAGTTTCTACACGACATCGTACCGGAACGCTAAATCGCTTGGCGATACGTCTTTGTCGGTAGGGTGGTAACTAACCGCGGCGAAAGCCTCCCACCAGCCAGACTAAGACAAATTAAGAAAAATCTCAATCTGCCCCGCTGGGAATCGAACCCAGGACCTCCGTTTTATAAATCCACCGCGCATACCACTGCGCCACGGAGGTCGTCATCAATTAGAGGTAAGCCGGTATAGCAGGTTTTAAGGCTGTTAGCCTTTTTAAAGTGATAACCACTTTAAAAACGTAAATATAAAAATCGGGACGAATTTGTAAGAAATAGTTACGAAATTAAAAAAATAAATTAAATTAAATTGCAGCTTTTAATCTGAGTACAAACAAAAAGCCATGTTTTACGATTTTCTTTCGTAGTTTTGGATTTTTTGCAGAACGAGCCGGGGATAAAACTTAGTAGAGATGCATGAACTTCAAAATTAGAATAGAAATCATATTACGCAAGGTACATACATACTTGTTATGTATTGGTATACAAATATCAATGATACAACGTTTCAAGTATTAAAAAAAGTTGAGAGGTGTCAAGGGACACCCGGATGGAACGAAGTTCCTTTCGATTAATTAATGAAGTAATTGTAATAAAATTTTATTTTTTTAAAGTAATAATAATATTTGTTGTTGTACACCGAAACACCAGAGGGCGCCACGAGAGCGCGAGACAGCATACAGCGCGGGCGCCCGCCGCTCACGCGCACACACATCAAAGACGGCGGCAAGATCCTTTGATCAAAAAGTGTCGTGACAACTTTTCGTACGAATTTTTTCCGTCTAGCCCCCTTTCACAACGCGCAAATAAGGAACTTCGTTCCAAAAAATACAATTTTTCTGGAAAAAGAACTCCACGCGAAGCTCACTTACCTATATATCGATAACTTATACCAACATTTGTCTTCACTAATGGGTCTAGCAAATTAATAGATTAAATAGAAAAAACCTTGTAAAAGCCTTGATATGTTTGCCAGTGACAAACATTTAATCCCACAAGTGAGGCATCCATCACGATGCCCGCTCAGTTAATTACAGCTAATTGAAGCGACCCGTTTCTGCCCTGATCAACTCTACTTCCTTATAATACCATTGTGGAAAATTCTCTGTCATTTTTACGATTGACCTACTTTTTGAGTTTTATTGGAACTCACTCTAAACTCTACATCATTAGAAAACTCACCATTGTAGAAAATTCTTTGTAGATTTTACAGTATTTCTAATTTCGCTACATATTTAAACCTTTTTTTATACACTACTGCTATCACACCTGATATTCAGTGATGATGCAATCTAAGATGGAAGCGGGATAACTTGTTAGGAATAGGATAAAAACCACACCCCTTTGGGTTTCTACACGACTGCCCTGCCCAATCTCAGCCTGTCAAATCCTGAGTCAAATCACCCAATCAAAACCTGAAATTGAACCCAGGACCTCCGTCTTATAAATCTATCGCGCATACCACTGCCCCACGGAAGCCTTCAAAAAATAAAATCTGAATTTTTTCGATCCCCGTGTGACTAATATCATAATTAGGCACTACTAGCACAGATTTAAGATTAATTCAGACTGCATCTACAACTCCCTCCTATAGTTACAAACTGCTTGGAGTCGTCAGTCCACCTGAGCTGATGGACTTTGAGGTGTCAAGGTTCTGGAATAGCAATCACACACCGGAATGCGCAGTGTTCATCGAACTCTAACTAGGTGTACTACTAAAAATGGGAAAATTGTTAAGTAAATGTTTTAAAAAAGAATAAAAGAAATGGCTCGTATAAAATATTTATTTAATTTAATAAAAAAACCTAAAGTATAGATTTAAACAAATATTCAGATTTTCATTATATATAGGATAAGAACATCTCGATCACGTCAGCTTTTAAACTAAAAGCCGCAACAAGATCATAAAATATCTCATCCTATGTTATTCTTACGTGATAGTTACATTCTATGATTTATGTGACGTTATGAAAACACCTCTTTTATAAATGATGGTATACTATACTATGGATATCCAATAAGATTTATTTGACCAGCTGCATCCACTGACTCATTCGAAATGTAAAATATAAATAAATTCCGAGAGGATAAAACCTTTCAGTGAAAAAAATGTATCATTTTAAACTCTATCGTATTAGACATAGTTCCTTGTTATTAAAATATTTTTATATTGGAAAACGTCCCTTAAAGCTATATCTAATAAGTTAAAGCTATAATAGGTACATATAATATGTTACTGTAAAATATATTATTTAGTGTTTAAGTTATCTGTCGTGAGCTAATCTAAGTCATGTTTTTACAAGAAAAAAAATAAAGTTTAAATAAATTTTTGGAAACGTTAAAGGGTCACCGAGTATAATTTAGACCCTACCGAAATTAAACCTTGTGACCTTATAAAGCCTAGACAACCACTACTACACCATTGCGGTATGAGAAGTGTTAATCACAAAAACACATAAATATAAGTCACTTGTAGCGACTTATTTTAATCTATCCAATAATAAAAACACCCAAAGTACCCTGACCTCTGCAACTCAGATGATTACGCCCAAGAGTAAGCAGTTTGATCTTAAACAGAGTTCATGTTACATTGGTGTCTGCGCGCGGCATTTCTTTTGTACATTTGATATCCTAATATTAAGCGGTGTGAATGAGATTATGAGTCACTGGCTTCTTGCGACGGGTTTGTCCGCGGGAAAGTACAGCTATTTATATTTTGAATTTTACATCTCAATGCCTAATAAATTTTCATGTATTATTTAGGCATTATATGTTGGGAATTAACAATTAAGAGGCGATAATAGAAACGACCTCCATGGCGCAGTGGAATGCGCGGTGGATATATATAAAGCGGAGGTCCTGGGTTCGATTCCCTGCGGGGCAGATTGAGATTTTTCTTCATTTGTCTTGGTCCTACCACCCTACTAACAAAGACGTAGGTACTGCCAAGCGATTTCCGGAACGATGTCGTGTAGAAACCGATAGGGGTGTAGATTTTCATCCTACTCTTAACAAGTTAGCCCACTTCCATCTCATACTGCATCATCACTTAACATCAGGTGTGATAGCAGTCAAGTGCCAACTTGTAGTCATAAAAAAAAAGAAAGCCCTCTGGGTAGTTCAGTGGACTTTTGGTTATGTTCCACAAAGGTTCAGGGGTTCAATGTCCTTGGGGATCGAGGAACTAAGCTCTGGAAGCTTCTTGGTACTTCACATTACAGTTCACGGGTCTCAGGTATCCATTAACGAAACTTGCATAAAAATCCTTTCAGTATACTTTAACTCAGATAGACAGACGTTACCAAGGATTTTGTTTTTGATGATGATTAATTCACTTAGCACTTGTGCATTAACTGATGCTTGTGCACTGAGACTGAGTCACACACAAAAGGTCTAGTTTACTCGCAGTTTAGTAAACGCGCTAAGCAGCAGTTTATGCTTTACTTGTATTTGTTAACGCGCCTGCACTGTGCTCTTGTGATAACATTCAATACTTTCAAATATTTATTTTGACTAACATGTGTGTGGGACAAGTCATAAGAAATGATTTAAATATAATATAAGATGGTGATAACATAAATAATAGTTAGCTAAACTTATGTTCTGTATTGTAACATATACTACAGTATAAAAACTAACAATTGTATAACGATTAAATTCAAAAACTAATGTTGTAATGTATAGTTTATCTGAACACTACGTAGCTGTTAGCCTTGTAATCGAGGATTATAAGTTTGTATAACTAGTATAAAATATCAAAGCTCTCAACATCGTTTGCTAAATTCTTCAGTAATTTTAAAGCTTTTTACTACAGAGCTTTTCTGATAGAGTATATATATGCTTATTTATATTTTCTGTCACCACGCAATGTTGCTATTTTTCGCTCAGGTTGACGGACATAGGTCGGCACTTTGTAATACGACGTGTTTCTTGAACAACCTTCGAAAAGTTGCTCTTTTTCTAGGCTATAGTTTTATTAGCCATCTACTTGGTTCGTCAATCAATAAAAAAAGACATGTGACACTTGGAGACTGCCGTGGTAAAGCTATTGCATAGCATTTTTTATCAACTTATGTTTACCTACCGACGTCATCGGAACCGTGGCCGAGCGAGAAGGCGCTCTAAGTGCCCGGATTGCCAGAGATACGCGAGTTCGAATCCCGTCGTCCCGTCACGCTTGAAAAAAAAAAGAAATTGCGGAACCGACGGGATTCGAACCCGCGTCTCTCTGGCAACTAGAGATCCTTACCGCTAGGCCACGTTCCGCGATGACATCGTTGCCGAAATTGTGCTTTTATTATGTTTTTGATATTTAGAGGGTGTTAGGTTTTTTCGTTACGGAATTTCCGGATTTGGTCTCCACGCTCAAGGCCCGCGATAGAAGCTATGCAATAGCTTAATAAGGCTGGATCAATTTTAACAGGAATTTCACTCGCAGATAGCTAGTGTTATATAGAATAACTTAGACTACGTTTATTTTAGACATTTTGTTTATTTTAATTTTAGTTTTGTCCCCGCGGACAAAGTCGTGGGCTCGCTATTATTACTATAAGAAATCCTCTTCATCTTCCAACTTGGGTCATATCTAAGACAACATAGCAGGTGTAGAGCGTCCTAGTCGCGTCTGTTTGTAGTAGCAGTCATACTGTGGAATATATTATTATTTATACGTTCACAGTGTTCTTGACACAGATATTTTCCGGTGGATCGTAAATAATAAATATAAATTACTAATAATAAAGTTCGCCTACTGTTCGAAATTCGATGATTCGTCATTGAATGCTTGAGTAATAGAAATATCTGGTACTGACTTGATGATCCAGTACATTTATATGGGAAAACTTGTTAATACGATACTTTTATTTTTTCAAAACAAACTCAGCCACGATAGCACCGCGTTGGGAAGTTTGTTGTGTTTCACCCTACTACGTCTGAGAACATGTAAAGCCAACCGGAGACCGACCAAGGGACCGGTTCTATCTTATAGTGGTTGTTACGAAGTTAAAAATTACGTACCCCAAGCAATTGGGGTAAAAAGCAAAGCCATGTGTAATATCGTTGAGCCATCGAAACGACAGAAAATAAATTAATCGTTATGAAAAACTGGCTTTTTGCTTACAAGAGATAACGACAGAGATAATTCTCGTCCGCTTTCACATACCGTCTTTTGTTTACATTTATACTTTTAATAAAATTGCCAAATTATACGTATACTAACTCATCGCCCTAAGCCCAGTAAACCACACTGGAACAGATAGCTGTATAGATTCCAAATAACCTCTATAAAAGGAGAACCAGGATTTGCAGAAGCCATTAAAAAAGTTGATGATTTAAAAACCTTCCCTGCCAAAAAATGGGACCTCTTGCTAAGAAGTAGACCTTCAGAACATGGAAACTAGATATAGATGCTATACCCCTCTGGGATTTCAGCAATGTTTATATGCTAATTATTTATATTGTTTATATATTTTTAATATGGTCCTGTCACCGAACACGTTTATTATTTGGCCAAGCAACCTTAGAAAAGAATTATGGATTATAATTATAAAATATCGAGAGATTCCGCTCACGATTGCTAGTGTTTTATAGACATAATATAGTTACAATATTATGAGATTTACTACGATGTTGGCGGAGCTGGTACTCGACGTGACTCACTCACCTCAAGTTCCCACCGCTTATCGATCCATCGATCCATCAACGATATTTATTTGTTTAAGCATTCACTGCGATTTATTATATTGTAGCTATTGAAATAATACTTCAACAGTCCAACTACTTTGTGCCTATTTGTAGTGGTAGTAGGTATTAATGTAACTGAAATGTTAGTAACATTATTGATGCGAAAGATTGGTTGTTTTGTATTCAATCATACTAGAGTACAGCCCACTTTGGATTATAAATGGAGAAGCTAATATGGAGTAATAATGTGTGACCTGACACATTAATAATTATTTAAAATAAATGATAATTTAAAGAGAAAAAAAATTGGTTGTCTGTAAAGTCGGTTTACTGACGATAGTTGAACGTGACAACGACTTAAGAAAATACTGATGGAATGGTAGCATTTAATTGGTTATTAAAATTTTTAATTTAAGTATATTTTTATAAATATTAATTTAAATTAATAAAATAATTGATTTTGATTTTATAAATTTATATTTTAAATTTATAATAAATATATTAATTTATAAATATATTAATTTTTAATTTAAAATTGGTATATTTAATAATTATATTTAATAGACGGATGTCGAACGCTGCCGAACGCAAAGGCCGATTGTGCTTCTTTGTCGCTCGTTCCGCGCTCTCGCTTGCACTTCAAGCCTTACATGGAACGCCTCAAAGCGAGGTAACGCAGCATGAGTCATGTTTTTTCGGGCGTGCAGCCGGCTCTATCGAATTATTAGACGTTATCACGTCAAAATGATAATAACTTTAAGAGAGAATCTGAGGTCTAGAAATTTAAAAATGGAAAAGAACTATCAATATTACAAAATGATCTTCACAATCGTTTCTATAAGGTGCCATTTTTACTCTTTTTCTAGATAGGTTTTCAATTTTAACTTTAATGCGTCAATTATTGATGCAGTAGACATATGCCGTTTTCACGTACATTTCAGTCACGCCTGATCCGTGAAGGATTAAACCAAAATTTAAGTAAATACGGAATTTCTTTTAAAGTTTTACATTGACATAACTATAGTAACAAAAAAAATAAAACCCTGGTTGAGTTTGTTGTAGAATATATTCAGATCAAGGAGTTTTAAATAATCTCATAGACTTCATTTTAAGCAAAAAATAAATTGATCAAACGTATTGCAAATTCAAAAAGGCCATCAGTTTTTAACGCATATAAGAATTTGGCTTAAGATAGTTTCTCTAAATGAATTATGGTTACCGCTTAACCCACACGGTCCCAGTTAAATAACATACATGTAATAACACCCATGAGCTGTATGACATCAGCGCACCATGGGGAACGGATGTGGGGTTTATTTATATTTGGTGGTGACTCACACAGCTAACGACTTTCGCGGAATTTTCTCGGGATTAGTTCAGGGTCTTAACTCAGATGAGTGCTTGAGAACTTCAGTGTGCTGTTTTATGGCATTTTTATATTTTATGGCGTCTTATACAACAATGGCGAAATAAAAGGAAAGAGTTTTGATTTTAGGAGTATATGAGAGCTTGTGTTCAAATTCAAAATAATTTATTTTAAGTAAGCTGTTTTACAAGAATTTTTGAAATGTCAAGTCTGTTAGTACGTAGTGACTTTACCACCGGTTCGGAGGGCATACCGACCGTTTACCGCAGCACTTCATTCGCAATTTTGTTTTGTGTTAATTCGAAAAAGTAGCCTATGTTCTTTCTCTAAAGCATCTCAGTACCACATTTAATTTAAATTGATTTCGTAGTTTAGGTGTGATTGAGTAACAAACAGACATAGTTACTTTCACATTTATGATATTATAGCATAGCTTAACTAATTATTATCAGGCCACTACTGGCTCGTCGGTCTAGTGGTTATCTGTCTTCGATCACGAGGTCCTGGGTTCGATTCCTGGGTCGGGTCATGGAATAATTGTGAGCTTTTTCATTCTTCTATGAAATGTTCAGTATATTCTAAGTCCGGAGTTTGGAAGTTGATGGTGTTACACCCCCGTGCCTCGGAGAGCACGTTAAGCTCGGATGTCGGACCGCGTCCCTATCATCAAGATCTGATAGTGATCGTTAATAAATGAAACATTATCACCCTAAGCCCGTCAACCCGCATTGGAGCAGCGTGGTGGGTGTACGCTCCATATCCCCTCTCCTATAAGGAGGGAGGCCTGGCCCTGTAGTGGGCCGCTAATAGGCTGATAATGACGATGATGACTGGCTCATAGGTGATTATATAGCACCAAGTTGCTCTAACGTGATTAAACGGGCATAAGGTGTTAATGTTTAAATCCTGTAGCAATGACAATTACCATGGTGGTGTGCTCCTAGGAATGCGGGTAACACACCACGAAATTCTCTATTTTTACAGATAATATCTATAATCTTCGGAAAATTACTAAATCGGGAAATTACTAATAAATGCGGCTTTAATATAGATATAATTTAAAGAAAATATATCTAAGTCTTTTAACTTACTCAGCCATTTAGTTACAGGAAGTAGTGTTGAACTAATCACCTTTAGTTTTAGAAGTAATTGCGTCACTGTGTACAGTACACTAAACATTGCATGGCGTATAAAAAGATCGTAAACTTGCGTCTGTATTGGGGAAATGGCCCGCTTTTATTTAGGTTAAACAAATGCTTCAGTTAATTCGTTAGTTAATTCTTCAGTACATTCAAAACTTTTCCAAAAACAAGTAGCTTTTTAAGTAGAGCTGTATGTACTAATTTTGTAATAGCAGAATGTGATAATATTGAACATTGTAGAGTCAATTATCTTCTGAGGATGCTTCAGTGAAAGTTGAAACGTTCGCAGAGAGTTTTCTGTCGAATTTAAGTGCCTTTGTCGCTTGGAGTCGTTGGTTTTTACATCTGCAAAAGGTACTTACTAAATAAAGCATACTATTCTTTTAATGATTTCTTGAATGACGACATGGCGCGATTACCTTCGTAAGCCATTTTCTGTGCACCTAACGAGGTTCTAATTTAAAATGTAATAAAACAATCATTCTATTATACTGTATATTATATATTGACATGAAAATAGCTATATAGCTTAGTCCATGTAGCTTGAGATCACGAACTCCTGGGCTCGAGTCTTAAATCGGCTATGGAATATTAAACTTTCCTTTCTTCCAAGTAATTCTTAGTCAGCAAGTTGGAAAGTTTTGTGTTTGGATGTCCCTAAAAAAGGCCTATATCCACAGTGGACGTCTACAGGCTGGTAATGATGATGATGATGATGATTATGAAGTTGGAAAGCTTTTAAGCCCCAGCCCCCCTCCCCCCAATCTATACGTAAACAAGTTAACTGTCGGTCCTTAACACTCAACACAAGATTCAAGTAAATCCTAAAAGCCATTATGGAGTAGCGTGGTGGATGGTGGATCCGAAGCGTGGTGGTTTAAAACCACTATTTTTCATTCTTCACGTTGAGAATTTTAGTTCTTAACACGTTCCAGAACTGAACCCAGGACCTTGTGTTCAAAAGCCATGTATGCTAAACACTGGGCGCACGAGGCAGTATAAAAGTCATCTAGGTATAATGACGTCACTAAGGCACAGTAAATGAAAAGCATCAAATTACAGAATTGCCCATAAATTCAACATCCACCATAAACATTCATTTGCTCCCCGTTGAGGCATAATTTTATTGTGCCACACCCGCTGACCCAGTTAGGGGCGAAAGTGCGATAAATCTTCTTATATAGGTTAGAATCTCATTATTAAGGACTGTGGTTTAATTCTGTGGTCATACTGCTTTGTCTTTAAATGCTTTCGCACACGATATCGCTCCTTTATTCGAAAGTTGAATCCGTATCTATCACGATTCTAACAAAAATAATCCGTACGAACATCTCGTCCCATCTTCAGTTCAATACGACAAAATGTCATTGGAGAAGTTAGATTTCTATTACATCCGCCTTTTAAGAATCGATATAGTGAAAATAATTTTTGACTCCACAATTAGTCTAAGCTCACGAGACACTATATACTTGATTTACTTGAAAAGCTTTGTTGTTCATATCCCGGCTGGGTCGCTTGAGATTTTCTGAATTGGTCCGGGTCTAGCTGGTTGGAGCCCTCGGCCGTGGCTTGCCACCCTACCGACAAAGACGTACCGTCAAGTGATTTCGCGTAGAAATCGAAGGGGTGTGGATGTTATCCTAATCCTAACAAGTTAGCCCGCTTTTATCTTAGGTAGATTGGATCATCACTTACCATCAAGTGTAATTGCAGTCAAGGGCTAAATTAATAAAAAAAATTAAAATTAAAACGCTAACATTTTACTTTATTTTTTTCACCCAATACTGAACCAATTTCTTTCGTCACGTTTCGACATAAACCGTGCATATAGCGAATGAGATGCCAAATGAGCAAAATAGCAAGTGACTTCATAATGCAATAAGATTAAAATGTACGCTCATATCTGAATCATAAACTGAGCAATAAAATATAAACAGACCTTGACATTGCTCAGTAAATAATATAAACAATGACGTGATCTAACCTACAAAGTTATAGCCCTGTGAGTCCACTCTGAACACGAGGCGTAAATGAGTTTTAGTAATAACATTAAATTAAAAATTTAAAGAACCCCCAACCCAAATTGGAAACATGAAAAGAACCATACAAAACAAATTCAACGAGCCCAAACTCGATGGGTTTACTAAAAAGGTAGACTAGGGTTACGTTTCCTACCTTCGACCCTTATCATCAGACCAGCTCAGTGGTTCCAGAAGACATTAGTGTTTCAAATGTCAGATCACACACATGCTTTCAAGCAAACTGAGCGTGTAACATTTCTATCACACCTATCAAACGACCTGAACTCGACTGATATACCTTTCAAACAAAAAAAACCGCATTAAAATCGGATCATCCGTTTGCGAGTTACGATGCCACAGACAGACACATACACATACATTTACACAGATACGTCAAACTTATAACACCCCGTCGTTTTTGCGTCGGGGGTTAAAAATAGTTTTCAACGATCTGGCGCAGTTCGATCCAACCCAGGATTCGAATCCAGGAGTTCATATCGAAGTCACATAGGCTAACCACTACACTAACGAGGCGGTCGGAAGATTGCAGTTACATAATTAGAAATACCTGCCTACTCAAAAAAAAATTGTTTGTCTGTAAAGTCGGTTTACTGACGGTAGTTGAACGTGACAATGTCTTAAGAAAATACTGATGGAATGGTAGCATATAATTGGTTATTAAAATTTTTAATTTAAGTATATTTTTATTAATATTAATTTAAATTAATAAAATAAGTGATTTTGATTTTATAAATTTATATTTTAAGTTTATAATAAATATATTAATTTATAAATATATTCATTTTTAATTTAAAATTAATATATTTAATAATTATATTTAATAGACGGATGTTGAACGCTGCCGAACGCAAAGGCCGATTGTGCTTCTTTGTCGCTCGTGCTGCGCTCTCGCTTGCACTTCAAGCCTTACATGGAACGCCTCAAAGCGAGGTAACGACGCATGACGTCATGTTTTTTCGTGCGTGCAGCCGGCTCTATCGAATTACAAGACGTTGTCACGTCAATAAGCCAGCATTTACAGTTCATAAGAAACAGACTAATCCGATTATTAATTAAGTCAATTAATGAAAGCATTATGGAACTTTCGTAATAAAATCTAAATATAATGATCGTTTAACAAGGGCTAGGTAATAAAACACGAGGGCCATGTGTTGGAGAAATAGCCGGTGATCGTGATCGATGCTTTCATAATTGAAGGGCGATAAATTTTTCAATTTCTCCTAAACATTTTTGCTTGATCAAAAGCGAATTCAAAATAGCTTATGCGGCGTGGCTCGCGCTTGACGATCTAAAAATCTTGAAATGTAGGTCGAATAAAGATTGCCAATGTTTCTTTAGGTTTAGAAATTTGTGATTGCACCCGGAATATGGAATTATCGCAAACAAACAGACAGACAGCAACGGATGGCGATGTTTTATGATACGTAATGTTTGAGAAAACACCTCGAACAGATTTAGTGCGCTCCCTACCACTAGCAGAACATCATCTAATTCTGCGGCAGTACGGCTTCGCGATGCTACCTCAGTAAAAGTAACTACTGGTAAGATACCACCAATATTTCTTGAAGTTAAACCTGAATGGACTCATGAGTTTATCAAAACACTTATATGGAGATACACAAACCAGTATCATTTAAAATATACTGGGAATAATAAAATTGCAATAAGTTGTTATAACTCTGAAGCACACAATCTACTAAAAGAAGGTTTACGTTCTGAAAATGTTGCTTTCCACACTTTTTCACGGAAAGACGAGAGAACAGCCAAAGCAGTAATATTGGGCCTTCCAGCCTATGCCGAGGATACGCTAGCCGAAGAACTGTCCGCTTTGGGCTTTGAAGGTGTCAGCATACGCAGATTAAAGACAGCTAATGGTTTTAGTTCACTATGCCCACCCTTCTTAGTACAGCTTCCACCTGGAGCAGACATCGCGTCATTCAAGCAGATCAAACATTTGTCTCAATGTGCAGTTCAGGTTCGCAAGTTTCGTCCTAATAATAACCTAGGAACGCAATGCTACCGTTGCCAACATTTTGGACATTCTTCAAGAAATTGTAACCTACCCCCTCGATGCGTCAAATGTGAAGGTAGTCATCTTACTCAAGAATGCTTCAAAAAAGACCGTGCTGAGCCAGCGGTATGCTGCAATTGTGGTGAAAACCACCCAGCAAATTACCGCAATTGCAACGAACGCCAAAAATACTTGAAGCAACTTCGTCTTAAAAGGGAAGATCAGAAAAAGCAACATGAATCTAAAATCGAAAGCGCAAAAGTTGACGGTCGATCCTGGTCGTATGTAGCAGGTAAAACCACCAAGAAAACAGTGTCTCTTGCTGAATGCGGTACATCTCCACTCGCCCCCCAGGATAGTACTTCTGAGGAAATGCTCCAAATCCTCATGACAATAAAGTCTCTTAAGGGCCAATTTTCCGCATGCAACTCCATGATGGACAAGGTTGTTTTGATACTTACTCATCTTGGTCAGTATGTCTAGTTTGGATGAAATCAAAATAATATATTGGAATGCTGATGGCATTCGGTCACGTATAGAAGAACTCCTTGATCTAGCTAATGAAACCAATGTGGATATCATTGCACTAAGCGAGACACGACTAAGCAACAATCATGTCTTCGCAGCGCCAGGATTCACAATCTATAGAAAGGACAACAACATGAACGGTCGTGGACAGGGGGTCGCTTTGTTAGTTAAATCTGATATTGACCATATACCAATAAATATACCTCAAACAAATAACTTAGAATGCGTAGGTATAAAAATAAAATTAAATGGCAAAAACGTTGCTGTTGTTTCAGCGTACCAATCACCCAATTTGAGATTACTTGAGGATGATCTAGACATTGTACTGAACGTTGAACACAGAAGTCTTATCATGGGTGATTTTAATACAAAACACGTGTATTGGAATTGTCCTAACAATAACCTGCACGGTACTACACTTTACGAACACATGTTCGTAAATGAATTTGATGTCCTTGCTCCTCCTGAACCTACCTTGATTCATTATCATGGTAATTACACACCGTCCACGCCTGATATCGTGTTAGTTAAAAATGTGCATGACATAAGTTACCTAAAAACACTAACATGCTTGTCTTCCAATCATTTACCAGTCCTATTTAGAGTAAACCAAGTAGTACATCGCAAAACCTACCTTAAATATAACTACTCAAAGGCTGATTGGAATAGTTTTAAACATTTTATCGACAGCAATATAA
Source organism: Mycalesis mineus (assembly GCA_034621355.1). Classification (NCBI taxonomy): domain Eukaryota; kingdom Metazoa; phylum Arthropoda; class Insecta; order Lepidoptera; family Nymphalidae; genus Mycalesis; species Mycalesis mineus. The sequence goes on along the minus strand of CM067898.1, from coordinate 9,018,957 downwards.
TTCTATCTCCTCGTATCTTCAATACCTGTGAAGATATCGATGACTCCATCAATCATTTAACAACCCTTATTGATCATGCCTGCACTATCTTTATTCCCCGTATTAAAATAAACACACATAACAATAATTTACCGCGAAATATTAAAAAACTTATACGCAAAAAGAACTACTTACATAGAACTGCATTAAAGGAAACTAAAAAAGATGTCAAAAAAATAACCCTGTCTGAAGTTTATATTCTCCAACAAATTATTAACAGTAAAATCAAACATAACAATGACGTTAAATGGCAATTAAAACTCTCTAAAATCGATAATGCTACTTCTGAACTATGGCGTACAACCAAATCCCTGAGGAGTAATAATGCTTCAATCCCGTCGTTGAAATGTCCTAGTGGAAACTTAGCCATAACTGAGCTGGAAAAGTGCGAAGTATTGGCTGATGCATTTCTAAATAATATGAAGCTCACCAACGACTGGTGTAGCGATGTTGAGACTGAGCTGAAAGTTCAAAGTTCTCTCACTAAACTTGATTCAGTTAGTGCCCTAGACTACTCGAATTTACAGCTGGCAACGCCTAGAGAAGTTCTCTCATTAATCAAAAAACTCAAGCCGAGAAAAGCCCCTGGGATGGACAATATCTGTAATGCTATCATTAAAAATTTATCTTATAAAGCGATAGTGTACTTAACTAAAATATTTAACGGTTGCCTCACTAATAAATATTATCCGTCTATTTGGAAAACCGCGAAAATCATTGCAATTAAGAAACCAGGCAAAGATGAAACCATACCATCTAACTATCGCCCCATAAGCTTGTTACCATCATTTGGCAAGCTTCTTGAGATAATTATATACACTAGGCTATTGAAAACTGTGAATCATGCCATTATCCCTGAACAGTTTGGATTTCGTCAAGGGCACTCAACTTCGCATCAACTAGCTAGAGTAACTGAATACATTGCGTTAAATCTCAACCAAAAAAAGTCAACTGGTATGATTTTATTAGACGTAGAGAAAGCATTTGACTCCGTCTGGCATCATGGATTGTTGCATAAGCTTCTAATACCGGAGTATAACATTCCTGTGGGACTTGTTTGCCTTATTAAATCGTATCTAACTGAACGTTCATTTCGTGTACATATAGGAGACATATCATCACTTCACCGCTTTATTCCTAGCGGGGTTCCTCAAGGGTCCGTATTAGGTCCTCTCCTGTTTTTGATATATTTAAATGACATCCCAAAACAGCCATACACTCATATTGCAGGCTTTGCTGACGATGTGGCCAACTACACATCGTCCGATGATATAGATCTCATTATCTCTCGTTTGCAACTTTCGCTTGATCTACTTTGTTCATATTACAACAAATGGAAACTAAAATTAAATGCATCAAAAACAGAAGCTATTATGTTTACTAACAAACGTTCATTGCCTACCAAATTTTTAACAATTAACGACTTCTCTATCCCATGGAGCAAATCTGTTAAATACCTTGGCTTACATTTAGACCATAAAATTAACTGGACTGAAAACACCAAATATTTCAAACTAAAGGGTGTGAAAGCCCTCAATGCCCTTAGCCCAATCCTAAACCGTAAAAGTAATTTAAGTCCAGCTACAAAAATAAAAATTTATTCGACACTCATACGGCCATGTATAACTTATGCAGCACCTATCTGGAGTAGCACTTGTGAAACTAATTATAAAAGTCTTCAAGTAGTCCAAAATAAAGCCCTTAAAATTGCGTACAACACACCATTCAAAACTAACCTGAAAAAATTGCATCTCCATATCAAATTTCCATTCATTAAAGATTTTGTATTAAAACAGACTCATAAATTCTATCTCATTAAAAACCCTACAAACCCTAACAAATTAATTTCTGAATTGGGTAAATCGCATTCTAAGTTGCGGCTCGGTAAATATGGTCGATATAAGTTTCCCCATCACTACGTATTCACCGACCGGTGACGTAGGCGAAGCGACGTTCTGCCCGCCCGATGCAACGGCGACAAACTACCCGCTACAGTTAAATGTTAACTTAAATATTATTCATTAATATGTAATCAGTACTATTATTTAACTATACCACATGTTTCTACTGTTGTCATGTTAAGGCTGTTCTATTTTGTGCTAGCTTATTATCATTTAAATATTCGATGTAATAATACAGTGATGTGAAACCTAATTTTATACCTAAAATATTAAACGAAATAGTTACAACCATAAATATCGTGGATAATTATGACTCAATATTTTGTAAAGGCGTGTCAGCCTGCTAAATGTTTAAGTCCCATACTATAATAATGTATCTTTAGCTATAAGAATACGTTATTTAAACTTGTATTCCATTGTATCCTTGAAATAAATAAATAAAAAAAAAAAAAAAAAAAAAATGTTTGAGAAAAAATATATTTTTTGATATGTTAGCAGAATAAAATTTATAAGTTTTGGAATCCATTGTTAACTGACTTTATAGTTAGTAACTTTAGGCCTGTGTGCACCAAGATTTCGGTTATCATAACCAACGGTTAACATAAGCTAAACGTTTATTGTTCACGACAACTCGTACGCCGGTTAAGGACGTAAACCGGGCGGTTATCTTAACCGAGCTTACGTTCTTAACCGGCGTACGGGTTGTCGTGAACAGTATAATATTAGATGACCCGGTGAACTTCATAACAACTTAAATTTTATCAAATCAATTTTTGTAATAGATTTTAATTATTTGACGACCTCTCTACGAAGGTCTTCAGTTTAATTTATCTATATACAATAACATCATCATTATCAGCCAATTAACGGACCACTACGGGCCCAGGATCTTAAAGGAGAGGAAGACTAACCACGCTGCTCCATAAGGAATGGCTGGTTTAATTAAACATAAAAAGACGTGTGGCACTCGGAGACTGCCGCGGTAAAGCTATTGCATAGACGTTAAGCAACATCGGGCGCGTTCAGTACTTGGATGGGTGACCGCCTGAGAACACCGCGTGATGTTGGTTTTTTAAATTTTTTTTTTAGTTAGTCTCATTTATTTATTTTAATTTTTTTAATTTAAATTTATAAAAAATAAAAATTTAAAAAGCCAACATCACGCGGTGTTCCCAGGCGGTCACCCATCCAAGTACTGACCGCGCCCGATGTTGCTTAACTTCGGTGATCGGACGAGAACCGGTGTATTCAACATGGTATGGACGTTGGCGAACAAAGATGCGAATAAGACAATCTAACTAAACCCGCTGTGGCGATCGGAGTGGGGGGCGTTAGGTTTTTTCGTTACGGAATTTCTGGATTCGGTCTCCACGCTCAAGGCCCGCGATAGAAGCTATACAATAGCAAAAAAATGGCAGTGGGCGGGACATGTAGCCCGAAAAACTGATTCGTGGTGCAAGACCGTCTTAGAATGGCGACCATGGGACCGCAAACGGCCGGTGGGAAGAGCACAAATGAGGTGGTGGATGACATCATTAAGGTAGCGGGCAGTCATTGGATTTTAATAGCCCAAAATAGAAAGAAATGGAAGAGGTTGAAGGAGGCCTACACCAGAATGGTACAGAATGGCTAAAGAAGAAGATACTTAATTAAACATTAATCAAGCCCGCCTAGTAGTAACTTAGTTGGATACGATTGACTGTATCGTATATATGTATTATCACTACGACCGACCGACTGGACAACTCAGTTTAAAATGCGTCCACTATAATAATATTCGATCTCAATGATTTTTAAATGGAAACTCGATAGTGCACGTGCTTGGTCCACATGTGGCACGATTCGTGACCCAATTATGGAACATCGAGCATGGGTAAATTTGTTCAGTAACAATTTACACCTAATGCCGAAAGAAACGAGCGGCCAATTTGTACCGCCAATATTTGCTTTGGGCGAGATTTGACCCAATTGTCTTCTTAACCGATTGGGGTAAATTAAACACTATAAAACACATATGATTACCATGATCTGGGGATCTTCTCGGATTAATTTCTTAAATTACCACCATTATTTTTAAATAATTTAAAAATTACATAATAACAATTTAAAATGATCAAAAAATTTAACTGAATAAAGACTTTGATATACTTTGACACAACAACTTTTTTGTTTTGTCATATCTTCCGACCATAGATTAAAGACTACTAGATGGAGCCCATAGCGTGTCCACTCATGAGACAGCAAATCAGCCTTATTGACATGACATGTCAACATTTAAAGTACATCATAAAACGTTATGTTTTAAAATATCGTAAAATACGAAATATTACTTTATATAATATAGTTTAGTAAACGCATGTATGTAAACGCAAATTTCATGTATTATACATGAAATTTGCTAAAAAATAACATATCTAAGCTTTAAATCATCAATCAATGAAGTTTATGCCTACTTACGTATGAAACGTAATTCCTTCGATTTTCTGTTCGCTGCGACTGTTGCAGCCGAAAATATTACAACCCACCATAGCACGATAACGTTTAAATTAATATAGTAACCGCAAAGTTATATTATTTATTAGCAAATTTAATAAAAAGCTAATAATTGCTCAGATATGTCCCTTGTCTGTCACAAATTCCACTCTTGACAAATAATAAAAACGAACACACTGAAAGGGACAAAAAATAATCTTGTATCACTTTCTAATAAAGGCCGAATCTTTATCGACAATTACATTCATTAAATACATAATATTTCAGCCATTTTACACAAAACCTTGACAGTAAAACCTTCTTTATCAATGAGTCTGTCAGTGAAAACCAGATAAAATTGCTTTTAGTAGTCTTTGAGTTTATGACGATCAGACAAAAACGTGGGTAAGAACTTTGTTTTATTACTTTATTTTTTTAATACAAATGTTGTAGTAACCTAATGTTTACCTATACACTGGTAACAAATAGCCCAACAAATGCATTCGCAATCTACAACACTTGCAATAAAACAGACTAAACATATTATGTCTTGGACATAAGAATGTATAACATCCTACCAGGAGGTGCGTTAGGGCACATTATGTATTCTATGCGCAAGAGTCTAGGTCATACGTCGTGACTAAGCGCTATCTCTAGCATTCCTGTTCTCATGCCTAGCTTTATGTTAGTACTTAGTCGTTTGTAATATACTAACACAAAATGCATCCTGGACAACAACATGCATTTTGTGCATTAGCCTATCCTATTAATATTAAGACTTTATGCAACTCAAAGTTAAATCTTAAATTAAGATGTCGTCTTATGAAATGTTATGTGTGGTCCATTCTCTTGTATAGTTGTGAGACTTGGGTCTTTAAAAAAGAAGCAGTAAACAGGCTGCAAGCTTTTGAAATGTGGATATACAGGAAAATGCTTAAAATCTCCTGGAGCAGCTTCACACCTAATAACAGGGTACTGGAAAAGATGAATGAAAAGAGGAAACTCATGTCCACTATCATGCAGAGAAAGCTAAGATTCTTTGACCACCTTCAAAGAGGAGCTTAGTTTTACTTTCCAAGGTTAATTTTGGAAGGAAAGCTACAGGGCAAGAGAGCACCTGGTCGTCAAAGGCAGAAATGGTTGGACGACATAAGAGAGTGGACCGGACTCAATTACCCGCAACTAAAGAGAGTTGTACAAAATAGAAAAGCTTTTTGCATAATGACCGCCAAACTTCGTTTAGAGGATGGCACCACGTGACGATGATGATTAACATTAAAACGCAAAAATTTGTAAGTATGAATGGGTGGATGTTTGTTATTCTCACGCCAAAACTACAGAATTGATTTTGATCAAAGTTTACTTAAATAATACAGCTTATACATCTGAATAACAAGTAGACTACTTTTTACCCGACTGCGTCAGAAGAAGGGTTATGTTTTTCGAGCGTATGTATGTATGTATGTATGTATGTCCATTTCTTCGGCACGCGCTACAGCCTTAACGACTGAACGGACTTTGACATGTGAGGTGTCGTTGAATTTGTCAAAATTGTGGTAGTGACATAAGCTATATAAATTTTCAAAACGGCGGCTGTAAATGGGGGAAAAAAGGGGGGATGTGTGTATATCTTTCTTCTATCTTAGCAATATGGGTATGAAATGAAAGGTTGTAAAAAGACCATTTCAAAAATATAAATATCATATCATGTTTATATTGCCGTTTTAACAAAAAATGGCATAAAATGTACCGTGTCATTTCTATACCATAAACTAAAACAAAAAAGTCTCAAATAAAATTATTATTATAAAAATAATAAACCCGACTACATAGAAGTTATGAACTGAAAAGAGAGAAACAATGATCACTATATCTATATAAAATTCTAAATACACTATGGTGCTGCAGGCGGGGACAAACGTAGTTTTGGTAGATATTTCTTTCCCCTCAGAAAATAAAGTATTTTGTCCCCGCTTGCATCTACATAAAGTATTTAGAATTTTATATAGATATAGTGATCATTGTTTTTCTCTTTTTAACCGACGAAAAAAAACGGAGGAGGTTCTCAATTCGACACGTATATTTTTTTTTTTTTTTTTTTTTTATGTATGACCACGCATAACTTTTTACAGTGTTGTCCGATTTTGATAATTCTTTTTTTATTAGAAAGGGCATACATCCAAGGTGGTCCCATTGTCCGCTTGTTAGGATCTACTGATGATATCCTGGGGAAATTGAAGGAACTCTTCAAATTTTGGAGGCACGCTTATAGCGATTTCGGTTTTTGACTCGGTATCGGTAGCTTTTTGGCTACTAGTGCTATATAATATACTATGACAGTATAGTACGAGTACGCTACGTGGCGATAAATCACTAAAAAGTAAGAAATAAAAATTTTTAACAAAAAATAGAACCGACTCCAAACGCACTAAAAAGTAAAAAATAACTGTGTAATTTAGTTGCTTTAATTTACTTAAGCATATCTAGGAGTCGGTGCCAGCCAAGGTTTCTACTTTCAAGGACGTTACCTAGAACCCACAAACTGCTTTACTACGTAAAATAAATGTTCCTTAAACTTGGCTGGCACCGACTTCATAGATATGCTTCAGTAAATTAAAGCAACTAAATTACACAGTTATTTTTAACCGACGAAAAAAAACGGAGGAGGTTCTCAATTCGACACGTATATTTTTTTTTTTTTTTTTTTTTTTTTTTTTTTTTTTTTTATGTATGACCACGCATAACTTTTTACAGTGTTGTCCGATTTTGATAATTCTTTTTTTATTAGAAAGGGCATACATCCAAGGTGGTCCCATTGTCCGCTTGTTAGGATCTGCTGATGATATCCTGGGGAAATTGAAGGAACTCTTCAAATTTTGGAGGCACGCTTACAGCGATTTCGGTTTTTGACTCGGTATCGGTAGCTTTTTGGCTACTAGTGCTATATAATATACTATGACAGTATAGTACGAGTACGCTACGTGGCGATAAATCACTAAAAAGTATGAAATAAAAATTTTTAACAAAAAATAGAACCGACTTCAAACGCACTAAAAAGTAAAAAATAACTGTGTAATTTAGTTGCTTTAATTTACTTAAGCATATCTAGGAGTCGGTGCCAGCCAAGGTTTCTACTTTCAAGGACGTTACCTAGAACCCACAAACTGCTTTACTACGTAAAATACATGTTCCTTAAACTTGGCTGGCACCGACTTCATAGATATGCTTCAGTAAATTAAAGCAACTAAATTACACAGTTATTTTTTACTTTTTAGTGCGTTTGAAGTCGGTTCTATTTTTTGTTAAAAATTTTTTTTACTTTTTAGTGCGTTTGGAGTCGGTTCTATTTTTTGTTAAAAATTTTTATCAGTTCATAACTTCTATGCAGTCGGGTTTTTTATATTTATAATAATAATTTTATTATCCTAAAATTTTTACCGCAACGGGAACTGCGCGAGTGAAATCTCGAGCGATTTTGTAGTTGCTCTTATATTACCGTGTTTAGGATAAATTAATTAATTGGATATACAAGAAATATAACAAAACCTTTGCTAAATCTAAGTTAATTTTACCCTTGATAATCAGCAAAAAATTTGGTAAGTACTTTCGAATACAGTACCACTGCATTATTTATTAAACTAGTAGTATAGTAGCCTAAATTACTAAACATTTTAGAACAGCGTTTCTAATGAAGCTGGCTTCAGGTAAATTGGTTGGAATCAAAGTTTACAAACAAAGGTAGAAACATTTCTTATGTTAGATATATACAGGCATAATAATATACCAGTTTCATGAACCGTGGCCACGTCAGACCCGTCGTGACCACGGTCCATGTAATAGGTAACCGTTGAAATATATTATTATTTCGAATAGCTACGAAATTACTTTCAGATCTTTTGTATATTCTCTGCTAATTTCCATTAAAAATATTTTAAATTGCAGAAACAAGTAGGTTGTAGTATCGACGGACGGCCTTTGCAAAGCAATCGATTAGTTATAGCTATCAAATAAATGGACTATTCAATGTTGGCCATACTTGGGAAGCCCTATAAAATTGAGTCATAAAACATCACTTTCTATGGAGATCCATTACGGTTAACGATTATTTTTTGTGCGGACTATAAAACTAATGTAAGACATTGCAAACGGATTTAGTTTAGAGTTGTAGTATGTACTTTGACTTATATATTTATTTTAAGGTATCCTTAGGGTGTCGGTAAACAGGATTTTTTTAATAGAATATAAGTTGGCCCTTGACTGCTATCACACCTGATGTTAAGCATCTATGATGATGCAATCTAAGATAGAAGCGGGCTAACTTGTTATGAGTAGGACAAAATCCACACCCCTTTCGGTTTATACACGACATCGTCATCATCATTACTTCTCTGCCGTGTTCGGCAACAGCGACTGGATTCTCTGTTAGTTCACACGGGGGCTTCGGTCGTGCGCCCTCATGTGACTTATGTACCCTATTTTTGCGCGGAATGTCCTAGCGCATTGAGGACACGTTAGGGTACCGTTGGTGTAATTGTACGTGATATTTGAGGGTGGTTTCGCTTTAAGATGTTCATGACGCGAATCTAGATCAGCCCTCCGCTTGCTCTCGAAACTAGAGGTACTCTGCTGAACTAAGGACATCCACCCGGCTCTGTTTGCGGCTAACCTCTCCCAATGCAAAGAATCTATGTTACAGTTAGCCAAATGCCTCTTCTGCACATCTTTATACCTCAGGAACTGTCCGCCTTGTTTCAGCTTACCATTCCGGAGTTCAGAGTAGAATAAGCGTTTGGCTAACCTTACGTTGGGCATTCGCACTACATGCCCCGACCAACGCAACTGTCGCCTCATCACGTACGCCTCGATGCCACTAACATTCGCCCGGCGTAAAATGTCGATGTTTTTAATGTGGTCAGACCACCTGATATTTTGAATATCGCGGAGGCACTTGAGGTGAAATTTATCTAGTATACGAATGTGTCTGCGATAAAGCGTCCAAGTCTCAGCAGAGTAAAGAAGATTCGGTATTACAATCGCCATGTATACTTTGATCTTTGTTCTTAGAGAAAGGTGATGCGAGTGAAAGACTTTCTCTCGAAGTTTACCAAAAGCTGCTGAGGCAGCACAGATTCTACCAGCTACCTCTGAATCCAAGTCACCCTTAGCCGTGACAGTACTTCCCAAGTATTTAAATTTATCAACCTGCTTGAGCTGTGAGTTCTTTACGAATACTTTAGCAGACGCCTCCTGACCATTCAGGGTGTTCATAGCCAAAAATTCAGTTTTTGTAACATTCTTAAACCAAATTTTTCACAGGCTCTGTCAAGATTCTCTACAAGCTCTTGCAGGCCACTCAACGAATCAGTTGCAAAGCATAGATCATCAGCGTACATGACCTCCGCAATAAGATCATACGAGACCTTGGACAGGAACTTAATCGACAATCGACAGGCGCAGTGGTATGCGCGGTGGATTTATAAGACGGAGGTCCTGGGTTCGATTCCCGGCGGGGCAGATTGAGATTTTTCTTAATTTGTCTTGGTCTGGCTGGTGGAAGGCTTTCGCCGTGGCTAGTTACCACCCTACCGACAAAGACGTACCGCCAAGCGATTTAGCGTTTCGGTACGATGTCGTGTATAAACCGAAAGGGGTGTGGATTTTCGTCCCACTCCTAACAAGTTAGCCCGCTTCCATCTTAGACTGCATCATCACTTAACATCAGGTGTGATAGCAGTCAAGGGCCAACTTGTAGTCGATAAAAAAAAACATCAACACTTGCCATCAGGTGTGATCGTAGTCAAAGACTAACTTGTTATGAATAAAAAAATCTATCGATGTAAAATTTTAGCCAAATCGCTGCAGCCGTGATGAACTAATATGGACACTTTAGCGTGATTAATAACAATAATATTGTAAAATCATCAACGGATTTATCATGGAATGAAGAGCTTTCACGATAAATGCCAAGTGTAAAATCAATACAAGGGAATCGTTATATAGAATTATTGAAACGTGATCTTGACAAGTACCTACCTACTTGCAGATACGAGGTGGATAACGAGGGTGACTCAAAACTCACTTATTTAGCAGGTGGCTCATCCGATATCAAGAGGTATAAACCAGACAGTCGGGCTTCTTTGTTTGAGAGCTTGGATGTACTACCTACTATCAAGCAATGTTGAAAAAGGCAAAAAATTATAAAATAAAATATGAAAAAAAAAACAACATATAAAGATTATAAGAAATGAGCCTTAAACTATAATCGAATCCGAATCATTTTTAACCTAGCCAAATTTCTAGTCTATAATAGTACAAAAACAATTCTCAGTGGGGTTATTATAACTCTACAGTTAGGCATAATACAATTTTAGACCAGACTATTTGTTTACCGCGGACTAAACCTAACTAAATGTAAACATAAATGAAATTACTAATTATCCTGGTTACTAATCATATTAAAAATAGTAGAGCAAAATCACATAAAAAAATAAAAAAGCACAGATGAGATATTCAAAGAAAAGTACATAAAAACATTGAAGTATATAGTTTGGGCACTAAATTACTAAGATACGAGCTAACTTGCCTCAACGCTGAGATAGTTTCTTGGCAAGTGATTCATGAAATCCTTCAAAGTTACTCGTAAGTTGGGAATGTTAGTAATATAAGCGACTCGTAATCCTGACGAGGCAGCGACGCGCGAGCTGATCAGTGTCAATTGAATTGCTGGATAGCGTGAGTCGGCGGTATTGTGTATGGTACGAGTGAAAAGCATATTCAATAGTACGATAAATGTTTATATATAGCTGTAAAAAATTTTTTAACAAAAAATAGAACCGACTCAAAGCGCACTAAAAAGTAAAAAATAACTGTGTCATTTAGTTGCTTTAATTTACTTAAGCATATCTATGAAGTCGGTGCCAGCAAGTTTAAGGAACATTTATTTTACGTAGTAAAGAAGTTTGTGGGTTCTAGGTAACGTCCTTGAAAGTAGAAACCTTGGCTGGCACCGACTCCTAGATATGCTTAAGTAAATTAAAGCAACTAAATGACACAGTTATTTTTTACTTTTTAGTGCGCTTTGAGTCGGTTCTATTTTTTGTTAAAAAATTTTATTTCTTACTTTTTAGTGATTTATCGCCACGTAACGTACTCGTGCTATACTGTCATAGTATATTAAACGGCACTAGTAGCCAAAAAGCTACTGATACCGAGACAAAAACCGAAATCGCTGTAAGCGTGCCTGCAAAATTTGAAGAGTTCCTTCAATTTCCCCAGGATATCGTTGTCGTCGAATTGAGAACCTCCTCCGTTTTTTTTCGTCGGTTAAAAAAGGAAACCCTGCTCCTTCCGTCTTCAAAGTTCAAAGGAGAATGCCAAAATCCGCCTACTTTTTACCTATTATGCACATAAACCAATTATATGTTAAAACTCTCATTTTGAATACTACTTTAGAACAAAATTAATTTTCATGTGCAAATAGGGGTTTAATAGTTATATACTGTACCGTTACCGCTATATTTAAGTCAAAGCGGTCCTATTTCTGGCTACTGAGGATATCTTCATCATTCTAATATTAGAAAAAAGGGCGTGTATTAGAATTTTAAGCATTCGTAGGCGATTTTTTTGAGTCGTACCTTTTTTTTTCATCGACTACAAGTTGGCCCTTGACTGCTATCACACCTGATGTTATGTGATGGTGCAGTCTAAGATGGAAGTGGACCAACTTGTTAGGAGTGGGACGAAAATCCACACCCCTTTCGGCTTCTACACAACATCGTACCGGAACGCTAAATCGCTTAGCGATTCGTCTTTGTCGGTAGGGTGGTAACTAGCCACGGCGAAAGCCTCCCACCAGCCAGACCAAGACAAATTAAGAAAAATCTCAATCTGCCCCGCCGGGAATTGAACCCAGGACCTCCGTCTTATAAATCCACCGCGTATACCACTGCGCCACGGAGGTCGTCAAAAACTTTACTTACCTTACTTAGCAAATGATTGTTAAAGTCATTCAAAGTAACTCATAAGTCAGGACTGTAATAGGTGGTTTCGAGCTTCTTCTATTACTTTAGATTAATGTCAAAATCTTGTATGATTGAGGTTACTTATTTATGATACTTATTATTTATTCTATCCCTGATATCTGGTATTTGCATTTTGTTACAATCGATTTTTGATCAAGAAGGATTGTGACGAGTAACATAGGATAGGTAAAATTCGCCTATACAACTGATCGACATAATCAATATACGCAAGTGCAACGGTGGAACTCAGTATCGATTATTCGCTTCAGCGTATGCCTCGTTCCCACTAAACGCACATCACCAGGCCAAGCGCGAGTATTAAAGTTAATTTGTTTGAATAAAAGTGCATCAGATATGAGTCCAGTACTTAACGTAACGACATCTCGGAGTATGTATTATTATTTGGAGATAAATCTTCCTTGTGCGTTTAAATTAACCTCAGCAGTTCAACGGTTAAATGGTGGACTGAAATACGAATGGTCCTGAAAGTGCTACAATAATTTTTTTTTGTATGAATATGAGTGGGATAAAACTGAGTGACATAGTCATGAAAAGTGTGATAAGAGGCATAAATGAAGATTTTATTGACTAAAATCAAGAAAGTTATGTATGAGATGTTTTGGTCACGTAGATAATGAATGATAGGAGACTTACGGAAGAGGTTTATAAGGTTTTTTTTTTTTATCGACTACAAGTTGGCCCTTGACTGCTATCACACCTGATATTAAGTGATGATGCAATCTAAGATGGAAGCGGGCTAACTTGTTAGGGGTAGGATGAAATCCACACCCCTATCGGATTCTACACGACATCGCACCGGAACGCTAAATCGCTTGGCGGTACGTCTTTGTCGGTAGGGTGGTAACTAGCCACGCCAAAAGCCCCCCACCAGCCAGACCAAGACAAATAAAGAATAATCTTAATCTGCCCCGCCGGGAATCGAACCCAGGACCTCCGACTTATAAATCCACCGTGCATACCACTGCGCCACGAAGGTCGTCAGGTAAGAGACGAGAGTGAATGGGAATATTGGAGAGGGAAGACCAAGACGAACATATCTTTTTTTACGTGGGGAAATCGTCATGGATACCTTCTCGCCATGGCAAAGCAAGAAGATTATGTCGGACTCGTACTAATACCCCACGGTGTTCCAGCTCGTCTTCTGTGACTGTATTACGGGAACTTTACATACTACTACCGTCACAAGACAAACATATCTGGACCAAATCAAGGACCTTCTGATTAAAGATCAGATTATAGGGTAGGTATTCATGAATACCCTATACCGACGTACATGGTGCCGAAGGACGTGGTCTCTACCTACCCCTATGGGAATGAGGTGATGATATGTAATTATGAACGTATGTAAACGCCTTGAACCATATCTTTATGGACTTATGCTACTTGGCAGTTAAAATAATCACAGCGGTAGTATCCTCCTGAATAAGCGCAGATAATATTAAATATTTAAAATATTTATTTCTCCATCTCTTCCCAAAATAGGATACAAATTAACATTAAATCACCATGTCGGCAATGTAGTCGCAATCAACACAGTCATTTTCTTGTTAATTGTTAAAGTTATTTACAATTCTGATAGACGCACTTCCTGTGCGCATAGCAAATCTAATGACCTAGCTGTCCTAGGTCTTCCAACTCTTGATAGATATTTCCTAGGTAACGTACCTACTTTGCTTACTTCACTCTGAAGTATTTTCGGAAATAATTCAAATTTGTTTATTTCAAATAGACTTAATTTTCAAATAATTGTGTAACTTATTTATGTGTATTTCGATCAAAAGCTGGCAGACAGGCAAAAAATCAGGCAGAAATTAAACACAATTTATTTTTCATATTTTAAATCTTACTTAGTTTGTGATTGTAACTATAAGAAAAATAAAAATTTTAAATAAAAAGTGTAGTTGATTAAGAAATTTAAATAAACAAAGAGAGCGAAATAAAAAAGGCACCAAAAAGCTGCTCAGAACTGTTACTAACTCAGAACTATTATACGAACAAATTATTATACGGAATAGTATTCATATTCCGTTGTAAAAATGTGAAATGAAACCTAATAAATAAAAAGAAAACCAACTGTTAAAAATAGAAATTAAGCCTTTTAAGCTTTCAAAATTATATAAACTTTTAAAAAGAGTTTTTCGACTAGGTAACTCTAGTTTTTAGACCTTTTGAGCCTCTAGCCCAAAAAGGTTTTAAAATAAAGCAGGAACCAAAGATTTGCAAAATGTAGCAACGAGTATAAATTAATTGGGATTGGCAAAAAAACTGTTTCACCACTTAAGCGTGGCGGCCATGACAGTTTTAATTAAGCCTCGCGTAAAGCGATATGTCCCTGTCGCAAATCTCGGGTGATTGTCTTTTTTTTTGAGATTTGTAATACAATACTTTTGTATCAGTGTGCGATTTCATTTGTATTGCGTTACAAAAGAAATTTTATTTTGTTATGTAATGAAAATGGCGATTTCACTAATCAAATCGCACAAGTATTACAAATAGACACATCTAATGTAGGTAACATTCGATTTTTGCTAGCAAATTTTTAAAAGGAGCTTAAGCCTTCATTGATTCATCATGAGTCCATGCTTAAGGTCCACTACAGGCCAAGTAGAGCTAACCTATGCTCACCACGAGGCTTTTTTGGCACGTTGGTTGGCATAGAATATAGGATCATTAGATATAGGAATATATTTAATTACGTATTATTCAGATCTGGGCTGGTAAAGTAGCTCTTTAGAAAAGTTAATTTTTTTGAATACTTGAGCTCTCGTATGACCACCACGGTAGTGATTTTCTTGTGACTTTATTAAAGAAAAAGTAACTTATCACCAGAACTTCAAGAACATACAAGTGAACCGGTCAAACATGCCCACATTTTTGAAAGAAAGGAAGAAAGAAAAATATTTATTTAAAAAAACACCACTAATAGAAATATAATTCAACAACATACAATAAGATACAGGATGTGAATGTGATGTGATCCCAAACAGGACCTCACTCAGCATTTTGCAGTGCCCTTCAGGACACCGCGCTGGTCTTCCGTAAAGCCCGTAAGATGAGGTGACGTCTGGACACATTAATATATAAATACATAATAAAATATAAATAAGTCACAATATGTTAAAATTATATAAATATAAGAATTAATAAATAGAGGGTATATATATTAGAAGAAGTAAACATGAACAAATACATAAACGAGAAAAGAATAGACAAATATGAACAAGGAACAAAAGTCAAGCAACAAAATGAAAAAAAAAATAAAAATAAAATAAAACAAAATAAAAATAGAATCCTTGAGTTAATTTTTTTGAAATTGCAAGAAGTGTTCTCTTAGTTTTTTTTAAAACGTGGCCTTATATAAATCTAGATTACGTAAGGGTGGAGGTAATTTCATGTCATTCCAGCATTTTGTTGCTGCAAACTTAAAACTGCCTCGAAAGGCAGCCTTAGAATGTTGCGGCATATTAAGGGTCCAGGTGCGATTTGATCTAGCATCCGATTGTCTTCCACCACGATAGCTTATGAAACAAATAAGTAGGCTGCTGAAACTGATCACACCAACCCTTATTAGAAAAGCGTGGTAGGTCTTATTACCAAAACCCGTATCCAGTTAATGATTATGATTGATAACTTTTGTAAGACCACCACGGAAGTGACTTTATAATGACTTTAGTAATAAAAAAATAAATACCTACTCATCTGAACTTCCTTTTTGAGACTATGTAAACAAACGTACAAGCGAACCGGTCAGACATATCCTTTTTTTGAGTTTGACAAGGAGTTGGTTTTATTTTAATCTTATAGCACGAAACCCGTTCAACTCTACAGCTCTATAAGAAGGCTTTACTTGACCTCGCCTTATGTCCTTTTCTTACTTGGGTTTTCCCCGTGCGTGCGAGTGGGACGCAAGAAAGTACATGAGCTTGTAAACTGTCTACAGTGTTCATTCACTCTGGGACTTACTGCACCGCATTCTGTTATAGTGATGTACAATGTATATGATATCGATTACAGTATAACTGGACAGCACAGTTATCGATAGCCATGATCATTATTATTATCAGCTTATTAAAAAGCCCCACTACAGTAACATGATTGTTATCTCCATACAGGAGACGGGATATGGAGCAACGGTCAAACTACTTTACTGCAGGTTAGCGGGTTTACGGTGTTAATGATCAAATCTCGTAATGGTCACTATCAGTTAATAATGATAACAATTACATACAGCAACGTGCTCTCCGAGACTCGGGGGTATAACACCACCAACTTCCATCAACTTCAAACTACGGTCTAAGAATATTTATTGTGAATTTCAGAACTGAGTAATCTCAATCTTTCGTACGCACACTGGTACTAAAAACCCATGAACTTGTTATCTGAAGTTACATGGGCTAATACTGAAGCAACAGTCGGTAACCGAGGATTTTTTTTTTATCGACTACAAGTTGGCCCTTGACAGCTATCACACCTGATGTTAAGTGATGATGCAGTCTAAGATGGAAGCGGGCTAACTTGTTAGGAGTGGGGACGAAAATCCACACCCCTTTCGGTTTCTACACGGCATCGTACCGGAACACTGACGCTTGGCGATACGTCTTTGTCGGTAGGGTGGTAACTAGCCATGATGAAAGCCTCCCACCAGCCACACTAAGACAAATTAAGAAAAATCTCAATCTGCCCCGCAGGGAATGGAACCCAAAACCTCCGTCTTATAAATCCACCGCGCATACCACTGCGCCACGGAGGTCGTCAAAACAGTATTTGTTTAAATTCTTACTTCCTTACTAATATAAAGGCGTAAGTTAGTATGTATGTTATGGTATGTGCACACTTTCGCGCAAAAATTACTAAATGGATTTTAGTGGAACCTCACAATAATATAGCTTATATATCAGAATAATAATCGCAGGTGTCCTCTAATAAGATTATAGATTAAGGTAATAAGTGAAATATCCAAAAACCAAAATTTTGTTATAAATAAATAAATACAAACAATAAAGTTTATCGACATCGCCTCGATATCCACATCACTATTTATCCAGGCCGGGATATCCGACCGGTTCCCGGATTGGCGCGGGCAGTTTTTGTTCTAAGTCTGGACGTTCTTATGTCATTCTCTATGTATGGGGTTTCATTCACAAAGTCTACCACTTTAGAATACCTACCGAAAAAGGATAAAGGAATCAAAGTTATTTACTAACCGTATGCTATAGTTATAGGTAGTTATGTCTCGTAAGTTATAATTATCTCGTTGGTATACCAACATACTATGAATTAAAGTTTGCTATATTTCGCATAAAATAAGATTTTGTGTAAAAAATTATAGATTTTAGGCATGACCGCCGGTTGATTGGGCACTTAAAAGCCCTGCAAGCAAAGCAGTTGATTTCTTGTAATATTTTCTAATTGCTTATTATTTACTTAAATCATAAAAAAATGATAAATAAAAGTAAATAATATATGTTTAGAACGAAAAGCCCAAGGTGTTGGAATGGCGACCTTAGGTACACTGGAAAGTGCAGTGTTGGTCTAAAGTCACAAAGATGAGTGTTCAAGACATAAACAATTTAATTTTTGTCTGCTGTCAAATGTCAAAAGTTCTTTTGTCTACGATCTGTTGTACCATAATTAGTTGTTTATAACCATGTAACACTCAAGATGGCGCATTAAATATTTTAATAATGAAAAGTTATTTCAGTAACACGTAATATCACAGTTGACCTTCTATAAGGAATCAACAAGTTAAGCTGACTTGCTAAGTATATAAAGTTTCAACAGTAAAACACAATATAAAGTTGACCTTCTATAAGGTTAAATGTTAGCCGCTGGATAAGATCGTTGATAAGAAGCCTATGATCAGCTGTGGACGTCCACAGGTTGATATCAATAGAGTCAGTATCTATAAGGAAATCGCGAATAACAAACGTTACTGATAGCTACATACAATGGTTAGAAGTAAAGAAATTCCATATTTCAAAGTTAGTTAAAAGCTTGTAAAATAAGCTCAGTATAAAAACTCATATTACAAAAAGCTTCATCAACGCCTAATTGAATTTCAAAGTCTGCGCCGCAACATGTGGTGGTTCCGTGTCAAGGTTAGCTCACGCTATTAGTAAATAACTAAATATATGTTTAACCTATATACTAACTGACCGGTTAATGGACGGCCTGTTCTGCCAAAAGCTAGTTAATTGAAGCCAAATTATTATATTAAGGACGCCCGAGAGACTTCGTGGAATTTTAACACAAGTTTCTATCTGACCACTATAAAATAAAGCCTCAGTCTATTAAAAACCCACTACAGAGCCTGGTCACTCCTTGTAGTAGAGGGGATATGGAGCTTACACCCACAATGTTGCTCCTATGCAGGTTGGCGGGCTAAGGGTTGTAATGTTTAATTGCCCAAGACTTCATCTAATCTGTGCCTATCTAATCTGTGCCTATTTGCGTGTATATTATACTAGCGGATGCCCGCAACTTCGTCCTCGTGAAACTTAGTGTAGACTTGAACTCCCGTTTGACCCCTTAAGGAGGTAAGCATTAGAAAAAACGTTTCTTAGCTCTCGCCTACGTCATTATAGCTATATAGAAATAAAAATAGATGATAGCTATATATAAATTTCACGGTCCGACTCGCGTGACAAAAACTGTGATAACCCGGATAATATATACAATACAAATATAAAATATAGTCTATAACACTCACCGATAACGTAGCATTCTACTGGTGAAAGAATTTTTAAAATCGGATCAGTAGTTCCGAAGATTAGCCCCGACAGAACTTTATTTACAAACTTACAAACTTTACCTCTTTATAATATTAATATAGATTTGTATGAAGATGAACAACTATGTCTCAGACGGATGCAAATAAAAATAAAACAAAGGCGATACTTTGTACATGTTGCTCTGTTTACAGGCGACAGTATTCCACTTACCATCAGGTGGGCAATCTGTTAGGTCTGTCAATTTTAGATACTTTAAAATAGAATATTATATCGGGAGTCTACCACGGGAGTGTAACTTTTTATTCTTAGTGCAGAAGTAATAAATAAATAATTTTAAGTGAACTAATTTTCCAACAACCTGCATTGTCGAAGCTTCATAAAGCTAGAATTTATAGAGTGCCATTAAAATAAAAGATTGTTTACGTAAAAAAGAATGTTGTATTGATGAAATTAATTAATTAATATAAAAGAATTAAAATAAAAGAAAGTTGTAACGATGAAATTAAATATCCTTTCTTAATACTCATGGGTCATACTTAATAGGTCATTGGTAGGTGCCTACTTAATTGTCCAATAAATTGTTTGCCTAAAGGGTATGGTTAATTTATCCCCAAAGTATAGTCTAGACTAGAATATTTAATTACCTTGTTACTAATTCAATGAAGTTACTAATTCAAATAAAAAAAATGAATGCTCTTTTTTCTAATTCTTAGAGTCACGCGATCGAATCCCAGTAGGCCTAAGAGGAGCACGGAAGGAAATGTCATGCAGACGAAATTATATACGGTCACCAATAGCGCGCAATTGAAAATATTGCTCTCTTTCTTTGCGTTGAGACGTTACTAGTTCGTCCTAATTATAATTCCAATCAAGTTTTAATTTAGTGATGTGTTTAAAATACAGTTCTGAATTCCTGAATTTGTTTATTTACATTTCCATACAATCTAAATATTATAAGCTTACCTAGATATCTAGGGCATCTGCCAAAACTTCTACGCCGTTTATTTTGCTAAGATCTGTACTTGACCTATATGGAAAATGATTAAATGTAAACACTAAATTCTATAGCTCATTTGGCATAGTAGGTACTTACGCTATGATCATAGTGGTTGGTTCTGAGTTTTTCAATTCCAGTTTTTATTTTTTTATCTTCACAACTTTAACGACCTAGGGTTGCACCAATATATTTGTATTTTTGTAACATTGTCATCATTATTAGCATATTTATTATGATTTTTTCAGAGCAAGCAAAAAATAATTTCGCTAATCTTAATTGATCCAGACAGGAATCGAACCCAGTCTTATAAATCATGCGCATACTACGGAGGCCGTCACTAATCAATTTATTAACGATAACTGCATCTCAATCCCTTGAGTACTTTAAAAGATATAAGCATATAGAGAACGGAAAGCTACTTTGTTATAATTAACTAATGTCTAAGATTAGCTAATATTTTATTCGCCTAATTATTATTTATTGGCAGTTAAGGAATTTATTTATTCTGAATTAAATTCGATTTTCAAAGTTCCCACAGATTAAAGCGAAATAATTTCGCCGCGAAATGGAACGCGCCCGTATCAAAGCTTCGCGGTCAATGCTCCCAATATGGCGCTAAAATAGAATGCGCGCGGCCGTACAATTCTTACCTCCAAATTGTTTCACAACTGAACAACTTCACACTTTATAATGTACAATAAAAAGCAGTAAAACTGTTCAATGAATAGGTAACGCTTCTTTGTTTGGACTTCCCGCGCGTTTGCGATAAAAAAAATGTTTTAACTTACGTTTTAGTTACTATCTATTTAAATCTGATTCAAAGGTATTTAAAATATAGGCAAGAAATTCAAATAAATTTAATATTAATGATAGTTATATTTAATACACCAGTCTTGAGTGTGGGCAAATAATTAAAAAAATAATGATAATTACGTTAGATAAGTCTAGATAGATTACCTGTTAATAATTAATCTAGACTTATTTTAGAACTAGAGGACTCCCACATAGTTCTCGACCCTGTGGCGATTTCGAGATAAAGTGTGACCTATGTGTTATTCTGATATATAAGCTATATTATTGTGAAGTTTCATCAAAATCCATTCAGTTGGTTGTTTGTGAAAGGGTAACAAACAGCCATCCATACATACATACTTTCGCCTTTATAATATTTATAATATTTTGTTAGTAAGGATTTCTAAGATCCCAAATATGTCTTTAGTTTTTAATACATACCTAAGATGGGTTTAAAAAAAACCGACATATACAAGGCTTGAACTAAGGAGCAACTGTTTTAATAGTGATCCTGAAAAGCTTAGATAGGTACTTTATTATAACGGAAAGCTTGCTCTAAAAACTTATTATTAGCTTAGATTCGCCAAGATACGATAGGTAATCAAAGTTTATTAAGTGTATTTAAATTACGAATACAAAACCTATTTACAAAAGAACCATAGACAATGGATCCATGAATCGAGAACAATCGCTTTGACAACTAAATCTATTCGATTATCGATTTAATTTATCAGAGAGTTTAGATTTAGATGGTTACTTTCAGTATTGAATGAATAATTAAAATCTTGTTTGTTTTAGAATTAAAGAAATAATGGCTACCTATTTATGGTAAAAAATAAATTATTACAGTTAAAATATCTTAATTAAAGATCTTTTGAATTATCGGGTGATGCTATGCTAGATTCTGTCATAACTCACAACTTTTATCAGATATCAATAATAATGACGGGGCCAAAAACTTAACCTGATCTCCCGGGCATGGCTAGCATAAAATTACCAACGTCCTTCTAGCTAAAGAAGTTTCTCAAAAGCAAATAGGTAAATCTCAGTACTCTATTGATCCACTCATTAATCGAATTCAGGGCTTCATGAATCCTGTATCGAATGAGACAATTTAGATACTTATAGGGTAATTTCGCCTTTTAGCGTCCACCACCCAATTCGCGTCCATTTTAGGGATCTTCTTTAGAAATCTCTCGAAATTAGGTACACTAACACACAAATTAGTCGAAAAGTAGTTTTTGCCAATACCTAAATGTATAAGAGACACACAAACATACACAGAAGTTTCGTGCGCCCAACCAATCCTGTGTAGTAAAATAGTTAAGAGACGGGTGTTCAACCAAACAGCGCGGATGCCTGGTATTAAGAGAAAAAAATAGTGAGCAACGGTGCATTTGAAGGTAAGTATTTTATTGTTTTATGTGTATTTTGTATAAGTAGCTGTTTTTAGACGTTGATAATAATAAAAATAATTATATTAATTATAAATATCGTTATTTTTTTTATAGTTAACAGTTAAAATAAAGTGGACGCGAATTACTACACCAAATTTATACAACTTTCACTTTGCGTCCGCAATGGACGCAAACTATACATCCATGGAATAACAGCACAAACAAATTGCGTCCATTATTAAATCAATTGAAATTGAATGGGTGAAATGTTTGGTAAATGAAATAGGTATTTTGTTTAATTCTGATTTCTTTTTAGGATGAGTTCTTCAGAGATGAGAAAAAGGAAGGAAAAAAGAACTTATACAGAAGAAGATTTGAGGAAAGCATTGAATGAAATTCGAGAGAAATAGAAATCGGTAAGACAAATATGTAAAGAATATGTTATTCCCAAGACCACAATATTGGACAAAATCAGTGGAGGCAGACCAGATGGAGTGAAGAAACCGGGCCCAGAATCTGGGCTAGGAGTAGATGGTGAAAAGAAGGTAGTTGAATGGCTTCTTAACATTTCCAAATGTGGATTTCTCTCTAACACACTCGTCAAAGTGCTCCAAAACGAAAAAAGAAAATACACCCTCTTCAAGAAGTCTCAAATAATACGGTGGATGTGGAAATTAATGTACAATGTCCCGAATGCAATGATGTACTCATTTCAGATGTAGAAGATGATGATGAGAAAAACGTTGGCTGTGACAAGTGTATTAGATGGTAGGATTAAGTTATTTAGAGGCTAAAGATAAGTCTTTTGTATGGGACTTGTGTCATTAATTAAAATTCAAGGGCTAGAATGGGCTGGAATAATCATATTTTATCTCATAATTATTAAGATTTAACATTTATTTTAGTAGTAAGAATAAACCAAATTATTGTATTTGCTATTTGTTTTGCTATAATTTAGCCAAAAACTTATAATTAATAAAGGCTGATCTTTAGTTTACTTACAATTCTTCTGATTTTCGGGTAAAAAGCAAATTATTGTTGATTTTGAATGGTTATTACTTTATTTTTAATTATTACTATATAGGTGTTTAATTTGTTTTTATTTTTTAAGTTTTGTCAATGTTTAGAAGAATAAATCGGTGTTATTATTTTCTTTATAGTGATTTATGTTATAGTTAAGATGTTGATTTTGAAATAACCATTGTTATTTGATAAATAAGTTATTAAAATCCAACTTATCTTTACATTATCATAAAATATCATCCCCTCGATTTTTTAAAGCTAGTGGACGCGAAGTGGTCTAGCGGGTGGACGCAAATTGAATTTTATGGACGCAAAGTGGGTAAAAGACCTATTTTGGATGTCTTTTATTTAAAAAAAAATATTATCTGATGTTTCCAAAAATAATAAAAGTGACCTTAAAATAGACTATTATTATAAACACATTACATAAACTTCTTATTGAAACGAGTCCTGGAACATTTTTATTTTCTCCATCAAACTTGCCAACTGCACTAAGTGGACGCGAACAGGCGAAATTACCCTATTAAATAAATAAAGTTCCTAACCGTGATTGTATACGTTCTATATTTTAAAACGCCGTATCGAATACAATATTCTATAGAACCTTCTTGTCTATGGATTTGAATGTAATTGATATTTATTGCACTTTCACTTTTAAAGAATAACAATAATAAAATCATACAAAAGACATCCAACCGCGGCGTTCAATACTCGTTAAATGATCGATAAATCATTTTATTCGATTGCGGCGATTAAAATCATCCCTTCAGGTCAAAAAACTCTCAATTGGTGTGGTAGGTACCTAATGAAAGGAATTTAACAATGATGCGGGTTTTTATTGTCGCTGGCTTACTGTCAAATGTCACATGCGACCTCTAGTTGGTTAACTGACTGACTTTTTGATTAGATTTTTTTATCTATGGTGTAATTATAGGGTTGGTACTTACCCAAATAGTTTATTATTTTGTCGTTGAATTAAATATTATTATTTTATTTGAAAAACATCCTTAAACTTAATCTGAATGCGCAAATAAAACTCTATATTGTAAGCCTAAACAATTATGTTACTCAGACAATCTACTAAAGTATAACAAAAGAAGATAGTTACTAAATGAATGTAACATCATGAAGAAAGAAAATTATATAAAACACCTAATAATCGAAGTAAACCTTGACCTATCCATAATAGCTTTAATCAGTCAATTTAGTCCCTACAAGTAAGCAGTCAAGGTTAAAGTTGTTAAGCTTACTTTACCACCTAGGGAGATAACGATTATCAGATGTTTACGATATTAACCTAACAACCACTAACATATTGACAGCTTTATGTAAAAAACAACGTTATAGTAATAGATTACAGGGGTGGAGAATCAATACTTTATTATCCAACTAGAGATAAATTATGTTGTACCTAATAGGTTATTAGGTAATATGATAATAAGTATTAGTAATAATATTTATTTAAGTGTTAGCTTTTGCTTTCATCTTAATTTTAATTACTTTTGTAGCATATTTGTCATCGAGATATTGGAATTCAATATTTTAGACAATTGTTATTCTTGTTAGAGAAATTTCGTAGGCTTAGAATATGATATAAGGTGGTATCGCGGTGGGTATATATACGAGCATGTATTAAAACTATAGAAAACTTTCTATTTATTCATTTCAATACCATGTTACCCTCTTG
The DNA here is from genome assembly GCA_034621355.1 of Mycalesis mineus. Taxonomy (NCBI): domain Eukaryota; kingdom Metazoa; phylum Arthropoda; class Insecta; order Lepidoptera; family Nymphalidae; genus Mycalesis; species Mycalesis mineus. The sequence continues at coordinate 8,993,876 of CM067898.1, read as the reverse complement.
CTTGCAATCGCACTTGATGATAAGTGATGATGCAATCTAAGATGGAAGCGGGCTAACTTTTTACAAGTAGGATAATATCCTCACCTCTCCGGTTTCTACACATCGTATCGGTACGTTAAATCGCTTGGTGCTACGTCTTTGTCGATAGGGTGGTAACTAGCCACGGTTAAGACCTCCCACCAGCGAGTAACGTCGTATGTGTCATATCATATTTATAATATCATCTCAGTAAATTTCTTTCCTTAAATATCTTGATTCGGTCTGCGCGATGATTCTATTATATAAAGGTCTTTTTTCCAATAAAATATCTTTCATTGTCGTTGTTGCATCTACATAATATAGTAAGTATATCAATAAAATACATTGTATTATATCATCTTAGTTAACTCTTTCTTTAAGATGTCTCATTTTGATCTGCACCGATTAAATGACATTCTTTTAAATTTTTAGTTTTCTATTAAAATCTTTTTCTTATGAAGCTAATAAAAGTTTTCCGTTATTCCACACCATGGTTATGGAACTAATAATTATATAAGAGTTATGACCACATTATTCACTCTCAACTTGACAAAAACTTTACAGTTGAACTTTTTTGTCATGATGGTAGTATTTGGGTGTTCATATAAATCGTAACTGAGTCAACATAAAAAACTGAATCATATTAATCAACACTTGTAACATCAAAGCTTATTCTACAAATTGGATAAAATATTTTAAATACTCTATAAATTTTTAATTTATTAATAAAATCATTTTAACAGTGCTAGAAACCTATTTACACATTTTACTACAAATGTAAATTTAATTAAAATACAAACAACAATAGGCAATAAAACTGCCACAATTAACGCGTGTGTAATCCTGGCCTCACATCAAACCATAGACAAGTATCAACTTTTACAAAGACGCCATTTTGAAATTTCCGGGAGCGCAATATGGCCGTATTTAGTGTAAACGTTGGTAAATAAAATTCGTATTCATTTGAAAATGGGTTAATGTGATTCTTTTCACGCCCCAGTAACCCCTTGTTGTGTTTAAAACGGATTTACTTTATGTGTTACATCTTGTTAAATTACGAGAGTTGGTTCAGCGTCTATAGACATGCCAACATCAAAGTTGTTCGCTATACCGAGCACAGATATTTATTGTGATAAAACAGATAACATATGGAGAAATTAATACACAGCGAAAAACATGTTTTCCTGTACCTAGTGCAGTAATATTATTACATAAATAATTACTATAGTTACATATAAAATGGTGAATTGCTAATGATCTGGCATATTTTTTTTGAACTATAATTAATTGATCACAGATAGTTGTATCAATATTTACTTTAACTTGTAATATGCTTGATTTATCAAATATATTGAAGTTTTACTACAATAATTACTAAATTAAAGAAGCACAATAAATTATTCAATACATTCTAATCCTGATTTTTAACTTTCGGGCCTAAATTAGTGACATTAATTGTTTACGAACGTACATATTATAAATATGTATTTAGTTAGGTTTATTACTAATTTCGGCAGTCGACAATGTTGGCGCGTCTATAAATGCGTTTACATCTAGTGAATTATGGGGTACACAGGCACGGTAGCTGTAATTTGTTTGGGAGTTTTATTACTGTTTATATAGGTCTTATTGCATAGCAGATTTAATACGGAAGCTATATCGCAATACAAAATTACGAGATTGCGAATGTCTGTTATGTGGAAAATTAGTAATCTATAGCCAAACAAAGATCTAAGAGCCAAATTTGGTACAAACAAAGTTGTATGTCGCCAGTGACAACGATCGAACAAGTGCCAAATTCCATACTCATATAAAGCTATTCTGTGTTTATTACTTCCAGACCATAAGTTCTTGGCCGTTCCGTTACTACAAAAACTAATTTACAACAGAAATGTAAAGAACAGTGGTTAAATTGTTCACCTTACGCCTATATAAATTTAGTGCAAGCTCCATATTAGAAAGAGTATCCAAATATAGTATATTCTAGTAGAGTTTTTCCAAATTTGGCTGGGCAAGGAGATTATGAACAGAGGAAGTGAATGTTGACGCGCGTCACTAAGGGATCCCTTTTAAACCTACACTCGTGTCTCTAATCTAGGGCTCTTTTTGAAGATTTTCTCTCAGCCACATGATGAACACGGCACCCACACGGTGAAACTATGGAATACTAAGATATTCGTCTCTCTCCAAGACACATTTTGACTAAGGTGTACAACTTGTTAAGTAAGATCTTATAAAATGCATGTAGAGTAAGAAACTTGGCTGTACATGAGATTTGATAGCTTTTTGACAGTACTAGTCATATTTTCTCATCTTGGCAACATATTGCTTGAAAATATCACATGTGTTTAAATACTTTGATCGTTATTAAATAGTTTCTAAACAACATCAACAATTCCGAAGGTATAAAGTCCCACAGCGCCAACTAAATATTATTATCACCAGTTTAAACTCCACCAACGATTCATTTCTCCCAAAAAGGAAAACGTGTACATTGTACTCCCACGTTGTGATAACATCTTAAAACGTATGGAAGGTCTTACATTTCTAAACATTAAGTCAGCTTACAGTTTATTTATATCCTCTGTGGGTAGAGGTTAATTTAAATTACTATTATTTTATTTATTTACATTTAATGCAATCAAAGGATATTCACTTAATTTAATTTAGAATTTTATTTTATTGGGAAGACAAATTATTTTGATCGATAAATTATTCGGAGTCTAATTTAAAGAAAAAAAGAAACTTGTCTTTGGTTAGCTACATTAAAAGCACCGAATGCATTCGAAATTCGAATTCGTTAAATGGAACTAAACAACGTTCTTGTTTCAAATTTGTAAGGTTGGATATACACTTGGAAATATATTTTTAGTTATATAAAATACTGTTAGCATTTTTTATTGAAATTTTATGATCATAATATAAACGTTAATTGTTTACGAATTGGTTAAAATATCATTTACGGATAAAATATGTCAGAAAAATACCATACAATCATAAGAAACAATACAGACTAAAGTTTCGGATATTTTCTTACTTTCTCTTTTTCTTTCGCAAATATTTTCTTTGCCTAAATCTGAAGACGAACAGAACCCAATAACAACTTTATAAGAAAAAAAACACTAGAGACGCTCGGTGTACCCTCAACTTTATCGGTAGCTTGGCAACAATTACCAAATTCCCTGCGCCCATATTGTTTTAGTGAGGGGGTTAATAACCTAACACGGGATAGGGTTGTACTGACATAGACAACTTAATGTCGATTTATTTTTGGCTTGAGGTTTTTTATAGCATTAAACTAGAAGTCGTAACCGTGTAATGAGCTAATTAGTATACTTTAGTGGATAATTTATTAATAATAAGTAAATGATAAATAGATGTGCTCATTTATGTAATAATAGACAATAGAACCTCAATTCATTTATTAGTCATAGAGACACGCTAAAAACTTAAAGTTATAAAGATTTCTGTATACTCTGTTTTAGATGGAATTATGTGAAGTAAGTTTGTTAAGATTCGGCCTCATTGATTTTAAGTCGGCAATATCTTATAGTCAATAACTTATTTTTCTTCCAGTTTTAGAGGTAATTTATTTAAATATTCAGGTTGTGGGATCTTCAGCCATGTTTTTTTGTTAGCCTTTTAATGACAAGATAGAAAAATCCGCAAGCTTTTTAAACAAGTTATCATAATATATAAAACCTATTTGAATACATATTATGCTGAGAATATACCTGATGACATGTATCTATACTAATATTATAAAGGCGAAAGTTTGTATGGATGTTTGTTACTCTTTCACGTAAAAACTACTGAATGGATTTGAATGAAACTTTACCTCAATATAGCTTATACATCAGAATAACACAAACTACATTGAAACCGCGGGCGTCCTCTAGTAAAACCATATTGACTTTAATCAATACACCATCAAAATCCATTCATTAAATTAAATACATTGATACAACATGTAACACAATCGAAACATTGACAAGAATATAAAACCCATACCAATGTAAAAGTAACTGCGTCTAGAATTTTAAAATAAAATCGATAGATACGATCAAATAGATGTATTTTTAGTCACATCACTCACAAAGGGCGTCACCGCGTCGCGCACGCTTCGCATTTTACTAATCATTTGCTTTTAATTCATGAAACTGTTCACTTACACGCTCTTATACCATTCATAATAAGATCGTTAGTCGGTTGCAGATATTTTTAAAGCATACAAAATAATTTGGGGATGTCTCACGAAGGCGGGAAACACCAAAATCGGGCTGTCAATCGCTCCTGTACAGGAAGCCATTTATTTTTGTCGAATCAATTAAAATAATTGATTTTACAGATGCAACCCGGCTTCTCGATTTCGGTATTTTTGTGTCGCGTCACTGCACTATCGGATGGGAATATAGCGATGCTGAATTCGGTTTTCGTTCTTTTTAAACGACTTCAAAAAAAAAGGCGTTTCTCAATTCGACCGTATATATTTTTTTTTTTTTTTTTTTTTTTTTATGTGTGTTCGCGCATAACTTCGTCGTTTATTAGCCGATTTTGATAATTCTTTTTTTGTTGAAAAGAAGATAGCCCGGTGGTGGTACCATGATAAGGAAACCAGGATCTGATGATGGGATCCTGGAGAAAATGAGGGAAACTTTCAAAAATTGTAGGGACAACAAGTACGTTTGTTAATTTTTCCGGTAAGTATTTAAAAGCACTACAATTTGATGAAGGTCTGGAGTCGATCTGATGATGGAGCCGATCTATATATAAGAGAACTCCGTAACGTTTTACAGTAGCTACCTTGTGTTTAGGTTCGATTAATTTGTCTTAATGAGAACTTTACATTTAGATGGGCTGTGACTGTCATTGAGGGTCTGGTGATATTAGGACTCCGTAACGTTTTACAGTAGCTACCTTGGTTGGGCTCGATTAATTTGTTTCAATGAGAATTTACATTTAGATGGGCTGTGACTGTCATTAAGGGTCTGGCGATGAAAAATTAACGGTTTACAGTAGCTACCTTGTGTTTGGGCTCGATTAATTTGTGTCAATGAGAACTTTATATTTAGATGGGATGGAAGAAGAAGGACAGTTGAGGGAGCTATTTAACGGTTTACAGTAGCTACTTTGTGATTGGGCTTAATTAATTTATGTCTCAATAAGAAGTTTGAAGGGTTATAGTTTCCAGTTAGTTTAATGTTTACTATATAACATGAATGTGTCGAAGAAACTCTTCAAACTTTATATTCACTTTTGCAGGGACGTCGCAATGTTATAAGTAGGTAGTGAAATTTTAGAATTTCAATGTTATAAAGCATAATTGAAACAAAAAAATTTTAACAAAAGTTACTAAAAAGTAAAAAATAATCGTCATTTACTTTTAACTAATCACATCTATGAATTGCAGCTTTCAAAATTTAAAAATATACCTGAAACATAAAGACGTTTTTATTTTTTGTTAAAATTTTTTTATTTCAAATAAATTCGATGGAAGGAATTTCGGAGCGGGTAAGAATTTGTAGGGAAGAATTCGATTTTTAATTGATCGAATGATTATTAAATTTTAGGAGACATTCAATTGTTTTTATTTCATTGGAATAACGATTCTATGTTTCGATTTATATAATTTACTTAATCACATCTATGAAGTCGGTGCCACCCGAGCTTTCTACTTTAAAGTCTTTACCTTAACTTGGATGACACCGACTTCATAGATGTGGTTAAGTAAATTAATGTAAGTAAATGACGTAGTTATTTTTTACTTTTTAGTGCGTTTTGAAGGCGTTTTTATTTTTTGTTAAATTTTTTTTATTGTAAGTTGATATTCAACATGAACGTTTGACGACCTCTAACGCAGTGAATTTCATCCTACTCCTAACAAGTTTTCAACTTAGATTGCATCATCACTAACCATAAGATGTGATTACACTCAAGGGCTAACTTGTAATAAATGAAAATTGGACATGACCAAGAATGCGACACTAATAAATAAACGGAACAATAATACCAACATTCCGATGTTCATTGGTTAACCACAAACCGGCAAGCTTATGAATATTATGCCTAATTAATTAGCAACACGCAATCACATAATAATTATGACTAACCAATATCTAGTCTTGTCACACCTTTAGATTTTATCTAAGTAAATAATACCAGTGTAACTTGAACTACAGCTCTATACAGATTGTATATTAATGTAATGCTATGCATAATGGACAGGAAAGCTAGAAAACCTTGACCGCCGACTGCAGTACTGATGTATGGTAACTAGAGTTCAACCTTATTTGGTTAATTTATCTACAAAGGCAACAATAAGTTACACAGCTCCTACCACGTTCCTGCATGCATAGTAATAATACTAAAACATAATAATTTCAGTGTTGTTGAATAAAATCCCAGAAGATTAGGTATTTAAACATGGATAATGGTGAAACTTCATAATAATATAGTTTACATATAGGCCACATTTTATCCCGAAATTCCGACGAAAACGAAAACACGGGTGAAACCGCGGGCGTTCTCTAGTATGGCGTTTTCGACGACCTCCGTGGCGCAGTGGTATGCGCGGTGGATTTATAAGACGGAGGTCCTGGGTTCAATTCCCGGCGGGGCAGATTGAGATTTTTCTTAATTTCTCTTGGTCTGCTCGTGGGAGGCTTTCGCCGTGGCTAGTTACCACCCTACCGACAAAGACGTATCGCCAAGCGATTTAGCGTTCCGGTACGATGTCGTGTAGAAACCGTAAGGGGTGTGGATTTTTGTCCCACTCCTAACAAGCTAGCCCACTTCCATATTAGACTGTATCATAATTTAACATCAGGTGTGATAGCAGTCAAGAGCCAAATTGTAGTCAATAAAAAAAAATGTACTAACTAGGGCTTTAATAAATGTGTTTTCATCAAAACGTGTAAAGTTGCTTTCATAATTCCTGCCACTAATCGCTAAAAGAGTTTTCCTAATCCTTTTAACCGTTACAATCAAAACTTTTTTGGAACGGCGACTGTCACATTCGTTTCGAGATGCAAATTCACTACGATGTTTGAATAATTAATTAAGTTCATTGAGAAATTAAAATAGTCTAGGAGACTGCCATCGGTATGATCTGTCTATTGAATCAGTGTTGTTAGTGCACATCATAGTTATATTTGACATAAAAAAGTGTGAATGGTTTATTTTACTAGTATCAAAAGAGTATTTTAGATATACATTTTGTTTCCATCTCAAGTTAATCTTCGCTGTTGTTAGTAACGATCACATCCTATCGTCAATGAGCTCGTCAAGTGAACAGGAATCTATCGTTATATCCATGAAAGAGAAACTAATTAGCATTTATTCGCCTGGACGATCTCACAGAGCTTATTTTTTTAACTGAATAGCAATTTTATAGAAAAAAAACCTTGATACCTAGAGTCTGATTTTAGGATATTGAAACTGAGCTTCTATGCTCACCTGCAGAGGGGTGCTCAGTTTGCCTTTCCAAGAGTAATCTTGAAAGGAAAGATATTGGGACCTAGTCGTCAGTGGCTAGACAACATAAGAGAGTGGACTGGACTCGATTACCTACAATTAAAACGAATTGAGCATAATAGGAAAGCTTTTCGCATATTGACTGCCAAACTTTGTTCGGAAGATGACACCAAGTGATGATGATTATAAATATTGTTACTGTTTATGTAATTTGAGGCGATGACAGATCACTGTTCAATCATCACAGCATTAAATCGCAAGATACGAAAGACACCTGAAGGAAATATACCCTTCGAAAGTTTTGCTCATATTTTTTGCAGTTAGCTCTCAGTCTATTAACATTATTATTCACTGCAGTATTCAATACATAGGAATCGGTCCTTCCTCAGACAAAGGGAGTATAGGGCTTGGTTTTAAATAATTATACAAAGTAGGTGCGTTTAACTAATGGCTTAGCCAGGCTTAACTGCGTTGCGTTTTTTTTTATTTAAATTAGGGTTAAGAAACACTTTCTCAATATTTTTCAAGTAAAATATTATTTTGAAAATTGTAAAACTCTTTGCAATGAAAATATTGCCGCCGCGATTAATGTATATACGCTTTAGCGGCGAGGTCGTCCGCGTGGAATTTGTTCTTTCGGCAGCCTACTTTTTCTAAACATCAAATGTTATTATTTCTTAAATAAAATCAACTTTTAATAAATTTCTTAACTATTTCAAAAGGAACTTCATTCAACATTTCATCTCCCTTTAACCTCTCAACCTTTTTTTATCAAAAGTATGGTATGATCCTTTGAAGTCTCAATATTTTCAAGTAAAAACTTCTTTTGTGATTTAAAACCCGATGCAACGAAAATAGTGACGACAGAGAGAGTAATTGGATAAGACCTACGAGATAATAAGATAATATGACACAATGTGTAATTTTTATGACTGACATCACTACTATAACTCTTATAGTATGCTCTTTACAAAGCATACTATAGTGTAAAAGATTTTATAAACGATAAAAAGGCGTTTAAGTGAATTGCTGTAAGGACCCGGGTGCTTGGATCTATTGTTTTTATATATGTACGATGGTGATTACAAAAAAAATTATAATAACCTAGCTTAGTTTTTTGTGAGCTCTTTTCGCACCATGGCGCGTTTGGAACCCTCGTAGCTTTAATTTTAAGTTTCCGACTTTAAATATCACCATTACTTTTCATAATCTAAAAATTGATGATTCAAAATAATCATAAAGATTTAATTAAATAAAAATATTTTGAGTTTTGTTTAAGTATTTTTATTTGGAGGACTTCTACGATATACGGTAACACTGGATTCAATACTCAGCTGCACTAAAAAGTTTGTTTTTAATCCAATTTTATTGTTATCATACAACAATTTTGTTATATTATTGAAGTGGAACTCAAAGATCTTACTATGCATTTGTAGGCCTAAAACTTTACAGTATTTTGGTTCTCACAACATAAGGTAGATGACAGATGAATTACCTGTAACAAGAAAAATATTCATTACAATTTATAATAGACACATTATCTTCTCGTATATACCTTATCTGGTTTGACCCAGTTTCGAATTATTTTATGTCGATATATATACTAAAGCCAAACTCGACTGAGAATGCTTGTTAACAAACAAATTAAAAATGAAGGTAGAAATCACTAGTCTAATTTTTTTAATTAACTTGTTAATGACGAATTCATGACAATAAATTAGATAAGTAAGCTTAAAACTAATTAATATATTCAGTATCTTTTAAATAAGATTTTATAAAAAAACAAACATAATTTTAAATTTATTAGGCATAAAATGTGTTGCATTTTCTACCGTCATTTCAAATTTGTTTGTTAACAAGCATTCTCAATTGAGTTTGGCTTTAGTATAGATACTCATTCAACAAAAAGTTCTAAAAACCACAGAGTAAAATAGATACACTAATTAATCAGTGGATCAACGAGAACATTACAATTGCGGTACAGTTTGTCCTCCCACATAAAGCTGAAATACTTTCATTGGTTTAAGAAAATATTCCAATGCAATAATTAGAGTATTACCACTATACTACTATTTTGATATTTAGTTGTATAGCCCAATTTGGTAACATTTGTATATATTTTGTTTGACATTTTAATAATTTAATTTAATTATAAATAAACCATACGACATTCCATTGACTTGACACTTTATGATTATGTATGTAACTTTGCATTCATCATATTTTTTTGTATGTATTTGATAGTTAAGTTTTTTTGTATAATTAATTGTTAATTTTAACCATAAAAGATGCCAGTATCAGCATTATTTTTTATTTATAATAATAGAGCCATGCCGAGAGCAAATTGTTTTTATGCATAGCTCAACACTTTTTGGTTGTACGTTTGTGCTATTTTTCCGGATATTGTTGGTGTTTTAAAAAAGGAAATTGGGTTTTTAGGATGGAATCGGTGTGCAATAGAAATGGGTCGTGGTTTATTTTGGGTGATTTCGGTGTATCGATATATTTTAGTGCAGTTTTAGGTTACAAACGTATTTTTAAATAATGTACACTAGCTGTTGCTTGCTATATTGTGTAATTGAATAATTTTCAGAAAACTCAAGGCTTTTTTCGTTAAATTATATTAGGCTTTAATTTGTTTCAAATAATACTAAATGCAATGTTGCAAAACTTCTTGTACGAGTCAAACGGGTCTTTGATATAATAAGCGTGCAGACTATTTACGACGTGTGATGCTATGGAAATCTTTGATAAAGGAAGGTACTACCTATGTAAATAAAAAAGTTCTTGGAAACTTTCTCCGAAATAAACCTTAAAGAAAAACGGTTTAAATTAAGCTGAGCTATTATAAATTTTTTTACAAAAAAATAGAACCAACTCAAAACGCACTAAAAAGTAAAAAATTGCTGTGTCATTTAGTTACTTTAATTTACTTAAGCATATCTATGAAGTCGGTGCCAGCCAAGTTTAAGGAACATTTATTTAACATAGTAAAGCAGTTTGTGGGTTCTAGGTGACGTCCTTAAAGTAGAAACCTTGGCTGGCACCGACTCCTAGATATGCTTAAGTAAATTAAAGCAACTAAATGACACAGTTATTTTTAACCGACGAAAAAAAACGGAGAAGGTTCTCATTATCTGAAAAGCACATGAACACAAAATCCGTAAAGTAATTTATGTAATTTTATTGTTTTAAAAATTAATTTTCTAGATTTTTGTCTACTCTGTTTTGGTTGTTCTTTCTCTAAATTTTAATATTAAACTGCACGATCACTTTCATCTAACGAAAACAAAAACTAACGCTAGGTTTATATTGTAAAAAATGTAATAATCTAATTACTCTAATTATATAAATAGTAATATTATATGAGAATGTTTATGAAAATCTTGTGCCAAAAACTTTCTTTATGCCATCACTTCGTGGAATCTATGTTTGGATAAAACTAAAACAGACATGTCTATTATCTTTGGCACAGTCCCAACACGGACATCCTAGGAATAGACACGCGGTATTTTTTTTTGTCTGTGACTCCGGTATTTTTAATCTGTCGCCAATAAATCTCTGAACTACTTAGCATGCGTGTTTTCGTATTATTTAGATTTCTTATGTTGCGTAGTGATCTGTTTCTCTCAAATTATTAGAAATAAAATATAAATATTAAAGAATATTATAATTATTCATAAGAAAGCAAAACTTTCTGGTTGACATTGTCCACTATATGCCGCTTCGGATGACGAGGTCCTGGGTTTGAGGCTTGATTCGGGCCATGAAATATTAAAGTTTTACTTCCTGTTTTCGTTTAAAGCTTCCAGTAGGCTTTAGTTTTTCCGACATTATAAATATTTAAACTTCTTCGCACAAAATCTTAAAAATATATATATTTAAACCTTCCGCATGAATAAGTCTGATTTGGTGAAACTCGCAAGAAAATTCGTTTAAAAATTAAACGCGCCTTTAGATAATTATTTCAGAAATACTTATTCAAAAAAACCTTAAAGATTTGACTAAATAAAGATATTTGACTCTAAATATTAAGTTTACCAGGAAAATAAATAAATTAATATTATAAAACAATTACACACATTGCTATATAGCCTACAAGTAAGCTTACTTAGCTTATGTATGGGTAGTATGATAAGTGATAGATATTTTTATATATATAATACATAAATATTTATAATATATAAATAAACACCCAGTCAATGGAAAATATCTATGTTCATCACACAAATATTTTTCCAGATGTAGGAATCAAATTCACAGCCTAGGACGCAGAAGCAGGGTTACTACCCACAGCGCCACTCGGCCGTCAAAGAAAAGACAGACAGACAGGAACTGCGGATGACTTAGTTCTTAGTGATTATACGAATGATGGTATGATAGTTGTGATATCATTGAGATCGGACGTAAACGTGTGATGTAGATAGACACAAGTATGTTTGTATCTGTAGCCGAGCGGGCAGCTTCCTGTAACCGGGTTACGTTTTTATAACCCGGCGGACGGTTCCCGTGCGGCCAGTCACTGTTTAAATTCGTTTCATACAATGTACGATTCATACAAATGTTTATGTTGTTACGTAAACGGATCGCGGTCTCATGTTATGAAACTTTCATACAAACATACAATCGTGTTCCAATATTATAAACTATTATCCGAGCTTTTATCTTAATAGTTCAAAAAGATAAATATTGGGTATATCCAATAATCTATATTTTAGGACCCTGGGTATGTATAAGGTCTGGCTATACATTGTCTACTGCCTTGTTGGTCTAGTGGTTAGCCAATCTGGCTTCGACCACGAGGTCCTGGGTTCGAATCCTAGGTCGGGTCACGGAATAATTCTGACTTTTGCATTCTTCTATGAAATTTTCAGGACGTTCCAAGCCCGGAGTCAGGAAGTTGGTGGTGTTACACCCCCGTGCCTTGGAGAGCACGTTAAGTCGTCCGTCCCGGTCACTATCGGCAACATCTGATAGTGATCGTTAATAAATGAAAGATTATCACCCTAAGCCCGCCAACCCGCATTGGAGCAGCGTGGTGGGTCTACGCTCTATATCCCCTCTCTTATAAGGAGGGAGGCCTGGCCCAGTAGTGGGCTGTTAATATGCTGATAATGATGATGATGATGATACATTATCCATACAAAATTTTAACGAGCTTCATGATGCAGTGATTTTCGCAGTGAAGTTATAAGTTCTAGGATAGGTCCCATTCCCAGCTGGGCCGATTAAAGGTCAAGCCAACGGCCCAGATCATTATCATTAACATCTAATAAGATTGTTACAAATAAAACATTTTCGCTCTAAACCCACTAATCTGCATAGGAGCAGAGTGGTATGTCTACAGGGGGATATGAAACTACACATCCGCCTATCTCATTATAAGCGGAAGTGGCCATGGGTGGAGGACACAGTTCGAAGAGCCGATGGATGTTGGGTTCCTCAGGTTCTGGAATGGTAATCCCGCACCGTAAAGAACAGTGTTGGTTTACCAACGACATCAAGGATCGTGTGAAACTCCTTACAAGATGCCTATGTCCAACAGTCATAAAATACGTAAACTTTTGAAGTATTAACTTATTTCATCCGCGTACTGGCAAGCCAAGTACGCAAGGGCACAGAAGGGCTCATTGATCAGTTCTCAAGTTACAAGCGCGTGCCATACCACTGAGTGGGCTAGATTGTGTAATACTTGATTATTATGAGTGCATGATTTATTAGTTTATTTTTAAGCTACTGTGCGATTAATAGGGTTAATGGACGAGGCGGGGTTCATTTATTGTTACTCTTATATATAAATACGATAATATGTGTCTAATTCGTCTACTAGTATAACGATCATCATCATCTTCATGGAGTTCAGAACCACCTTGTTACTTGTTGTTACCACCGATGTGGGTTGGCGGCCTTATTTATTTATTTATTTATTTATTTTTATTTGGGACAGCAAACATTTACATATTGGAATCTTAAATCTAAGGTACATACACAGAGAGGGTTAAATATGTAAACAACAACACTATCCACGAATACACAGAAAGATTATGACGTCACAAAACATACAGACATAAATCAACGATGAACAGTACAAATATGGAAAAACATAACAAAACATAAATATAAACAAAAATTAATAAAATAAGTAAGCAAGTAAACAAATTAAATTCTGGTGATTGGTGGTAATTGGCTTCTGGTGATTATGTTTGGGTCCTTAACGATTGATGATAATCACTGGGACCGCGGGCTTAGCGTTCTCTCCGAGGCTTGAGTTCGAGTTCTGGGCATGATATATTGGGGTTTTCTATATGTCATTAGAAATTCCCATCAACAACCTAGAATTGGTGGGCGAGTGGCTAACTAGCTTGGTAGGTCTAAGCTCTAGTAAGTCAGTAGGCGTGCCCCTGTAATAACCTGGCTAAAAGCTTGTGCCCAACATTCCTTTGGAAACCAAATCTAAGCGAGCCTCGAGGCACAGCAGCTGCGCTGTCTTAAAAATGCATGAACTTTGCATTCATGGATATGCTTCTAAAACCATAAGTTCACTCTCACCATAAAACCTCAAACAACACCATATTAGCTAAAACAAAGTGAAAATCATGAGTCAATAGAGTAGAGAAAGTTCCCATCCAAAACCGTGGACATCTATATAAAACTCAACAAACTATGTCCCTCACACAGCGCCAACCTTATACGGCCGATCTGCTTTTACCATTGATTCATGAATAGTGTTGTACATGGCTGTCCATTACATCGATAAAACAGTCGATAGGCAAGTAAAATCACGTCAAACTTTCTAAAGATAATTTTAATTGACAATTGAATGAAGGTCTTTTCAATATTGATGCATATCGTACGGGCTTAAAATTTAAGTGACTAGATATTCCAAAACCAACTTAAATTTAAATTCAAAAGCTTAGATTTTCTTGTGGATTATTCACTCATGGGATGAGGTTGTTGAAGTTCTTAAAAATGCTGATAAGAATATTACGGATTTACTATTTAACATTGTGTAAAGTGTAGACATAATTTTAAATTCTAAAACGTGTTATCATATTACAATGTGGTCTTGTAGTTATGTTTGTGGTTTTGTAATCTTTATTTAGTTTCTTATTAACCGACGATGTAAGACCACGCATAACTTTTTACTGAGTAGTCCAATTTTGATAATTCTTTTTTATTAGAAAGGGTAAGTACACTTCCGAAATTGTTCTAATTATGTATATCTGATAATGTCATCCTGGCAAAATCAAAGAAACTCTTCAAACTTTGTATATACTTGCAGCAATTTCGGTACTTGTGTAAGTGTCGGTAACTGTTTGGCTACAAGTACCTTATATTATAATGTACCTACTCTAATAGTATAGTACGAGTATGTTGTGTCGATAAATCGCTAAAAAGTAAGAAAAAAATTTAAAATAAAAATTGAACCGAATTCAAAACGCACTTAATAGTAAAAAATTATCGCATCAAAAATTGCTTTAATTGTCTATGAAGTCGTTTTTTTGTGAACTTGCTTGAGTAGACAGTTCTTAGCTATGTGACAAGAAAATTTGATTAACAGTTATATTTTTCACCAATTTCAAAGATTTTTCTTTCTTCAATTATTGTGAGACTATGAAAAAGAGTCGAAATATAAGGTTTTGCGTTAATAATATTTGCTCTAACAGTTCAGGATTTTGTTAACTCTATCTGTCAAATTTAAAGGTAATTATTAAATCTCAACTAAAACTTACTTTTAATAATGCTTCAAGGCTTGATGTAGCAGCCTGATGCCAATTGTGCGCACATTTTAGTCACGCCAAATCCGTAATATAACATTTGTTTTTTGCTCGAATATTAAAAAATGATTTATTCTGCCATCGCTTAGTTATTTTATTAAACGCTATCCAATAGGGCCGCTAAATAATCGATATAAAATCAACGTCGATACTAATATGTATTATGGATACGTTTGCATCACTATCTAGTTCTGACACAATTCCTAATAGGACATCACGATCTACCCTTATAAAGCTAAACTCGCGAGGCATTTTTATTTATTAATTGCCATTGAAAGTCGTAACACGTCTTACCTTTCGCGGCAGTTGGTTAATTTCTCTATGATAATTGTTTGTAACAAAAAGTTGTTTGTACGTGTCGGCATGCAATACTTTTCCTGCTTTTTTTTAAACCTGCTCCTTTGTGGGTTAGTGAGTTGAACTGAATAAGGTCTGAACATACAGGGCTGGATATAGACGCCACATGTTCCTGAATACCTTTTCCTGTATACGATGACGTCACGTTAGTCTATTGGTGCTCTTTGTGGCAGAACTTTTCAGATCACTGAAGTATTGCTGTGTCTCCTTGTAGTATTTTTTTTTTATCGATTACAAATTAGCCCTTGACTGCTGTCACACCTGATGTTAGGTGATGATGCAATCTAAGATGGAAGCGGGCTAATTTGTTAGGAGTAGGATGAAATCCACACCCCTTTCGGTTTCTACACGACATCGTACCGGAACGCTAAATCGCTTGGCGGTACGTCTTTGTCGGTAGGGTGGTTACTAGCCACGGCGAAAGCCTCCCACCAGCCAGACCAAGACAAATTAAGAAAAATCTCAATCTGCCCTGCCGGGAATCGAACCCAGGACCTCCGTCTTATGAATCCACCGCGCATACCACTGCGCCAAGGAGGTCGTCAAAAATTTCAATGTTAGTTTTTGCACAAGACACCGGGTGGGATTTCATCCCTACATCGTTGATGTTCCAAGGACTCATACAAAGCGTTTTGCGTCATCTTTGATTATACCCATAGCTTAGGTCTGGAATGCTCTTCCGAGGTCAGATTTTCCTTATTCCTACAACTTGGGTAGGATTAAATTCTCTTTCTACTCTTGTTTTATAATATTATAGATATAGATTAAAGAGGAACATGAAAGCATACACTCTGGTTGGCCTTCGGATAAAGCTAAATATAAAATGCTTATTGACTCAAGTGGTATGTTATAAGAAATGCATTCCTGTCCGTACCGTCTGATGGCTTACAGATTATTCAATAAAAATACTGAGTTATTGCTTTGTTTGCGTTGCGTTCATTTAGTTTACGATAAATTAGGTTTTTACGTTTCTGCAAAGAAATTAAATTTTATGTATTTTTAACAATTTTTAAGAATAGTTGCCTGAATTTTTTACTGAAAGCTTGAAATGAAAGTGCCTACACAAAAACTGTTTTTGTGTTGGCACTTTCATTTATTCGATCAGTATCTATGTAGATATAAATTAAAATTAATTAATTAATAAAAACCATAAATAAATTTCTATAATAGTAAATAAGTTAATGCACATATGTATTTTTTTAAACTAATAAGTACAAATATACCTACTCTACGCTTTGTTTTGATTTTGGAAAGTATTTTTGGTTGCAGCAAACATCTATTGATTATTATTATTTATAAGGAACTTCAGCAAAGTCTTTCTATACCTACCTTATAGGTACAGAACCAGTGTGGATGCAATACTATGTATCTTTGAACTATTAAAGTAATTCAAGGAACTTTAAAAACTGCTCGCATATTAAACAGCCTGTGCCCTAGGCAGTATAAATCGCTATTCAGCTCAGATCAAACGCAGTTAGATCACGTTCAGAGATGAACTTGGCAGCGCGCCAGCAGGCTTGCATCACAGTTACTTGGTAATCAATGAAATTAGTACAAACCTACAAACAAATGAAATGTCATGATGCTAAAACTGTGTACAATGGATCGCGGATTATTTTAGGAATGATCTACTACGATCATAGAGCTAGACAGAGATAGAAAGCCTGGCCATTTGGTGCTTTATCTATCTGTAAAAATCGCGTGATAATCTGTTAATTAAGTAGTGAATTCTGCCTGGAAATTGGTAATGGTTTATTACCGGTAATATCTTTGGTTCGACGGCCAATTTAGCAAAGATTTATTTTGCGTTTCACCACAATCATGATGAAAAGCAATGAGGATGTTTTTATAAAAGGGCACATTTGCTTAGCTGAATGTTAGTAACACACAGGTAGTTTCCTTTTCTTTTAACAAAAATAGGTAAATGGATAGGTATATAAGAAGGGCCTAGCTCTGTAGTGGGGGCCGTCAATAGGCTGATAATAAGAAAGAATCTTGATATGCTCCAGAACATAATACTGTAAAACACTGAGTTCTAAGATCAGTATCTAAAAACGAATAAACTACCTTAATAATTTGTCATATTCTGTTTTTGCTCGTTAAATCAGGCCAAGTTCGCACACTTAGCAACATAATATATTAGCCGTATTGTAAACAGTACCTATATAACAATGGTTTCCTATGGGCAGTATTTGGAATGTTTATAAACGGTCGACTGCGCGTGCTCGTGCTCTTGAAATTTATTTTAAACATCCTTACATAATTATTTTAGGTCGCTAATGAAATTTGAACGTACTTTATGTGAGCTTAATTTAGGCTTTTATTTCAGTAGCCCTCTTTTTATGTATGGGTCAAATTTTAGAATGTAAATTCGTTTGGGTAGTGTCACACGTACACATACATATTTCGATGAAAATGCTATCTATCCCCAAAGATGAAAGTAGTACTTATAATACCTTCAGAAAGTGGCCATTTTTCTGTTATTTTGTTTTTAACCATTGTCGGCCGATGGTCATGTAATGCAACGAGCATCGCTTTTAACCCCTGTGGGCCTGACATTCAAACCTTCTTTGAGGCCCGCGGCTACCCGGGTAGCGACGGAGCTATAATGACAGCTGTCATTATTTGCCTGACGGTTGCCAGGGGAACCCTCGGGGCTGTGAAACTTTAAAGACTTTCAAATATTTAATACGGCCACAAGTGTCATCAGTCCACATAGGCCCCACCTAAGTTCTGATGACTTTTTTTGAGGCAGGCGACTAGCACTGTGCAAGTAGCAAGATTTTGTAGATTAATGTTTCTATGAAATAGGTACACGTTGTTAGCTACTGAAGGTATTTCATACAAATACATAGATATCAGTAGATTCGCGGCGACTCGCCAGTTGCTGCTGCCTGTCGGCTACGAACTCATACCTAAGTTTTCTACCAATATAAATAAGTTTTTTTCTTTCCTTCCAAATAAAAAAGAACAAAAATATTTCCATCACAGTGCGGCATTAACCCCGTCGGCTGGAGCATGTATCCTGAAATAATTTATATTGCGATCATAACGCACATGTGCGTAACGATACGCGGCTTGCGCAAGGGCAGCGAACGGCTCCATTGTACACGAGCTTTTCATTCAATCTTTTCAGACACGAATGATTATCGTTCAGAATTACTCCTTCTTGATTCTTACAACTTGAACAACTTCAAGACGTTAAGCGTGAATTGCTCCACGGTTAAACGCCCAGATTATAAAGAAATAAATTTAACGTCGGAAGAAAAATAAAACAGATCTAGTGCTTTGCAGTTGAAGCTTTCGTAATAATAGTAGCTATACGGGTTCTGTCATTCATTCATTTTATTATTGTACGAATTATTTTCGTTCATAAATCCTTATTCACGATTCTTCTTGGTCGTCTTTATTTAAAGCTTCAATAATTCCACCGTAAAGGGGCTAGACTAAAGACAGAACTATCAATCATAAGTAGATAAAAAAGTTATGCAATTATAATTATATATTTATATAATTATAACGCGGTATAATTATATCACGCAGTGTTCCCAGGCGGTCACCCATCCAAGTACTGTTCGTATTCGATGTTGCTTAACTTCTATGCAATAGCTTTACCGCGACAGTCTCCGAGTGCCACACGTCTTTTTTTGATTCTAAGACACTAAGTAGCATTTCTTAAGCAGGTGCTTTCTATCTTGGCTTTATCAATACTTACGATCGGGTGAGAGCGTAGTCAAAGGGATTTTATTTTTAAGGAAAAATATTAGTTATGGCAAACATTTTTTTATATGGTTTTAAGCTTAAACGCTTTATTAAAAGTCGACTTACATTCTGGAATTCTGAACATTGCAAAAATCAACGTGAAGTCCACTCGTTTCATATAAAAGTTATTATTATTTGAATTGAGCATATTTTGACAAGTTAAAGCTTTAAGTTGACACTTGGCTCGGTTAACAAGATACAATGGAGCCAAGCAGCTACGTATATATCTAATCTTACGAACAGACAATATAGGTCATACAAACGCATTATGAGCACATTCATACTTTAAAATTCTCCGTGACTCGTCTCGAATATGAATTTAGGTATGAATAGTTTAAAGCTCATAGTATTGAATTAACGGAAGTTATCGTTCTTTGCAAATTTCATTTGTTTTATGCAGTAAATTTTTTTAAGCGTTAAGCTCAGGCGGGTTTTATGACGCTCAGAGCTTAACCATAGTAAATGACCGAAATTTTTCAAAATTTAACATCATTATAATTAATTTATTTTATTTAAATATATACTATAGTTTTTTTATAATCAATTTATAATTGCTGTTATTTAATAGATTGCATTGTTTTACGGACAATATATTTGCTTTTTTGTTCAGAAAATATAATCAATTGTGTTTAACTAAAACATTACATTACATCGGTCAACAACATAAAATGGGAATTTAACATGAAAAATTATTTTAATTGATTTGATTTTAAATACAATCACTAAAACTATAAAACGAAGTGCTCTTTGTCTGTTTGTCCGCAATAAGCTCAAAGACCTCTGAACGGATTTTTACGGATACCTACTATTAGTTATTTATGTTTTTAAAAAATTTGTTTATTTTAATTTGTAGGCTTTACATAAATGACGATAGTTGTGTGTTGAAAGTGTAGGCCCACCAGGGACTTTCATTAAGTACACTTTCATTTAAAATTGATGTCTCTTACACTTGATGAACGCGCATACCTCTCTTACACAATCCTCCGCGCATACCACACAGTGGTATGCGCGGAGGATTTATAAGACAGAGGTCCTGGGTTCGATTCCCGGCGGGGCAGGTTGAGATTTTTCTTAACTTGTCTTGGTCTGGCTGGTGGGAGGCTTTCGCCGTGGCTAGTTATCACCCTCCCGACAAAGACGTATCGCCAAGCAATTTAGCGTTCCGGTACGATGTCGTGTAGAAACCGAAAAGGGGTGTGGATTTTCGTCTCACTCCTAACAAGTTAGCCCGCTTCCATCTTAGACTGCATCATCACTTAACGTCAGGTGTGATAGCAGTCAAGGGCCAACTTGTAGTCGATAAAAAAAATCTACTGAATGATATGAATGAATGATTATGAATATTAGTAAGGATGTTAATAATTGATGTCGGCAGAAATCAATGGCGGAAGTAGGTATCAATTTGTAGTAAGCAAACAATAAAAATTTTTAAATAAAAATAGAACCGACTCAAAACGCACTAAAAAGTAAAAAATAACTGTGTCATTTAGTTGCTTTAAATTACTTAAGCATATCTACGAAGTCGGTGCCAGCCAAGTTTAGGGAACCTTTATTTTACGTAGTAAAGCAGTTTATGGGTTTTAGGTAACGTCCTTAAAGTAGAAACCTTGGCTGGCACCGACTCCTAGATATGCTTAAGTAATTTAAAGCAACTAAATGACACAGTTATTTTTTACTTTTTAGTGCGTTTTGAGTCGGTTCTATTTTTATTTAAAAATTTTTATTTCTTACTTTTTAGTGATTTATCGCCACGTATCGTACTCGTACTATACTGTCACAGTATATTATACGGCAGTAGTAGCCAAAAAGCTACCGATACCGAGTCAAAAACCGAAATCGCTGTAAGCGTGCCTCCAAAATTTGAAGAGTTCCTTCAATTTCCCCAGGATATCATCATCAGATCCTAACATGAGGACAATGGGACCACCTTGGATGTATGCCCTTTCTAATAAAAAAAAAATTATCAAAATCGGACAACACTGTAAAAAGTTATGCGTGGTCATACATAAAAAAAAAAAAAAAAAAAAAAAACAAATATACGTGTCGAATTGAGAACCTCCTTCGTTTTTTTCGTCGGTTAAAAAAGTAGGTCGCGCAAGCAATGTGTTTTTACTTCACAATATTTTTTATCAATGAACAAGTAATGTATGGTTATGTAATAAATAACAGAGTCGATAAACTTGAGGAAGCTGCTGACCTGCCGATAGCGGCGTTGAATGGAGCTAATAATGGACCGAATACGTCATTTACATACGCAGAAATTGTAACAATACGCACGCAACTTTGCCTGCAACTTATTTTACTAACCAACGAAATAGCGCTGGGTGTTTTCAGTTCGACAATGATATGTTTTTTGCAAGTTTTCATTTAGCCCCGTGCCTCGGAGAGCACGTTAAGGGGCGTCCATAAATTACGTGAGGTGTTTTTTTTAATTTTCTGCCCCTCCCTCCCCCCCTGGTGAGATGTCGTGAGATTTTATTCAACCCCCTC
This sequence comes from Mycalesis mineus, assembly GCA_034621355.1. Lineage (NCBI taxonomy): Eukaryota > Metazoa > Arthropoda > Insecta > Lepidoptera > Nymphalidae > Mycalesis > Mycalesis mineus. Next base: position 8,971,998 of record CM067898.1, on the reverse strand, counting down.
CCCCATCCCCGAATCTCACGTCAGATTTTTCAAAATGTGAGTTTCTTACGTAAACGCGTTGGATTGTTATTGTAAAAAGAAAAAAACAAATTTGCATCGCCCTTTTATTTACGACTAGTTAAGACTAGTAATCAATATTGCTGAGAGTTTAATTATAAGTGTTCTTTAGTAATCTTAAGCATGTACAATCTGGATTAAATAGACCAAAATGGTATAAATTTTTTTTTGTTTCAATCAGAACAAAAATTGCGTGATATTTGCCGAGACCCCCCCTCTCTCCAACGTAAGATTAGATGAGATTTGACTCGACCCCCTCCCCCCCTTAAACACCTCACGTAATTTATGGACGCCCCTCTAAGCCGGTCCTGGTCACTATCATCAACATGTGATAGTGATCGTTAATAAATTAATCATTATCACCCTAAGCCCGCCAACCCGCATTGGAGCAGCGTGGTGGGTGTACGCTCCATATCCATATCTGTAAGGAGGGAGGCCTGGCCCTGTACTAGGCCGTTAAAAGGCTGACAATAATGATGATGATTTAGCTTCAGGTGTCCCGGTGACTAATCAAATCTCACAAGTTAAAATTGATCATAATTTAAAAAAAACAGAGAAGATCAAAGCACGGCTAAGTCGGCTCTTGGTCTTGATTGATCGATTCTACCAAATTTAAGATGGCATTATAGGCCTTACACCTGGATATAAGAATTAAAACATAATACCATGCATAATTTTGGCACCGTAACCTAGCAGTAGGATGCTCTGGCCCGGATTTCAAAAAAAACGCGGGTTCGAATCCCGCAATTTTTGATGTATATTTATAGTTATATATGTATATTTTCAGATATAAATAAATTTGACCACTTCCCCGTTTCCGATTATTGTATAATTTTGTATACGTAATAAGTATATCGCTTGACAATGCAATATTATGATGAAATGGAGCTGATCTGATGCTGGAGTTGGAAGGAGGGCAAAGGAACTCAGCAATATACCAACATAATCCGAGCATATAAGATAAGCTACTACTATCTATTTTGGCTACCTCTGTGGCGCAGTGGAAAGCGTGGTGGATTTATATGACGGAGGTCCTGGGTTCGATTCCCGGCGGGGCAGATTGAGATTTTTCTTAATTTGTCTTGGTCTGGCTGGTGAAAGGCTTTCGCTGTGGCTAGTTACCACCCTACCGACTAAGACGTATCGCCAAGCAATTTAGCGTACCGGTACGATGTCGTGTAGAATCCGAAAGGGGTGTGGATTTTCGTGCCACTCCTAACAAGTTAGCCCGCTTCCATCTTAGACTGCATCATCACTTAACATCAAGTGTGATAGCAGTCAAGGGCCAACTTGTAGAGTCGATAAAAAAAAGCTATTGTCTGTAAGTACTTTTTAAACTTAAGTTATTATGGTGGTCGTTCTAAGAGTAAACATTATCATTCTAAGCTCGCGAACCCGCATTAAAGCATCGTGGTGGGTATACGCTCCATATCTCCTCTCGTATTGTATCGACAAAACCGCGAGGTACAACTAATTATCAAACTTTTGATAACCCATAAACGTCCAAAATTTCATTCATCATTATTGTTCATAATATAACATTATCTCCCGAAAGTTTTTGAATGAGTCCATTAAAACGCGTATAATTATCTCAGAATGGGGGAAACAATTGCGTCGTGATGGCCGATAATTGAGACCACACCTTGATGTTCGCCGCCCGTGACCAATGGTGTCAAAGATTACGCTGTAGGGTGACCATACTTCATGGCTTATTTAAATCCTCTATACCAAATGTTGTCCATAGCGCAGCGGTCGATGTCTTATTCTTAGATTACACATAGGTTTCGCTCCGACTTCTTAGTCTGCAAGTGTAGTTTCAGCCAACAAAAAAAATTGGCCTTCACTGCTATCACACCTGATGTTAAGTGATGATGCAAACTAAGATGGAAGCGGACTAACTTGTTGGGAGTAGGACGAAATCCACACCTCTTTCGGTTTCTACACGACATCGTACCGGAACGCTAAATTGCTTGGCGGGACGTCTTTGTCGGTAGGGTGGCAACTAGCCACGGCGAAAGCCTCCCACCAGCCAGACCAAGACAAATTAAGAAAAATCTCAATCTGCCCCGCCGGGAATCGAACCCAGGACCTCCGTGTTATAAATCCACCGCGCATACTTACCACTGCACTACGGAGGTCGTCAAAGTCAAGTATGTCAAGTTTTAACAAGATTAATGAAGTTTGCTTTCGTGTAATACTTATTATGTCCCGCTGTTTTGATCATTTTTCTCTGAGTCCAAATTAAAAGTGGTCGTAGGAAGCTATATTTTATGCGCATATTCAAATTCTTTCAGCGGCTCAGACGTGCTTTCTATTTTTTTTTATCCAAAAATTTCGCCTTTTGCAATATTATCTAGTAAAATAGACCTACTTACATATCTGTATTATGAACTTAATAATCTGCTTTTACCTGTAAAGAGATAAATTAAATTAAAATATGTATACGATTTTTTTATTGAGAAAGAATACAATAAGGAACTTAAGCTAACTTGTCCTATTAAAAATATTTATAAAACATAATTAACTTCAGCTAATCTATGAAATGGCTGAACCGATTTAGACGAGACTTTTAGACGCTCATGTCTAATGTTTTAAGTAACTTAGGATATTCTTGTTTAAAAAATTTTATTCCACGCGGACGAAGTCGCTGTTGTCCGCTAGTAAGATATAAGAATAGTTTCTTTAAAAGTATTAGATTAGATATAATATAAGTGCTGATTCCCTTAAGCCCTTAATAGTCATGGCATAAAGCTATTCTTGATATTAATCATTGCGTAAACCCTTAACTCCCAAGAGGAACAAGTGGCTTAATCTCGAGTGTAAGAGTAATCAATTCCAGCAAATTGCAATCATTAATGACTATGCCACAGAGTAGATTAATTAAGCATGACAATTTAATAAGAAACGCTGCAGATTCAACGAAATACATTACGCACTTTTCACTTCAAACCGGAGCATTGACTCCGCCTCTATTATCTCAATTAATTTTAACATCCTACTAATATATAAATAAGTTTGTATGTGTGTTTGTTGTTCAGGCATAAACTACTCAATGGATTTTGATAAAACTTTACATTAATGCAGCTTGTACATCAGAAGAACTAATTTTTAGGCTAATTTTTATCCCGAAATTTTTACGGGACAGGAACTATGCGTGTGAAACCGCGGGCGTCCTCTAAAAGTATAGATTAATGATAAGTCTTGGTGAGTGCAGAGCAAAACCAATGTTTAATCTGTGCATAAAACTCATTCTTTGTAATTTTCTATTTATCTAATAGTAAAATTTTCTTTAAAATCATATACATAAATATGGTATGTATATACATAAATATATATTTTTATTTCGTTCAACTTATTTAGTTTTAAATTTCTTTTAAAATTCTTAGTCTACTAAAAACGACTGAATTCTATGAGGGTCCCTTAATGAATCAGCAACTTTTTAATTCATTTCATTAATTCTAAGCAGTCGGGTTTTTTGTTTTTATAATAATTTATTTTTTTTGGTGTACAATAAAGAATATTTCTCACTAAAATAAATATTTTTTACTGACTTGGTTTAGATAGAAATAATATCGTAATAGTTTTTTTTAAGTTATGTCTGTTAAGTCAGTTTAAATACTGAATGTAGGAGTATGTTTAAGTTGATGTACTGACACCATAGAGCACAGTCCTACACTGTGGTGTTTAGCGATAAAGCGCTCTTAATATTGCGTTTTAAATATAATTGCGTCGCCTGTAAAGTCAGTTTTATTATTATTGGTTTTCAAAACATATTTTATATAATTTTAGCTTGTGTAATAAGTAGAATGAATTGTTGAAGTGTTTGGATGAGGCAAAGTTGATTTGGATTCTTACTAATATTATAAAGGCTAAAGTTTTAGAGTATGAATTTTCACGCAAAAACTACCTAATGGATTTTGATAAAACTTTAACATAATATAGCTTACATGTCAGAATAACACACTACGCGGGTGAAACCGCGGGCGTCCTTTAGTAAGAAAGAAATTAATTTTCTTATTAAAAGTTTTAATTTTTTAGACGAAATTGACTATTCTGTTGCAAGTATTCTTATTTGCAGTAAATACGTTATTATTTGATATCCTATTAGACGTATACCTCAGTGTATAAACATTAGAGCTCTAACTCCACGGTTGTCTCTACACCGGGAGGTCGTGAGTTCAATACCGACCCGTGTGTGATCATACTCTCTCCTAAAACGTAAAGACTGTTCTTTACGACTAATTGGAGAAAAAATGGTTCATTCATTATTGCATATAATAAAAACGATATAATTATATCATAAAAATGAGTTCGAAACTATGTTCCCACGCACACTCATACAAATATAATATTAATATACGTACATTAAAGCTTTAGTAAGACATAATTAAAGCTATAATAAAAATAATCTCGGTGTGATTGCAATCACGGGCTAACTTGTAATGGATAAAATAAATAAATGAAATGAAGTGGAATACTAGACATGCAAAATTTCTGAAAAAATATGTAAAAATAAACTTATTTCCATAAATATACCATAGTGTGGCCACCCGTCTAGCCACATGTCGTTCCGCGTGGTAGAGTGGGTCAATGAACGTTTTATGGACAATTTTGATCGCCAAATTTGGACAATCAAACTTTTTAGGCTAAGTTTCTGTTTAACAAACAAAACGAGCGAGAAAACATAAACTGTCTTACTTCTTGTTAAAGTTTTGTAAATTGAACTTGATCTTGAATCGAATTAAACTTTGTCGTTTATGAAAGACTTGTTAAAAATAATTATAAAAAAAATACAAGAGAATTATAGATCAGCATCATTATCATAATCTTATAAGAGAGGGAAATATGGAGCTTGGACCCACTGCGCTACACTAATGCGGATTTACGGGCTTAGGGTACTTAAGAAGAAGAAGAAGAAGAAAATCTTTATTGCACACATTATACATAGGACAAACTTACAGTAAAACATAAGATAAAACAACAGACATGAATGCATGCAAAGGCAGTCTTATTGCTTGGAGCAATCTAAGTTTATTTGTTTAACGATCACTATAAGATATCAACGAAAATGAACGAGACCGACGGCGGCTTAACGTGCTCACCAAAGTACGAGGGTGTACCATTCCAACTCCAGGCTCCGGGTCACCATTCTAGCACCTTGGGACTCCAACGTCTATCAGCTCTTCGAACGTAAATATATAGATATATAAATATATAGATCATGAAAAATTTGGTCAAATTAAAAAAATATTCCTAGCCACTACAGGTATTCTTAGCAGGAAAATTTGTAGGTCGATATACCCCGTAATAACAAAGTACGTGGGTAGTTAGATATAAATATAGCTTTTCGGCACAATCCCGCTATTTATCAGAAGCACTGCAAAGCCATTGACCTAGATATTACCCAGTCTAAACGCTGTAGTGTATAAATAAATAATGTCTTGGTTTCTATAACATACTTGGTAGGTACTGGTTTTTTGTCTATAACAACTTAATAACAGATGTTGATACTTTATCAAAGGCTTTTTGTGTTTGAGATTTATACAGATGATTTATTTTATCCGTTTGTTAGATACTAGATTTCATTCGCGGTTAATAGGATAAAAAGGTCGTCTTTTAGTCTCCGGGCTAGAAAGCTCATATAGGCAACGAAGCCTTGAAAAGCTTTTCACCTTTCTGTCATAGTAACACCGAACCGTATAGATCAACATTTCGATTCTGTAAGGAAACTCGACTTCGTCTCCCTATCTCTCTATCGTATTACATAAAGAGATAGAGAAAACTTCTACTCTCGCACTATCGAATTTCGTTACAGAATGATATTATCGATATTTCTAAGCGTTTGATTCTTCATTCCGTATATCTACTACAATGAAATATCATTGATGCCTCTATTTAATAAAATAGCTTTCGTTTTCTCCATCACTAATAGAGGCATCTTGAATTCATGATTGTATAGGCAACTTCTGAACATATGCGTTCCACTATAGGCAGCAATGCTTACGACCATCCTGAAAATAATTGTAATAATTAAAGGGCCAAACTAATTTTAAAAGAAAATCATCACATATAAAAGACACCGCTCGCTAAGAGAACGACCTTCAATAATAAGAGCACTGCCCAGCGAACTGAGTGAGGCACAGATGGTTGTTCCTAATAAGTCAGTTCAACCATCCTATATACAGAACAATAACTTGTTTGACAACAAAAATATACAGTTTAAAAATGTAAAATTATGCTTTTTTCTTCATTACAAGTTGGCCCTTGACTGCACACCTGATGGTTAGTGATAATGCAATTTAAAACGGGTGGACTTGTTTAGAAAAGGATGAAATCTACACCCAGTTTGGTTTCTACACAACATCGTACCAGAACGCTTAATCACTTGGAGGTACGTCTTTGTTGGTAGGGTGGTAACTAGCCACCCGAAGATTTTCTGAATTGGTCCAGTTCTAACTAGTGGGAGGCCACTAGTTAGAACTGGACCAATTCAGAAAATCTTAATCGACCTAGCCGGGATTTTAACCCATGACCTTCGTCTTATAAACCCACCGCGCATAACACTGCGCGAGGGAGGCTGTCAGACTTTCAGTACCAACACTTAAATTTAAAAAATGACGTGTGGCACTCGGAGACTGTCGCGGTAATGCTATTGCATAGCATTTTTTATCAACTTATGTTTACCTTCCGACGTCATCGGGACCGTGGCCTAGCGGTGAGGCCCGCGATAAAAGCTATGCAATAGCTTAAAAAAACACATTTCTTCCAATTGCGTTTGGAAAAGTTTCAATCGAAGTCCAGTTGAAGTATCACAGTTTAATTTGTTTATTCACCATCTATTCCCGAACGCAAATGTATCCTGAAGCAATTTATCTCGACGTGATCTAATACCGAATAATCGGGTTTCTAGTTTATTTACCGACCTGGTTTATTTGGAAGCTTTCAATTGCTCTGAGGTGAGTATACAACTCGTAAATTGTTGCTAACACTTTTATACGTGTTTATTGCAATCTGTTAAATGTTTGTATCTTTTTGTACCTATAATGCCATCAATAACATTTTTATGAAAAGTTATGCTTAGACGAATAAACAATTACATTAAAATAAAGTTAGCAAATCTCATGTAGAGGCTTAACCAGGTTCTTAACAGTAAAGTTAAGAACCTAAATAATGATATTTGCTAAGGTGTGTAGCTTTTAAGGGTAAGGTAAGGTGCTTGTTTGTTGTAAGGAAGTGTAGACAATATTTCTTAACACAGTAATATCTATCTTAATATTCTGATAACATCTAGTTTATAGTTCACTTTCTATCGAAATGGCTATAACATTTTGACTAAAATGTAAGGTTTGTACAGAACTTAAGGCTTTACGTATAACACTATACGCTACGAGTGTAATAGCAGGTGATATGATATGATCACAAAATATATCTGACTTGATCACGAAGAGATACTTCGAGCATAGGTACTAGTAGTTCTCTCCTGCGCCCGCTTAGTGATCCTAAATCTTCTCATGTAACCCATGCGAATAAGTCTCAGGTTAGTTTAAAAATATATATCAAACCTATTTCATTCTATAGCAAATACTTGGGTACCTTTGTTGTTTTTGTCAGCTCGCTTGTTTACCAACCGTTTCATTAAATAAACTAATAGTTATTTGGGGCTCAAAAAAGCTTAGCCTTGTTTACAAAAATTGGTGATTATATAGATTTTAATGTAATGTCCTCCTGAATTTCAACTTTGCCACCTCGTATTTTTGCGTCTCGCAAAGCCATATTGGAAAAATGGCTTCTTGGACAACATTAAAAAACTCCCGGAAAGCTTTCCAGACAAAAAAAACGATCAAATGATTATAATATTATGCCGCTCTAAGTAAATAAATATTCATTCAAATAACCATAGACTATTCTTTTTATAAATATTTACAAATTGGTTTGTGGTAATGATAACAAAACGAAACTAATGTTTTTATAGACATAGTGAAAGGGTGAAAAGGGCCCGAATAGTTGAATAGAATAAATTTGAATGTATTTTTACTATTTGCGCTCTATTGCGCTTGCGCTGACCATTGTCCGGAGTTAATAGCGTGGCAAATGTGGACACATTACTGTATTTTATTCTTAGGGTGACCATTTCTTTATAACCTCTCCTTATGTTATATAACTTTTTAAAACACATATAATAGAGCTTTTGATGTATTGTTCGCAGTATCACAGACCCAAGCTTTAACTCCTGCGCTTTAAATTAACGATCTTCATTTTTCTAAGAAAACCAAACGGGAAAAAGTAGTCAATGTGCCAGGGAAAAATCTATCCCTTTGCCAAATTTCATCCAAATATATACAACCGTTGAGCCGTTAAATTGAGCGTAACGAATGTGTGTAGTTTAGACTTCCTTACAAAATATATGAATAAATGATATTTTCGTCTTATTCATCATAGTTTTTTTTTCGTCGATATTTTAATGATTGATCTGCTATTCGGGGTAAAGCGAATTCATCTCAAAAATCAAACAGATCACTAAAATCGGTCAAACCACTCGTGTTATAACTGTTTTAACTAACCCGTCTTTGTTTATTATGAATAGATTGAGATTTTCCTACAAAAACCATTTTTAATAGTTACCCTACAAACGATTACGTACAGACAAACAGTTTTTACAATAGTTGAGGTGATGAGGACAGAATGGGAAACTTATGAACCTGTCACTACTTCCGCCTTTTTAACTATTACCTATTTATATACACTTTGTTTCGTTTCCTATTTCGAAATATGCTGCTTAAAAACTAAATAATCATCAGAGAAAAATATTTTTCTTTATAGGTATGTTTAAGTACGCCAATCTCCAGAACTTCATCAAAATTAAATATTTAAAAACAATTTTAAAAGATTAAAAATATCTTTCTGCCGGATAATTATTACAAGATAGTTTTAGATTTAGATTATCTGTAGACTCCTGAGCTGGTTTTTTTAAGAATGTGGAACAAAAAGCTCTCTGAAAGCGCGTACGCAGACAGTCAGTTAAAACGTCAGTACTAAAATAGATCCTTACTTTATATACTTTAACTAACGAAAGGTTTACGATATCATAGTGGTATCTCCTTCTCAACATAGTATGAAACAAAGCCGCCCACCGTCTGTGCGCTTAGATATTTTACTATGGAACAGATTTTAATGCGATTTGCATCAATAGAGACTGAGAGATCCAAAAGGTAGGTAGGTACGTAGGTTATACGCATAATTTAATAAAGAACGTCCTGGTACAGATTTTGTACGTTAATGATTCGCTAGTATCATCATCATCATCATCCTCATCATTATCAGCTTGTAGATGTCCACTGTTGGACATAGGCCTGTTTTAGGGACTTCCAAACACAATGATCCCGAGCCGTCTGTTGCCAGCGGCTCCCTACGACACGTTTGATGTCGTCAGTCCACCTGGTTGGGGGTCGACCAACGCTATGCTTTAAGGTGCGGGGTCGCCAGTCTACCACCTTGGGCCCCCAACGTCCATCAGCGGTTCGAACCACGTGCCCCGCCCATTGCCACTTCAGTTCTGCGACTCGCTGAGCTATGTCGGTTACTTTTCTTCTGCGGATCTCCTCATTTCTGATTCGATCACGCAGAGATACTCCGAGCATTGCTCTTTCCATCGCCCGCTGAGTGACTCTGAGCCTTCTTATGAAGCCCGCAGTATACATAGGCCAAAATTAGGCCTTTTATACAAAAAAAATTAAATTAAAAGTAGGTTTGACGACCTCCGTGGCGCAGTGCTATGCGCGGTGGATTTATAAGGCGGAGGTTCTGGGTTCGATTCCCGGCGGGGCAGATTGAGATTTTTCTTAATTTGTCTTGGTCTGGCTGGTGGGAGGCTTTCGCCGTGGTTAGTTACCACCCTACCGACAAAGACGTACCGCCAAGCGATTTAGCGTTCCGGTCCGATGTCGTGTAGAAACCGATAGGGGTGTGGATTTTCATCCTACTCCTAACAAGTTAGCCCGTTTCCAGCTTAGATTGCATCATGTGTGATAGCAGTCAAGGGCCAACTTGTAGGCATTAAAAAAAAAGGTGCCTAATTTATTTATGAGTCTTTCCGCGAAACTAGAGTGCATCGTTACTTACCATCAAATTTGATCTATTTTAAATCACGAAGCTTAATGCACGGTAAGTATTCAAGAGAAATTAACCCGAAAAAAGATCTGGTCCATTATTGAAGGAAAAATATTACTATAAAAGCGCTTTCACATTACATTTACAAAATACAGAGTATTACGCCACACTTGGAAGCAAAAAGTCAAGTTTGCGTGTAGAAGGAGATTGTCTACTGCCAAATTTGAGAACAGTTTCTGCTGAGAAAAATCGTCAATAAAAGGTTGCAGCTTTTTTAAAAAGTTATTTATTTTTATGATTAAACCCAATTCGTGTCTTAATTCATTTTTCATAACTAATCATGACCGTTCACATAAACAATCCTATGATTTTGATTGATTAATCAAAAAAAACATTACGCATATAATTTGACATAGCAATGATTTTATTTAAAATAAATATTAGGAACAACTTGAACTTGAACTTGAATACAAACATTAAATCTCTTAAGGTCTTTATGTTCTAGAAATATATCCCTATGTGTGTTATTTACTAGTCAATATATCCGCTAATACTATTTGCTTGAGTGCTTATAGCTATAGCATCGCCGCGTTTTTTCCCACACCTGTGAATCGCCTTAACACCTCCTATTGCGCAATATATGGAGAGCAGCCAAAACTATGTTATGCAAGAACTGATGCATTCTGTGTCGGAGTAATTGATTCCGAATGTCTCCGGAATTGGATGAGCTTGGATATCATCAACCATAGCCCACTGCAGGCCCACTGCGGGACTTACAAATTATTTGTAAGTCCCGCAGTGGACACATTTACATTTTTAACTGACGAAAAAAAAACGGAGGAGATTCTCAATTCGACACGTATATTTTTTTTTATGTATGACCACGCATAACTTTTTACAGAGTTGTCCGATTTTGATAATTATTTTTTTATTAGAAAGGGCATACTTTAAAGGTGATTCCATTATCATCATGTTAGGATCTGATGATGATATCCTGGGGAAATTCAAGGAACTCTTCAAATTTTGGAGGCACGCTTACAGCGATTTCGGTTTTTGCCTCGGTATCGGTAGCTTTTTGGCTACTAGTGCCGTATAATATACTATGACAGTATAGTACGAGTACGTTACGTGGCGATAAATCACTAAAAAGTAAGAAATAAAATTTTTTAACAAAAAATAGAACCGACTCAAAACGCACTAAAAAGTAAAAAATTACTGTGTCATTTAGTTGCTTTAATTTACTTAAGCTTAATATCTAGGAGTCGGTGCCAGCCAAGGTTTCTACTTTAAAGACGTTACCTAGAACCCACAAACTACTTTACTACGTAAAATAAATGTTCCTTAAACTTGACTGGCACCGACTATATAGATATGCTTAAGTAAATTAAAGCAACTACATGACACAGTTATTTTTTACTTTTAGTGCGTTTTGAGTCGGTTCTATTTTTTGTTATTAACAGCGCATTGCTGGACACCAGACCTTATGTCAGAAAACGAGAGAGTATTCGGAGTTTAGATTCACCACACTGCAGGTTCAAGCGATCATGCGCGTGATCGCAGGTGATAATCGCTCAGTAATTATCAGGACTGATGTTATATATTTATTTACCTGTGGACCTGTCTATGCCCTCCTCCTTATGGAAGAGGGGTTTTAGAGTTACGACCAACCGCGCTGCTTCAATGCACTACAGGCTCCTTATCCAGATCTAGGAACACCACGTTGCTCAAATGCTACAAACTACTAAGTGCTATAAAAGTCTATAGTCCCCAGAACAGAAATAATTTTATAATGTGAAGCATGCATCGACATTATATCCTAGCAGGAAAAGAAACAATAGATCAAAGGGCAGCACACCGGACCGGCGAGATGGTATCAAGTTCGTTGTAAAATTGGTTGGTTATTAGGGGTCCGCGGTTACAAGAAAGAAACCCTTTCTTATGTAGGTAGCTAATAAATGATGGATTAAGTAAATAGCCAACATGATGGTAAGTCAAAAATCTTTAGCGAACACACCAACAACTCGTAGCGCATGCAAAGTGTACTGCTATCACACCTGATGTTAAGTGATAATGCAATCTAAGATGGAAGCGGGTTAATTTGTTAGGAGTAGGATGAAATCCACACCTCTTTCGGTTTCTACACGACATCATACCGGAACGCTAATTCGCTTGGCGGTACGTCTTTGTCGGTAGGATGGTAACTAGCCACGGCGAAAGCCTCCCACCAGCCAGACCAAGACAAATTAAGAAAAATCTCAATCTGTCCCGCCGGGAATCGGACCCAGGACCTCGGTCTTATAAATCCACCGCGCATACCACTGCGCCACTGTTTGTTTATCAATCTGAGGCTTAGGTGTTGAAATCCATGTACCAGTAATTACAGCAGCAACTATGCCATAAAGATATTCATAATTTAATAATTATAGTAGAGGTATACCAGCGAAATCTCTCACCAACCTGCTCAAAAACCTAAGGCTGACCTGCAGTAAGCTCTTTTATAGAACAAGTATCCGAAAGTTGTTCTAGCACGATTCTACCAGATTTAGTTAGGCAGGGAGAATATTTCAAGCAGAGAAGATGAGCGTTGACAAGTCACAAAGAATATTAAAGTCTCGGAATCTGTTCTGCGTTTTTCTCTCTGCCACACGATGAACCTGGCACAAGCACGGTGATTCCGTGGAATGCTAAGATATTTTAAAATAAATAAATATTATAGGACAATTACACACATCGCTATATAACCCTAAAGTAAGCTCACTCGTAAGTAGCTTGTCTTATGGGCGCTATGATAACTGATGAATATTTTTATATATATTATACATAAATACTTATAATATATAAATAAACACCCAGACACTGGAAAACATCCATGCTCATCACACAAACATTTTCCAGATGTGGGAATCGAACCCACAGCCTAGGACACAGAAGCAGGGTCACTACCCATTATACCACTCTGCCGTCCATATTTGTCTGTACATTTAATACAGTCATACTGTGTTAAATGTTGTTAAAAGAAAAATGATTACGTTTATTTAAACACAGGTCAACAGTCTACTGAAAATGTTTTTGTGAGGACATCGACGGAACCCTCCAAGGCACACAGCCCGACACTTGTCTGGTTTTCGGTTGTGGTCTGTCGCTTTGTGTACGTGATGACGCGTACAATTTTGAGGGCTAAAGGATTAAACCGCAGGTAATCTTGTTACATAGCACGTTGTATCTATAACTGGCCGTGCCCCGTGGTTTGACCTGTTCGATACCATTCCCATGGGAATATCGGTATAATAATAAGCAATATTATTCCACACTATAGTCTACCTGTGAGGCAAATTTCACTAAGACCTGTTTAGTCGTTCTTGAGTTATAGATGGCGTAACTATATTATTTTATTTTATTTTATATCAATACCTACATAATAATAATATAAGTGAGTTGCCACTAATTGACTCATCAGGAGATCTCTAGAACAATTTAACAATTTCTAAGTACGTTTACGAGACCGGGATCTACCTAAGCTGGTTAAACGTTAGCACAAAGATGCGATGAACATTCTTGCCTGAGTACGTTTAAGACAACCACTCTAGACAATTAGAATCGACTATTTCCAAATTGCATTAAATATACTTAGTGGATAATAAAAGTAAGAAAGAAAGAAAGAAAAATGTTTATTTAGGAAAACACCACTATTAAAAATAAATTTTAATAAAATGCAGGATGTGAAACTGATGTGATCCCAAAAAGGTTCTCTCTTAGCATTTTACAGTGCCCTTCAGGATACCGCAAAATTATTATTACAGGTAAATACAAGAATAACGCATATAAACTTGCTCACAAGATAAGTTCCAAGTCTCTTAGTACATTTTTAACCGACGAAAACAAAGGAGGTTCTCAATTCGACACGTATATATTTTTTTATGTATGACCAGGCATAACTTTTTACAGAATTGACCAATTTTTGATAATTCTTTTTTTATTACAAAAGGCACACTGATGGTCCCATTGTCATCATGTTAGGATCTAATGATGATATCCTGGGGAAATTGAAGAAACTTTTCAAATTCAAGGCACACTTGCAGCGATTTCGGTTTTTGTGTAAATATCGGTAGCTTTTTGGCTACAAGTGCCGTATAATATACTATGACAGTATAGTACGGGTACGTTACGTGGCGATAAATCACTAAAAAGTAAAATATAAAAATTAAAAAAAAAAATAGAACCGACTCAAAACACACTAAAAAGTAAAAAAAAAATAACTGAGTCTTTTGTCTTTTTGCTGGCACTGACTTGACTAATAAAAAATGAATCAAGCAAGCGAAAGAAAAGAAAATGATATTCAAATCATTCTATGATTGAAGACTGAAAGTTCGAAAGGTGATTTCGATTACGCGCTCCGTTCAAACGATTTAACTCCCTTCTAAATCAAATAATTGAATGGAAAGTGATTAACATACTGATCTAAAGCCAGTTCATTCGTAAATGATTGAATGATAATATCATTTTATACTTTTTTTTTATCGACTACAAGTTGGCCCTTGACTGCTATCACACCTGATGTTCAAGTGATGATGCAATCTAAGATCTAAGCGGGCTAACAAAAACGTACCGCCAAGCGATTTAGCTTTCCGGTACGATGTCGTGTAGAAACCGAATCGGGTGTGGATTTTCGTCCTACTTCTAACAAGTTAGCCCGCTTCCATCTTCGACTTCATCATCACTTAACATCAGGTGTGATAGCAGTCAAGGGCCAACTTGTAGTCGATAAAAAAAAATACTATATTAAATAGAGACACTAAACTCATCTTCAGAACTTTACCAAGTACAGTCTACACAGAAGGAATCTTTATTCCTTCACTCTCGTAATCCGATGGAGAAGTAATCCGACACGATCAGAGAGAGATCTAATATACCGACGGTTTTAAGTGCTTTCCAAAGCGCTGCCGGTGACGTAAATGTATGAAGAAACGAAAAAATATTGAAAATAGCAGCTTACTTTTCAACTCAATGGTTTTCTTTATTGTAGTATTACAAAGATGTCAAGTACAGACACAATACAAATAAAATGCACACTTTAATATTAAATAATAATAATAAATTTCTTTATTTCAGGCAATAATCCCATACATTACAAACAAAAAAAAATCGTTACAAAAAGATATTTTAACAAAAAGTGACAAAATAACAAAAAGAAATTAAATTATATAAATAATTAATTAATTAAATAAAAACTACAAGTGCTTATTGTTCCCGCTCTGGTGCAAGCTAGACCAATATTTTACGAAAGGATTCGTGAAGTCGTCATTAATGTTTTCCAAAATTGTATTGGTACTGTGTCTTAGTCTATCCCAGAAAGAGGCCGTATTGGAAAAGCTCACTTTTGAAAACATGCCTGATAATAAAAATTTATATTGTCTAAGTTTCAATGAGGTTTTCTAGAAAATTCATTCTAGAACTTCTATCGCTAACTACTTGATACAACGATGATTTTTTGGGCTTATGCAACTAGTGGTCAAGCACCTAGAGTGTCATTTTCTAGATTTTTAAGTAAACAAATTGTTTTCGATTACAACAATGAAAACTTGAACCTCTTGCGCTCGACCTAAACCTTTGCCAACGAACATAAGCAGTAGTTCCAACCATAATAAACTATCCAACGGTATTTTTTTTCTATTTGAACAAGAACCTGTACCCTGGACTTTAAGAAATCCATCAAACAAGCTAACCACTGAACAAAAACAGTAGTACCTACCATAATAATCCCATACTATCTAACGGTAACAGTTCGATATGCCACTTAGCAATGTAACGTAAATTATATAATCCTATAATATCAATAAATTTCTGTAGCTATGTGGTTCAATATCAAACCCCATGGTTTATGGTGGTCACTATACAGGTTTAGTGGCGTGTAGGCGGGCGGGTACTAAACTGGATCTATTAGGAACATACTGTGGGTAGTACCACCATATGAGAATATACAAAATTGTTACAAATTTTCAAATCGTTAAGGAGCCGGACTCAGTTATGAAATAACGGGTTCTATTCCTACTCATTTCACTATGCTCGTACCAAGTCCTAACACAGTCTTACTAAGATTAATTGGATTGGAACGACAGATTACCTAAAGAAAATTACGTACATTAAAAAAATAACGGGATAACTTACTACTTAACTTGGGTGACAACGTTTAATTTTTTACAATTACCTGGTACTATTATGTATTCTAAACAATCACTATTAGATGTCAATGATAATAACTGGGTGTATCAATCAACGCATCTTCCCAATCCAGCTGAAAATTTTTACTGAAAATTTCGTGAAAAAAAGAAAAGCTCAATCGAGATCTCGAACTCAGGCCATCGTAATTTAAAGCCACATAAGCTATAACCTAATTATTAAATTATTCTAATAGATTAATGATTGATTTGAAGACCTCCACGTCGTTGACGTACCGCCAAGCGATTCAGCGTTCCGGTACGATGTCGTGTAGAAACCGAAAGGGGTGTGGATTTTCGTCCTACTCCTAACAAGTTAACCCGCTTCCATCTTAGACTGCATCATCACTTAACATCAGGTGTGATAGTAGTCAAGGGCCAACTTGTAGTCGATAAAAAAAAAGATTAAGTTTGCGTACAATAATGTTAATCTTCTTCTCCTAATTGCTGGATCGACAAAACTGTTAAGAAATACTTCACAATGTGGTTAAAATAGGAAACTAGTATCTTTTGTCTTCACAAATGTTTTTCAAATTGAAATCTTAAACCTTTTGTGTGGAGTATGCCCTTTTACTTTTAGCTAAGCCTTGCAACTCATCATCTATTACGTAATAACTAAGATGGTCCATGAATAGTCAAACACAGTCAAGTTACTATGCAAATGGCTTTGAAACTGGTTACTTAACGCGTAAACTTGAAAGTGTTTTACCAACGAAAACGAATCTTTGTTTACTTTACTTCAATAGATTAGTACTTTCCATTATATTGTTTTTCTTGCTAATGTCACGTAGGTACAAAAAAGTGTATGTTTGGAAAAATATTACTAATAATTTTCTTCAGCATTTTCAAAAACATACAAACATACATACCATCACGTCTCATTACCATAGGGATAGGCAGAAACCACGTTCTTTTACTTGCCACGATCCTTGCATCTCTTGCTTCTTCCAATTTCATTAAACCTATCATACAAGTACGTAGGTTTAGGGTTTTCGACGACCTCCGTGGCGCAGTAGTATGCGCGGTGGATTTATAAGACGGAGGTCCTGGGTTCGATTCCTGGCGGGGCAGATTGAGATTTTACTTAATTTGTCTTGGTCTAGCTGGTGGGAGGCTTTCGCCGTGGCTAGTTACCACCCTACCGACAAAGACGTACCGCCAAGCGATTTATGATGTGTGGATTTCATCATCATCACTTAACATCAGGTGTGATAGCAGTCAAGGGCTAACTTGTAGTCGATAAAAAAGGGTACTTTTGACCTGGCCTTTAATCAAAATGTCTTGGATTTGATCAAAGAACGCTCGCCTCGGTTTTCCCCTTCTAACAAACCTCTTTCGGAAACAATGTTAACTATTTAAAAAGAAACAAAACACTATCTAACTATTTCAAATAGAACAGTAGTAAAACGTAGTAGAGCTTTCTTACAATGTACACAACATTCATTCATATTAAGCATACGAATATCATAATTATTTAATTTCAAATAAAACTTATAGGACAGTAAAAAACCGCCTCACTCTCGTTTCGCAATGTAATGAAAGAAATGCCTATAGCTTTCGTTTTCCTAGTCACCTGAACAGCAGATATTTTCAAGAGAATAAAAACAACGGTAGACCTTTATTTGCCTACCTAAACTGCGTGTAGAAAACGTCTAGTTTCATCCCTTAATTGAATTCTCACAAGTATATCATCCGTTATCTAATTTATCGCCATATAATGACTGTTTCACACTCAATAAAGAGCCACTATCGGCTGAATAAAGACATTAATACACTTGAGAGAGACCTTTGTCTTGGTCCTTTCGGGGAATTGATGTCTCCAGTACCAGTGTTACTGGCCAAGTTTGACTTTGGAGCATATCGTTTTGTTTTTAGATGACATAATATTACATGAATTTTAATTAAATCCATTTCTTTTTATTTTTACATTTGATTGAAAATCATCTATTTTGTTAAATAGAAAGGACTTCCTCTGTAACTCGAAAACAACTCGCAAATCTCTATTTTACACATTAGTGTAAATCGCTTTCAATGTAACAATTCGCCAATAGATGACACGAGTATCAGTTGCTTATCTCGCATGCCATAACATATCCCAAGATATTCTATGCTAACAAAGAAAATCATGAGATTAAAAGGTATTTTTAACCCTTTGACCATGATTAATTATCCCGTGAAGTCGTATGTCCTTGTTACTTTAATATTTTAACCATACAGAGCAACTGTATTCAAAACACACACTCATGGCAATCATTAATTTTGCTGCCTTATCTAACTAAATATATTAGCCTGTCTCCTCTACCAAACCCGATCCTTATGATAACTAAATATAAATATGTAGTCTACTGGACAAATGTGACAGATTGGTTAATTAAGGATCACTTGGGGGTGCCATAGTCGCTACCAGGAGCTTATTAAGTATTGAACATGAAATTAACCATTTAACTCTTAGAGTGGGTGTTTAAACTCTTATAAAGAGCCGCGAATCTGAATCTGAAACCTGAACTCTTATAGGCAGAAAACTAGGGAGAGGTGAGTAAAGTTTTAAAGATCCAAAAGGGTTGAAGTGCATCCGCTATGGTGGGCTTCACTATATCAATAATAATACACTAGTACAACAATAAGGTAGCTTATCATATAATCTGCTTTCACGGAAATATTAAATACAATACTCCAGTGATGTCAAAACAAAGAAGCATGCAATTTTAGTGATAAAATGTGTTATAGGTCGCCGGTTACGCCGAGTGATGGTACTGGAAAACTGCCACTTTTTATGCATTGACGACGAAGAATGCCTTAGGTGTGATCAGTGTGATTAGTATGTGATAGAGGTGTGTAATTATTGTCTATGACTTGTTGCCATCTTAGCGGCAAAGGCGTATCTTCGACCAACTTAGGGTATCTGGTGCAATATTGTGAAGAAATCCATCAGCAGTGTGTATAGCAAAAATAAGGTAGCTTATCAAGTAGTTTGTAATTTAAAATATAACTCGACAGCAAAACAGACAAACACTTAATTCCATGTATGCAAAAAATAACTTCGCAGTAGTTTTGCAAACGTCGCGTTACCTGGTAAATTGATAAAGGTAGTCATTTCTCAGAAAACCAGGTAGACAGACGGACATTGTAACGGTCAGTAGGCAGATATATTTTTGCCACGGTTATATTTTGAATATGCCCCATCAAGTTCAAAAGGATGGTGTAATAAAGGTGTATAAGTACCACTATATAATAAGAGGAAGATCGTGTACCAAAAACAATCTAGTTAAAATAGCGCTGACATTAAAAGAACCTCGAACAAAAATGTAGAAACTCCCAATAATTGAAAATTATTAATTTTTTACTTATTCTTTCTTTTGTTATTTCAGTAAATACCCACACACCCTCGGCAAGCACGTTAAGCCTTCAGGCCCCGAAATTATCATCTGAGCAAGATCGTTAAAGAATACAACATTATCACCCTAAACCCGACAACTGGCATCGTGGTCGGCGGTCTATTCTCCATATCCCCTGTCCTGTAAGGAGGGAATCTCGCCCTGTAGTAAAAGTAGTAACAAGACAAAAACGTTTTCATTCTAGTTATTTTGAAAATAATAGTGGATTTTTTTTTAATTACCAATATACCAGTCTCCCATCTGGAAAATTTCTATACTAGAACAAGCTACCCATCTAGTATTTATTAGAATACGGCCTCTTAACTACGTAGCTATTGAGACTTATATTAATAGATTTACAAGTGCCTCTCGATATGAGTCAGTGTTTGACTTCCACAACAAACTACTAACAAACAAAAGATCGTGACGGTCCGTCAGTTTTATCTGTACGGCGGCAGATCTCAATATTTCACCGTTTGTGTAACACACTATCTCGCGCGTGAGACGCCATAAAAATATTAAAAACAACATCGTTCCCGCCCATACAAACATCTCACCCATGGCTCACCCGTGTATAGACATATACAAAAGTGTTTATCAGTTTACATTTTATATTTATAGTGATTTGATAGTTATTTTAAAGTTCTTAGCAGTGGTTTAATGATTTGAAACAAGAGTTACGTTTATTATTTACAATCACATCAATGAAGAAGTCTTAATAACTTTAAGGTCGTATGCAAACGAAAGTAGACCTTTCGAATTTGAATTTTGATGTTAAAGCCCAACTCTTTGGATTATTTTTACATACACTCAAACTCGTGTAAATTCGCTTAGCTGGAGGGAAGTAGTACTTAAATAAATAAATTTATAAATTTGACGACCTCCGTGGCGTAGTGGTATGAGCGGTGGATTCATAAGACGGAGGTCCTGGGTTCGATTCCCGGCGGGGCAGATTGAGATTTGTCTTGGTCTGGCTGGTGGGAGGCTTTCGACGTGGCTAGTTACCACCCTACCGACAAAGATGTACTGCCAAGCGACTTACCGTTCCGGTACGATGTCGTGTAGAAACCTAATGTGTGTGGATTTTCATCCTACTCCTAACAAGTTAGCCCGCTTCCATCTTAGATTGCATCATCACTTAACATCAGGTGTGATAGCAGTCAAGAGCCAACTTGTAATCGATAAAAAAAAATTGTCATTGATCACCAGAGGAACCTGATTTTTATCGATGATGCAGTTACAATTAGCATTTGGTAGAGGAACAGAGCCCGATCAGGTCCGACCAGCTGATCAGGAATATAAGCTTAAAACTTATACTTAATCCTGATCGGCTTCTTCACAGTAGGTATTGCACCGCATACCATAAATCAGTTGACGGTATGGCTTTGCCACTAAGATGACAACGAGTTATAGGGAAAGCCTATCAAAAAAAATAATGCTTTTTTATTGTCAAGATATATTAAGAAATAGCAGTTTTCCAGTGTTCCAAAGTGATGGTCACTTTGCGTAACCTTAGACCTATAACTCATTTTATCATTAAACTGCATGCTTGTTTGTTTTGACATCACTGGAGTATTGTATTTCATGTTTCTGTGAAGGCAGATAATATGAATTATTCGTTTATCTCTACGTAATATGAACCTACTTGTCGGCACTTTTTAGTGGTGTTTGATATTATATTACTTACTATGCTGTTATGAGATCTGTCTATACAGACAACAGAATCAGAGCTTGTATTGCCGGAACCTAGCTATTACGTCCGTCAGTATGTCGATTCTTGAAAAAAACGTCAGTTCTGAATTCGATGTACCACGGTTGCGAAGCGGATGTAACAGAAATCGGTATTCTCCAATGACATTTTGCCATATTAAACTGACAGTCGAACTGAAAGTGACACAATAGACGAGATGTAAGCGAGATGTTCGTACGATGTATTTTTTTTCAAGAATCGACGTACAGTTTTTAAATATGAAATTTTGAAAGCTGGTGCTATTGACGGTATGACTGCCGTCTAACTGGAGGTTAAGTGGCGATGCATTCCAAGATGTTAGTGTAATAACATAACGTTGGTAAGTTAGATCATACATAATTTTGTCCCTACTGGTTCAGGACCCTCTGGAGCCAAGAAGTAATGAGCCACAGTACATAGAAGCCTGTTACTAATTTTAAAAAAGTAATTACTACCTTGCACAACTATTAAGTCTAAAGACATCGATTATAAAATACGAGTGTACATATTTTTTCGACTCTTTTCGCCTTTTATTAACCGATGAAAAAAAATGGAGGAGGTTCTCAATTTAACACGTATATTTTTTTTTATATGTATGACCACGCATAACTTTTTACAGAGTTGTTCGATTTTGATAATTCTTTTTTTATTAGAAAGCTTTTTGGCTACTAGTGTCATATAATATACTATGACAGTATAGTACGAGTACGTTGCGTGGCGATAAATCACTAAAAAGTAAGAAATAAAAATTTTTACCAAAAAATAGAACCGACTCAAAACGCACTAAAAAGTAAAAAATAACTGTGTCAATTAGTTGCTTTAATTTACTTAAGCATATCTAGGAGTCGGTGCCAGCCAAGGTTTCTACTTTAAGGACGTTACCTAGAACCCACAAACTGCTTTACTACGTAAAATAAATGTTCCTTAAACTTGGCTGGCACCGACTTCATAGATATGCTTAAGTAAATTAAAGCAACTAATTGACACAGTTAATTTTTACTTTTTAGTGCGTTTTGAGTCGGTTCTATTTTTTGTTATAAATAACCATTTGGGTTTAAACTAAACAGAAAATACTGTGCTTAAAGTCCGACAAAAGTTCAACGATCAGGGATCACACAAAACTTGAGTCCTATACCGGATCTCCTCGTAAAAATTCCAGGAACGTTCTTAAATTTCGTGCGCGACTGCCCTCACGCCCCGGTGGTCCTAACCCCATGTAATATGTAATTTGGAGTCATTACGGTGCATCGTCACGGTCCAACGGTATACGGTGGTGTACCAACATGACCAACATCCATACGATACGGGTGTTTTAACCCACTTTAAAAGGGTTAAGTTTTTGAGCATAATATAAATATATGACTCATTCCAAAACGTTTAACTAAATTCGACTTCATATGAAATGAATACAAAATTAATTGATTTTTTGCTGTTCTTTGCAGAAAACCGCTGAACACAAGCGACAGGAGCACCCAGATCCGACAATTAGTTAGTTACATAAGTAGGTACTTTTCACTCGCCACTCTACAGTCTACAACTGACTTTACAATATTTAATTGCAAATTGTTCGTAATTTAGATTTCGGTCACGTTGTCGTTTAGAATCAGCCGAAAATTATTGCCTTACGTTAATTACGTTTATTATAAAATAATTCAAGGGCGTCCAGTAAGGGGTTGTCATAAATTTTGTCCAAGATAATGTTGTAAAATCCGTTTTATTATTAAGGACCTTGAACTATGTTACATACAACCTCTTAAACCTATCTTATTTACCTATACTTGTACCGTATATATAAGCATGCTGTAAATCTTTTATATAAAACTATAAAAAAATCTTCAAAATGGCGGACACTAGATACGCCAAACGTTATTTCGTTACACGGCTATGTTACAGTCCATTTGGTGAAGTTTGCATAATTCGATACGCCCAGTCAATTTAGTTAGGCCGCGGTAACCTTCTGCCGAACTGGGTCGTGTCGGTACATTAAACAAACCATTACTGGCTCTGTGTACAATATCATAGTCAAGGATTTACATATTTACATCGTCTTCAATTATTATGGGTACGCCAAAAGGAAGGGTTATAATTTTGCTGACTATGTATGGATGTACTTAAATATTCATCAATGTATAGCGCTTCAACTCCTAAGCCAATCTGAATAAATATAGTATGAATAATTGTTTTATTTTAGTATTTCCCTGCCAAAAGAGATCCAAACTGCAAATGTATCACTTCGAAACATGAGCAAGAGACGTTGGCTCTAAAATGTTCAAGGTACTAATACATTTGATAATCGTTGACATTTCTGCGGCTTTCACAAATAAACTGAAATCTTATTACACTTTGTCTCGTAAATATCGAACTTTTTATTTTGAAAAAACTGTGGATACTTGCCTATCAACATGATTAGCCTATGGCTTAATATAATAAGAGAGGGTTCGATGCTAAAACGTACCACTTCTCTGATTCCATCTCCCCTTGGGAACTATATACGATATAACTAGGTCGAAGAGGCAATGTTATACACACTAGGTACCAAATTCTCATCTTCTGATTTCTTTTGTAAACGTTTGAAAGAAAGAAAATATTAGGTACACAGCATCATGCGGTCCTGGGTTCGAGTAATAATCTCACGATCCAGCACCACTGGACATTAAAGTTATCGCAATAATATTATTGAAGGTGGTACCAAACGAATCCGGGTGGGGTCGCGTAGTATAAAGCATAATAATAACAAAAGGCGCGTGTCCGTCCGTCACCTGCCGTCCGGGTGTGCCTCCTGCCTTTTCAAAAACGGCCATATTTCTTTTCGAGCGTGCCGATTGGTGGTCGTATGACCATGGCTTTTGGGCTGAATAGGATCTACGTATCTATAATATAATAATGGAGTCGAAACGCAATGCCTATACAATGAATAAATTTACCAAAAATACAAATTGAGACGACAATAGAGCTGCACCAATAAAACATTTTTAAAATTCTGTTTATCTGTCTGTTTTCGCTAATCTACAATAGCTACTACCAATACCTGCTCTCAAAATCGCTTGCGTCCGAAGCAACAACATAACCTCATATTGTTTCACTAAAGTCTGACGCTGGGAAACAGTTAATCTAAAAGAGTCAAGTTCCTCTAGTAAATGAATTATTGCTATCCGCATATAATAAAAACTGGAAAACAAATAAAAAGGAAACGCATGATAAAATAATCTGGTAGGGAAAAACCCCGTTGACCCACGCGGGAGCATCGTAGTGGGCTCAAGTTTTTGATCCATTCTCTTTCATTCCGTTTACAATGAAAATATGCTGATAATTAATTATGTAGAAGAAACATCGAGTATAAATTATCTATGGGCAAAGAAACTCTATGTACGACATACCCATAGTATATACCCATTGACATATTAATACTATGGACTTCGGGTCAGCGATAAAAAGTGTCCGAACCAAAAGTAAGCCAAAACGCGAAATGACTTCCAATCGCAATTCAGTCTCATATTAGCTGACTGACAGAATACACGTCAATAATGCCGTAATGTGTTATGAAAAACTTGTAGGAACTACCCGAGTAAGGTGAGAAAAGAAGACGGTGTACCATATTTTCAGTAAGTAAATATTTACTGATGATTTTAAAGTATTATTTTGTTTGAAACAGGCTATTTTATTAAAATTTTAATAAACTATAGAAACGAATTGCATAACCAACCAAAATGAACACAAGTATCTATCTGTCCTTTTCCCATACGCTACCCGCGTATAGGATAGAAGGAGTGCAACATATTTATCTAATTAACCACATTTAGTTCGGATCTGCCGTGAGCAATAGAATGTTTTAGAACAACGACTGCATAGAGTTATTTTGTTGTTTAACATTTGAATTATTTACTTACTTAATTTTTGAATTAAAATAATTAGATTATTTTCAATTCAAAAATTTTTATTTATTATGTCAACTTTTATTTTTTATGTCATGAATATTAATCAAATATCTTTGACCATAATGGTATATTAATTTGATAACTATAAGAATTATCTACATGAAATTAGGAACAGTTATTTAAAAAAGTGATCTAACGTCATTGAAGTAAAAAAATATATTTTCAGTTTAAATAAAAAGAGGAAAATATCGAGAACTTGAAATTTCAAAGTAAAGAACTATATCGAGTGGCATATCATTTTGTACATTTGTGGATTTGATTTGTAATTAAATATTATTATAACTAATTATTATTTTATACAAGATAATTACAACAATTATTATTTGGTACAAGATTTATCCCAGCATATAGAGGTCAGGGATATGTAAATATAAATTAAAATTTGTTGTAAATATAATATTTAAATATAAGATGCCAAAAAAATTTGAAAGCTACCGACTCCACACCATTTATGTTGTCCTATTTTCACGAGAAGCTGTCATGTCAAAAAAAGGCTGCCATGGTAACCGTCAATCGAAACTGATTACTTATTGCATGCAATTAGACCGTTGCAAATTAGACTGTATAACAATACGATAAGACATACATTACAATGTTATTTTGTGTATAAAAACATAAATACATCCTAGTGTGTATAAAATATCTTGGGACACTTTTGACGTAAATTTTGCATTAGACCCGAAGTCCATAGTATTAATATGTCAATGTATATACCTATTTAAATGGTATCTAAAAGAGTCAAGTTCTTCTGGTAAATGAATTATTGCTGTCCGCATATAATAAAAACTGGAAAACAAATTATAAAAAGGAAACGCATGATAAAATAATCTGGTAGGGAAAATATGAGTCAGTTTTTAGTGTTAGAAAAACCCCGTTGACCTACGCGGGAGCATCGTAGTGGGCTCAAGTTTTTGATTCATTCTCTTTCATTCCGTTTACAATGAAAATATGCTGATAATTAATTATGTAGAAGAAACATCGAGTATAAATTATCTATGGGCAAAGAAACTCTATGTACGACATACCCATAGTATATACCTATTTAAATGGTATCTAAAAGAGTCAAGTTCTTCTGGTAAATGAATTATTGCTGTCCGCATATAATAAAAACTGGAAAACAAATTATAAAAAGGAAACGCATGATAAAATAATCTGGTAGGGAAAATATGAGACAGTTTTTAGTGTTAGAAAAACCCCGTTGACCTACGCGGGAGCATCGTAGTGGGCTCAAGTTTTTGATTCATTCTCTTTCATTCCGTTTACAATGAAAATATGCTGATAATTAATTATGTAGAAGAAACATCGAGTATAAATTATCTATGGGCAAAGAAACTCTATGTACGACATACCCATAGTATATACCTATTTAAATGGTATCTAAAAGAGTCAAGTTCTTCTGGTAAATGAATTATTGCTGTCCGCATATAATAAAAACTGGAAAACAAATTATAAAAAGGAAACGCATGATAAAATAATCTGGTAGGGAAAATATGAGACAGTTTTTTGGTTTTAGAAAAACCCCATTGACCTACGCGAGAGCATCGTAGTGGGCTCAAGTTTTTGATCCTCTTTCATTCCGTTTACAAAAGAAAATATGCTGATGATTAATTATGTAGAAGAAACAGTATAAATTATCTATGGGTATAGAAAGTCTTTGTCGTACATACCCATAATATATACCAATTGAAATGGTACCTACATAACATGGATTCAAAAATCCACTAACCTAGTTCGCTATTTAAATGAAAATGCATCTATTCTGTTCATTTTTGTTTAAACACAGCCGTTCAACTAATTTGTCGGACAAATATAAACCAACAAGGGCTAGTGAATTAGGTCAGACGGTTTCACCGACCAGACAAATGAAATTTAAACATCATTAATTTTGTGTAAGTATGAAAAAAACGTAAATTTATCATAGCCCTTTTGATGTATGAAAGATTCATTTTTTATTGCATGTGCTATGAAAATGTGCGCTTTATGTTTAAAATTTCAATAGTACGAATTATGAGTACACTATTCCGGGTTTCTTACGCCATACGGACGTTGATTCCCATTAGGTCATGGGGTCGTTAAAACTGATCTCTTTTAGCCAACAACTTCCAACGTTGCCTACGTTTGAACTGAAGGGGCTTGTTGGCCCCTAAGAAAAGGTCCGAGTCTGAAAGGAGATTGATTACCTTAGACAACTTATAACAGATCTTACTTAGCCCACATATCCCAACGTCAAAAGTCTGGATAATCTTTTCTTTTTTTTTAATAGCGAGCAAAGAAAAGTCTTAGAATCCTTCGCTTGTATCACTCTGTCCTGCAAAAAATTGACAAATGAAAATGGTCTAAACGCTACTTTCAGCCTCATCATAGGCTCTTGCTCTACAAAGCCCAAGTACGTCCGCACGTGGAGTACTGCTCACATCTATGGGCCGGAGCAACTCAATACCAACTTCTTTCACTTGATTGCAAAAGCGGGCAGTTCGATTTGTTGACAATTCCAAACTCACAAACCAGTTGGAGACCTTAGAACACCGTAGGGACGTCAGCTCTCTATGTGTGTTCTATCGTCTTTATAATGACGAATGCTCTGAGGAGTTGTTCCAACTTCTGTTGGAACAACTCCTCAGTCTTCTCTCAGCGGAACTTGCGGCGTAGAAACTAGTGTCACCCACACCATATGGATGGCTGGTTTTCCACAACCACTAGATTTTCTAGGTCATTTCTGCCGCGAACATGCAGAATCTGGAGCCAACTTTCTACTGCGGTATTTCCTGCCAATTTTAACATGGATGTATGTAAGGGGCGAATAAACCAATTCCTCAAAGGCCGACAACACATTAGCAGTGCCTCTGGTGTTGCAAATGTATATGGGCGGCGGTAATCACTCAACATCAGGTGACCCGCATGCTCGTTTGCTCGCTTTAATAGCGATAAAAAATAAAATAAAAAAAGTGGCAGTGAAAAAACTCGAAAACTACATTTAGATAGTCACCCTACTTAAAGTAAAAGCTTCAAATACCTTGTGAAGTGCTGAATAGGTTTCTTTATTACAGAATTACCTTCACCGAAATACAAACTACTGTCGCCTATTGTTGCATTTGTATAAAACATTTCTAAGAAGTTGTGCTATTCATAAGTACGTACTTACTAAAGATTAGAAAAGTACTCAAGTACAATAATTATCTTTGTTTATTATTGTGTTATATCTAGCTACTTAGTCAATGGAAGATTCTTAACAGTCCAGTTATCTTGGTCCAGTGGTTAATTTTTGGAAATTTCTCGAAATTTTCCAGAAAAATTCTCAGTACATCCCCGTGCCTCGGAGAACATCTTAGCATTAAAGTTTGAAATAATAATGTTTATTGAAGCAATAAATACCTGTATCTGGATAACAAAACTACATTTTAAAAATGGCGCCAAAATCAAAGAAAGCGCTAAGTAATATTCCGTAAAATATGCAGCAGTAAAACAGGAAGATTAGACAAAATTCAACCTTACTGGATTATTTACAAAAACTATTTTCACACTGGAAAATAACAAACACCTTTGCAGCAGGTAACAGGCGAAGAATTCTTAACAAAAACTGAAATAACACGTAGCGAAAAAAAATAGACAAACACGAATAGAATTTGTAAACTGTAGGATTCCGTATATGCATGCCATGTGAGAATCAAGTAAAACTATTTTGGAGTGATAATTACTTATGGTAGGATAAACCACTTCATTACATAACGCTGTACATGGACTGTCTGGCTTCTTTTTCAGTCACGCATACGGCAGCGGTAGGTAGACTTCTCTTCTTTCACTGTAACCTACATCGCTAGCTGAATTTAATTTATCATTTCTGCCGGGCATCCCGAGACGTAAAAAGTAAATGACTAATATTTGAAATTTTAACGTTGTTTTTTTTTTTCAAATCATGGCTTTTCAAAAACGGCTGAATTGTGATTTTTCAGAGCAATACATTCTGTACAATATGCTTCACATAAGGATTTATCATCGAAAATAATTTTTCCATTCTAGGATTCCAAACAGGCGATGGCGCAGACGTGTTATAATGTTACCTTTATTAGTAAGTTCCTTAAAACTTAGTAAATGATACAAAATTTTATCTAATCTTTTATTATAAAGTCATGTTACAATTTTAAAATCAAATATAAATTGGTGATTTTTTAATTTCCATTTGAAGTTCTACGGATCCCTGAAAACGAGCGGTTCTTTTGTGTCCGGAGTTAAGAGTAGATTACCGAACAATGGGCAAACTTCGCTGTTTATTCCCGATTTTATCATCATCTCGAAAGAAACAATGCCTTGTCGTGACCGCACTATTGTTTTCCGTATATTTCAACACAATTTGTGCAATTTTAAACCTTATGTTATAAGCAATAAGAGCACCTATTGATTTTATAAACACAAGTTATGTTTGTCGATAATTTAGGCGCTTATCTGAAGTAGCCGTCAACCAAGACGCCTACGAGACAATATAGGGTTTCAGATATTAAGTCAGTCTTGTTTTTAGAATGCATAATATATTTCATCTCTGTTTTAGTTCTTGGTATCGCTGTTTTCCTAATATTATTGCTTTAATATTTCAAGTATATACATGGTGGATTGAAATTCGAGAAGTAGGTACTTAATTTTTATCTAAGTTGCATTCTAATAATTATAATATTATAACAATGAAAGTTCGTATACAATATACTTTCATTCGCACATTTCTATGTATGATACTCCTTCACAGCTACTACCTACTGAAAAAATGTCTAAAAATTAAGGTGGAGATAAATTGTACCATAGATTTACTATTCTACCGTACATAGACTGCTATCTATGTCGACACACTTAAGAGTACCCACGGAATAGCGAAAGCATGAATTTGCGTAGATGACGTCGCTACTAAAATTATAAAAAGGTTAGTATAAAAATATAAAACTAGAAGTTTATTGCAGGCAACAAAGTTCAAACCAAATAATTTAGTTATCACCATCTGCATTTTATCGCTATATATCTTGTCTTACATGTAAACATTGTTTAATCAAAAATCCATTATCAAAAAATCTCTTGGACCAACTGGTCCGATACACTGTCAGACGGACAACATAAATCTCATCTTAAAAGTAAAAGACGTGTGGGCGAAACAGTACGAATTGCCCGCACTAAATGACCATAAACGTTGATGGGTTGATGGCTCTCTCAACTTTAGTATTGGTCTTATAAAAGGGGTCTTCATTGGAATGAGGTCGTTAAAGCTATATAAATGATAGCAAACATATAAAAACATCTTACTTCTGAACCCGTAATGTATGTACAAACTAACATAACTTTTTAAAAGTGCTTGTAAAGTCAGCCTACTTGAAAAAGTACTTCAAAATACCTTTTATATTATGATGTTGTAGCTAATTTGTGGCTTTAGTAGGCTGCCAAAACGTTCTGAACTCCTAATCAAAATAACCAAAAGAAGTATTTTGGTAATTTTGTGTAAGTTTCTTTCCATACTGCAACTGAACTAAAACTTATAAAAACTTATGTTTATTTGTATTGCCACAATGTACTTGAAACCGCCAAATTCAGGCATATTATGCCAATGTGCCTTCAATTTAAACGTCAAACATAGACAATTGCACGAGAGCTTAGATATTCTAGACCAGACCTTATTAAATTTAGAAAATTACACTAACTCCAACTGGAAATTAAAGCAAAGGCTTAATATTTAAATATTAAAACCACTATGCACAACTAAAACTTTCCCTAAAGTTTACCACCAAGTGTCCTCTAAAATTTTTGATACCATCTCTAAAAGAGTAGAAATTTAAAACCAAATAAGTAATCATTAAATCATAGAGACAAGGGGTTGACATAACTAATATCTTACACGTTTTTGAAAACACAAGAATTTTAATTCGAAATGATAAAAAAGCGGTAATTTTACGATACGCCCAAAGACCCACTCCGCAGGTGGCATTATAAAAACGACACCTAATATTATTTGATTTTATTTAAATATGTACTAATATTGCTTGTGACTTCGTTCCCGTACACTTTTAGGGCTTCGTATCTAAAAATTGAAAACTCAAGCACCGGATCTTAAAACAAGCTTATCGAAAAAGTATATTATAACTAAAGGATTTCATAACCAATAAAAAAACGTTTAAATAAATTACATTACTTAAGTTTCTAGGTATCTATCAGGTACCTACCATAGGTACTGACATTTTTAAAAATTTTTGTGAGACCGTATTATTTATCGTATTAATATATAATATTCGGCAGAGTTGCTTGTGGGCTTAGACTGAGTGCGTTTTAGCCCTTTTAGCTTTAATTTTAATAATGTATAAATTACGTGTATCTACATGTCCTTTCCGTATAATGTATATGTCTGATGACGGCGACATCTTTTCGACGCAGGTACAAAGACTCCTCTGTTCAAGTTATTCTCCTTGCCCAGCCAAATTTGTCGAAAGAGGGTAGGACATTGTGAATAAATTAGGCCTTTGTATTCCAAGTTATTATAACTAAACCACAATTAGATAACTGAAAGAATAATTAACAGCAACCCCAAGAGGCCGTGACTCAAGCTGAGAGTAATAATTAATTCGTTTGCACAAATTAATTATCAGAGTTATCTAGGTTAAGCGATAAGCAAAGTACAACGTCTGCACCGCGCCACACCAGAGCCTAGCCCACCAGTTGTAGATCCGCTCCTTTTATACAACTTAGAATAACTCAAGTAGTGGGGTTTAGTGGGGGTATCGAACGATGCGCAGCCGCGAGAGGGCGTAGCCGGTACACATGCAGTTCACAGACTTCTTTCTAGTCACGTACGATGACGCAGGCGCCGTCATATACGAACCTGCACTTATACAATAAATAATGTCAAGAAAGTTACGATTACCACTTTTATTGAGAAAGAGAGATCAGTGCATCAAAATGTGTTTTCAAAGAAACCCATATACAGACAAGGCAACAGAAGTCTCTTGTAAGCGAGCAACAATTTTCAATTTACCGGCCCATTGACACACAAAGCGATCAGATAGGGCACGCGTTATCTGATACGCGATCTATTGCTCGAGTGTGTACAGCACAGCTGCTGTTTTGACCTATTGCTGGCCACTTCCTGATTTACATTAACTGCACTGGCTGATGGATAGGCGTTGTCTTGCTACTGATCGCCCGAACACAGCTTAATGCCAAAAATAAATAAAGAATTAAAGAGTTGTAATGTATTCAATACCTACTTCTATCTAGTACTAAATGACAGAAAAACATTATCCTGCCTCATATGACATTATCCCCCATCGCAGAGTAACGCACCAATTTCTTATTTATTTATCAATGCAATTTAGTATTACTGCATACTGTTATCTGATACGCAATCTTTTCGCCCGTGTGTGCAGCATAGTTGCTCTTTTGACCTATTGCAAGTCACTTCCTGGTTTAATATTAGCTATAATAAAAGGTATATTTATGTATTTACTTCTATATAGTTAGCGTCGGATCGTAAAAAGCACTTTCCGTAGCATTTCTGTAGTATTTATTTGACGCAATCTGATACTGCACGCTGTCATCTGATATGCGAGCTATTGGCGTGTGTGTACAGCACAGCTGCTCTTTTGACCTATTGCTGGCCGCTTCCTGGTTCACATTCACTTTAAATAGTAATAGCTAACCTGACAAACTTTGTACTGTCACAGATCACTTAATCCTACACATTGCATTTTCTGGAGACTTTCTTATTTATTTCAAAGCTCTCTGATACAACATGTGGTTAGATGATACGCGATCTATTGGCATGATTGTGTTCAGTGTAGCTGCTCGTTTGACCTATTGCAGACCACTTCCTGCCAATTTTAGCCGACTGAAATATTGTCTTGTAAAAGTTAGTCTAATCCTTGCGTGCATTTTATGTAGAACAAATCATACGACTTTTCCTAGTTTTCAAAAAAATCTCATACAGTACGCTGTCATCTTATGGTATGATACTGTATCTTAGGTATTCGGTTTGATGTGCACCAAACAGTACAGTTGTTGTTCTTTTGACCTATTGCAGCTCGCTTCCTGTCTCATGCTAGCTGAAGTATATCTAATTACTTCTATAAGTACTAGCTGTCCCGACAGACCTTATCCTGCCACAGTTTACGTGGATAGTCATCTTCTATTTTAGTTATCTTTGTAGCAGAAGAGCTTTTTATAAGAGAGTTCGTCAGTGGAAGTATTTACAGCCTTGCTTTTTTCTTTCAACAAACATTACCGTGTTTGGGGGAGAAAAGAATAGTTACCAATGATACAGAAGGTATGAGATTCAAAACCTACGCCTCACAGCGTCACAATGTAGAACGTATTCCTTGCATAACCTGCAAAAGATTTGATT
Source organism: Mycalesis mineus (assembly GCA_034621355.1). NCBI lineage: Eukaryota > Metazoa > Arthropoda > Insecta > Lepidoptera > Nymphalidae > Mycalesis > Mycalesis mineus. Next base: position 8,938,219 of record CM067898.1, on the reverse strand, counting down.
TGTTCAAAGCGATGGTCTACACTAAACATGAGGTCCTTGGTCTTTCATTTATTTTAATAATTACGTAGGTACTATTGATACTTCTTATCTTTAACTAAATGAATTTAAATTGAATTAAAAATAGTTAATTAAAAAATATGCTCCTAACGTCTAAACTAATGAGCCTTTATAAAAAAAACCCACGACCCAACCGGACCTTTGACCAATTTATCTTAAATTCGTTTCCCCTAAAAGTTCCCCTAATTAGTCGCACAGACGTTTAAATGGTGTTTATAAATTAACATATTGTATTCCCCTATAAAGTTACTTAGCCAAATGCGTGCCAGATGTAGCGGCCATGATGATGACGTCACACTTTCTAGGCATTTCGATCTAACGTATGGATGTTAATTTAGTACTAGATTACTAAAGTACATTATCTTGGATTAGTTTATAACATACTAAAGCTCCACGCATTTTCGAGTGGAATTGGATTTTTAAAAATAATATATTATAGGTCTAAAAACTGAACCTGTATTTTTTAAATGTTAGTGGATACAACTCAACCGGCGGAGATCGAAGCCTAATACTCACGGATTTCGCCCCTTTAACCGTGAAACTGTTAATCTAAAAACAAAACAAGTAAATCTCCCACTTGATGTTAAGTGGAAGACCAAAGCTTAAAAAAGCAAAATCTAGCTAGCAACACGTCCTACAATGTACTGCAAGACGGTGAACATAAGTAAAGCAATTTGATTGTTTTTTTTATTTTATGAATGAATTTACAGCTCTGGGTTCTAGCTTCTTGGGAAAGCTGTTAGCTGGTTATTACGATAGTAGGTACCTACAATTACTTTTTTACAGTCGTTAATAATTTCGATGATACAGTTCTTGACACAGGGAAAACTGTATGAGATTTTTTGGTTATATTTTTTCAGATTATTTATCTTACTAATGACAAAATAACACTTCTCTAACAAGCAAATAGAGTTGCCATGGCAACGCGCTTCCCGCCGCACCGGCGCCTCGCACACCCCAAAACTTGACAACCAGACAGACACGACTATATCGGATATCTATAGATATTCATACTTTTAGTAGACGAAGAGTAAAAGGAAAAGTGTCAATTTATTGTTGCCTGAGATGACGTAGTGATATCACGTGATATCCTAAAAGTAGGTTTAAAATTGGTTTTAAACTTACAGAATATTAAGTAACAGAATGGAAATTAAAAGCTAGTAAGTTAATAGAAGTCGAACTTTCATTCGCAAGAGTTGCTTAAACTTGCAAGTTGAAAGATCCAAGTTGCGAGACTGATTCAAAATTTCAACTTCTTCCGCCGTTTGCAATAAATATCAACCAACTTTTACTACGACGGACTAAATTTATTCGAACAAAACTTTAAATCTGAACTGAAATTAAGAATTAAGTTTGAAAATAAAACTAAAAGTATCAAAAGTTGAAAATTTAAAAAGAAGTTTTAAACTAAATTTATTAATACTTTACTTAATACTTAAAATAAATGATACAAAAAAAATGTTTTTGCAATTTGAAGTTATATCAGAAATTAAAAAGAAAGAAGAACTAAAGCCAATGACTCTCTTGGTTTTGATTTTTTTAATAATCATATTCTCATGCGCGATCGGTGTTTGATGCGGGCCGATATATCGAATGTGTGTGAAGGTAAATCGGTCAGTGGCGCCGATTAACTGTTCGTTTGAAATCTGATCACCTTGCTGCAAAGCTGCGACCAACGTCTGCGGTCGACACGTCTCTGACACTAAATAATTAAAGATACAAAGTTGATCTACTTTTGGAAGATGGTTCGGCTTTAGAGTTATAGTAAGTTGACGACATAAAAGCGTTGTGTGGAGTCCTAGCACATCAGAAAGGATTGTTAAATTATTTCAAGAGATGTCTAAGCTAACAATTGAGAGATGTAGAGATGATATAGACTAAAAAAGGTTTCTGATAATTTCTTGGATGAAAAGCTTACTATTTCATAGGCAATACAGTACTATCCAGTCTTCCTCTTCTAGTCGATTTCCTCATTTATGAGGGCCGTGACCACCTCCATCTTTGAGTGTACTCGATATTTGATGCCGCTACCCGTAGGGCATCGTAGACCATGAGGAGTCGAGTGTGGTGCGGATCTGATCAGACCAACGCATAGGGCTGCGGACACACAGCCTTTTTCCCTCCACTTTGCCAGTGGAGTATTACTATTAGTTTTTGAAAATGATCTCCATGTTATTTGGCAATAAATATTATTATGTAAACTATACTGGTCCAGTAAGTAATGAAAAGTACTGATAGTACACAATCAGAAAACAGTACTGAAAAAATAAACTTAGATTATAATTATAACTAGCGACCCGTCCCGGCTTCGCACGGGTGCAATTCTGATACTAAAGTCCATGCACTTTGACTGTTATATATCTTGGAAAATATTCATTTTTGTAGACCTTTTTAAGGTGTGCAATACATTGATTGTACATTATTTTGATATATCTCATAGGGTTTAGCCAACGTTTGCAATGGAAGCGCAAGAAATGCGTTAATTTACGACATCACATCAGAAACCTCTAAAATTATCAGTGTTTCTCTACTATATTGTGCACGTATTATACACATAGACCTTCCTGTTGAACCACTCTATCTGATAAATAAAACCGCATGAAAATCGGTTGCGTAATTTTATAGATTTAAGCATACATAGGGACAGACAGAAGACAGCGACTTTGCTTTATACTATGTAATGATGATTATAACATTCTACCAACGTTACATCTCAGCAAAAATGAGCATTCAGATTTGAATATTTTTTTACAAAATGTGTATGTTCAGTTTCAATTCGAGTTCCTGTGAATGGTTATCAGTTGCATTTGTGAGAATCATTTTTAAATTATTTTTTATAAATAACTGTCTACCTAGCAAGCGATCTATGGTACAACGTTTGTCAGATTGAAAATGACGACAAAAATAATAATTGAAGACTTAAATGCTTATTAAATTTTATGAAGTTATAAAACACCGAAACCGTCTCACTTATAATTCAAAAGGCATACCATTCTACAGTTCTGTATAATGGACACATACATGTGGTCGAATTATACAATCCGATCACGCTAACTTTAGGCAAATGCTTTACTAAGAATTTACGGGCAGCTATTTTAAAAGTTTTTCCTACTCTGTTAGTGTGAAGTGACAGCGGGCTATGACATCAACGATTTCCTACTCAAGTTATTTACAGAAATATAGTTTAATGAAATTGATGATTTGATACAAACGAAAAAAAAATCCAAACAAATAGTTTTTTTTTTCAAATGAAAAAAAAATGTTTCATTAAAAGTGAAAGGAAATGTTTTCGTTCTCACATTGAGGCGTTCCATGTAAGGCTTACAGTGCAAGCGAGAGCGCGGAACGAGCGACAAAGAAACAAACTATTTTCTACGTATAAATCTTTGGCATAGAATTTATTTTGTTTTTGTAAAATTAATTTATTTATTTCATTTATTTATTATAAATTAAAAATATAAATTAATAAAATCAAAATCAATTATTTTATAATTTATTATTATATAACAATATACTTCAATTAAAAATTTTAAAAACTTTTTCAGTATTTTTTATTTTCACAGTAAACCGACTTTACAGACAGCCAATTTTTTTTTTTCAAATTAAACTTAAATATCATTAAATTCATTATAAACAATACATATCTCTTAATATTTTATTTAATATTGCAATTAATAATTCCATCATCATCATCATTATAAGCCAATTAAACGCCTTCCACCTTACAGGAATAGGATAAATCAATTCAATTTAATCAGTTTACTATGTAGTAAAATATTAACGGTATTTTCTCCGCGATCACTGTGACCATACCTTTCGATAGGGAGAGGTAACTAACCTCTGTTACTCGGGCCACACCTTTTGACCCAATGTCGTCGTTTGAATCTACAATGTTGCTTTTACGTGACGCTATTCCGATGTTAGGAATTTTTTGGTCTATTGACCGATCTAAGGGGCTATTAAAATATTCGAGTATTATAATACACGTCTAATATAATAAGATTTAAAGCCACACGTATCAGTACGTAACACGCTACTGTTATTCGAGAAATTTATAAAGATAAAGCCCGAATGATTTTTCAATTTAGTAGATGACCACAGATTATTTGTCTAACACTTTAGGTTATAAATTATACTTGCGCATACAACTGTCATTTATGTTCAAGTTAGTTGCCGCAATTTATACGATTAGCTAGCTGTGTCCGGCGGTTTCACCCGCCGTCCGTAAATACGTTCTTAGTGAGCTTTTACACCGCGAAATGTTTAACTATCATTATCAGCCTATTTTTTTTTATCGACTACAAGATGGCCCTTGACTGCTATCACACCTGATGTTAAGTGATGATGCAATCTAAGACGGAAGCGGGCTAACTTGTTAGGAGTAGGATAAAATCCACACCCCTATCGGTTTCTACACGACATCGTACCGGAACGCTAAATCGCTTGGCGGTACGTCTGTGTCGGTAGGGTGGTAACTAGCCACGGCGAAAGCCTCCCACCAGCCAGACCAAGACAAATTAAGAAAAATCTCAATCTGCCCCGCCGGGAATCGAACCCAGGACCTCCGTCATATAAATCCACCGCGCATACCACTGCGCCACGGAGGTCGTCGAGTCGAGCCTATTAACAAGGCCAGGGCTCCTGCTTTATAGGAGACGAGATATAAAGCGTAGACCCACTACACTGCTTCAATACGGGTTGGCGGAATTAGTGTGATAATGTTTCATTCATTAACGATCACCAACAGTTGTTGAAGACAGTGACCGGGACCGACGGCTTAACGTGCTCTCCGAGGCACATGTAACTATACTAAATATTAAAATCAATCGAGTGTACAGTTCTAGACGTATTGTAGTGAGATAGATGTGAGATATGTAGATTTTAAGCTTAGTAAGGAAAGGGCAAAAACATACATAAAAATATTAAGGAACTAATAAACTTTCAGCTAACATTAAATCACGGGAATCTAGCTATCAATAGCTTTCAGGCTCTACTATTGTCAATCTAACATATAAATGCATTGTCATTGATTTTGGTATTTGTAAAAAAGAAACAAGGTTTGTTACAGCAATGTACCAGGGCAGTATAATAGCTATGGAGATCGCTGGTTAGCATATGAATCCCTTGGTGATTCACCGACCGACCTATTGTTGGGTGCATTGTTAACGAAAATTGACTCGCATTGAGGTCAGAGTGTTATCCTTTGATAGAACCGACGGCATTACGACCATGTTACTATGGTTTTATTTTGTTTTCCACAGGGCAGGCAAAGATCGGTGACCCTACAGCCAATAAGTATTAAATTGTTAATAATCAGCCTAATACAATTATTTGTAACTATACTAAAGCCAAACTCGATTGAGAATGCTTGTCAACAAATTGAAAATAAAGGTAAAAAATGCAACACATTTTATGCCTAATAAATTTAAAATTATGTTTTGTTATTTTAAAAAATCTTATTAAAAAGATATTGAATACGTTAATTAGTACTAATCTAATTAATTGACATGAATTCGTCATTAACTAGTTAATTAAAAAAATAGGTGTAAAATGACTAGTGATTTCCACCTTCATTCTTAATTTTTTTGTTGACAAGCATTCTCAATCGATTTTGGCTTTAGTATAGAGGTCGCTCGCGGTTCCATCAGGGTATTTCCCTTTCTCGTAAAAATTTCGGGATCAAATGTGGCCTGTGTGATTTTCTGACATATAATTGTGAAGTTTCATCAAAATCCATTCAGTCGTTTAAGCCTTATTCAATTCTGGGCTCTGCTCATGATTGGACTATATTAATGGACACGTATGATAAGCACTATAAAATCCCGGAAGACTTAGCTATTACGTCATCTAGACCGGACATATTTCTTTTTTCCAAACAAATCAAAGTGCCGTGGGAAACAAACATCCCTAAAGACCATGTATTCAAAGTGAATAAATACTATGACCTTACTAATGAACTAACCAAAAATGGCTATGTGGTTAGTTTATACGCGTTAGAAGTGGGTGCGAGGTGTATACCAGGAAGTACAACCTGCTAAAAGACCTTGGCTAGAAGCGCAGTAAGCTCCATATTGGAACGAGTGTCCAAAGCTGCACTAGTAGGGTTTCCGAATATGGTTGGGCAGGGAGAATAACTTGAACAGAGGAGGTGAGTGTTGACGCGCGTCACAAAGGGTACCCTTAAACCTACACCCGAATCACAAGTCTCGGACTCTGTTCGGAGTTTTTCTCTCAGCCACGCGATGGACCCGGCACCCGCACGGTGAATCCATGGAATGCTAAGATTTTCGTCTCTCTTATTGTACAGTTGAAAGAGTTACAAACATCCATACATACAAACTTTCGTCTTCATACAATTAGTATTTAAAATTCATCTCATAAACACGTGGTACCTAATATTCCCTAGACATTTGAGGACCTCCGTGGCGCAGTGGTATGCGCGGTGGATTTATAAGACGGAGGTCCTGGCTTTGATTCCCGTCGGAGCAGATTGAGATTTTTCTTAATTTGTCTTGGTCTGGCTTGTGGGAGGCTTTCGCCGTGGCTAGTTACCACCCTACCGACAAAGACGTATCGCTAAGCGATTCAGCGTTCCGGTACGATGTCGTGTAGAACCCGAAACGGTTATGGATTTTCGTCTCACTCCTAATAAGTTAGCCCGCTTCCATCTTAGACTGCATCATCACTTAACATCAGGTGTGATAGCAGTCAAGGACCAACTTGTAGTCGATAAAAAAAACATCCTAATTCTTTAGATTTTCTCTTGTTCATAGTATTACCAATTTATATTTCCTGTACGCAACGTTCTTTATAAACTTTGGAATTATTCCTTCTGTATAATTCTACAAAATTGTAGAGATCGTTTTTGAATTCCTAATTTTTGTACTCATTGAATTTTTCAAACTCATTCATAAACCCTTAATTTTTAGTGTAGGTGCTTGAACCAATTGAAAATAGAAAAAAATCTGAGTTATTACTCTTAAGTACCTGAACACGCAGCTATATTGTTTTGTACAATTCAAAATTAGAACCGTAGCCAAGGTGTCGGAAGTCGGCCATATATTTTTGAGCCGAACAGAAAGCAAACGCGTTTGACAGTTCGAAATTCAAATGTCGAATAGTTTTAAAAATAAAACACATTCTCTATGGCATTGTTTGGCTTTATAGTGATGTTACCGCATCGATATGTGTGTTCTGACTTGTTTCTTATTTCTTTTATGTGGTGGTTACTTATTGTTACTTTTTGTTGGCTGCAGAGTTCGTAGTTTGTTTTGAACTATTTTCATATTGTGTTGAGGTATCTTACTTTCATTGATGTTTCGGAATGTTGTTTTACCTGAAAAAATACAAAAGATATTAGTTAGCTATAAGGTAAATTCATACGCACACAGCTTGAATGAAATGGGTAACCCATTCAAAAAATACCAAATCGAATTTTTATAAATTTATATTTATATCTATTAGTTTTTTAATTTTAAAAGTTGCTTATGTTATACATATAAACAAAGTACACTAAACATAACTGCCTCATAGGTCTAGTGATTAGACTATGTGGTTTCTATCACGAGGCCCCAGGTTCGAATTTTGGGTCGGCTCACGGCATAATTCTGAGGTTTCATTCTTCTATGAAGTTAATTCCAAGCCCGGATTCGAAAAGTTGTCGATATTACACGTTAAGTCCTCGGTCCCGGTCACTTTCATCAACATCTGATAGTGATGGTTAATAAATTAATCATTATCACCCTAAATCCGCCAACCCGCATTGGAGCAGACTGGTGGATTTACGCTCCATATCACCTCTCCTTTGAGAATGGAGATCTGGCCCTGTAGTTAATGGCCATTAACAGGCTGATAATGATATTATTAAGACAGCCAGACTTATTAGAGGCATTTTATCCTGATACTCCTAGAAAAACGGGAACTACGCAGGTAAAACCGCGGGCGACCGCAAGTATAATTATATGCATTGTGGTGTGGTTCACATAAATAAAGTCAGGGTCAGTACATTGCGGTACAAGTAGAGTATGAGTCACTCTCCTCGACGACACGAAGTCGCGGCCAAAAACTCAAATACATTAAACTGTCCTACATCCGAAGTAAGAACATCAAACAACTTTCCCAATTACAAATTGCCTTCAAACGGTTAGCTAGATTTCTCGATAGTTTATTAATTGTGTTAGAACAACCCGTAACAACTCGTTAACTATCATTCGATACGATTGCATTCCGATTATAATCATTCGTTTAATAATCGATGCGAGATAGTTTTGAATATCAACTTCTGACTTGTTCATTTGATGTTTTTGGTCTTTTCTTTATAATATTTTTATATTCACGTGTTACTAACCGACTTAAAAAACGGTTCTTTATTCGGCGCCCATGGGTTTTCGCTATTATTAGAGTAGAAATCTTGATGAGATAATAGTTAGCAGTTAATATTTTTTCAGTTTTATTTAAATTCAAATCAAATAAATCCTTTTACGCTCGTTTAACGTAGATTTTAGAAACCTATAAGCCATCATCCATATATCTATAAGACTAAGCACCTGAAAATATATTTAGTAGGTATAATGATTTCCCCGAAATATAAGCACTTATTTATCTACATCAAACGCTTGATATTAAAGTTTCAATCACAGTAAATTTCCACCAGTGAAAAATAAACTTTATTGGCATTAATGATAGCAATCAAAATCGTGTGCACTTAAATTGGCCATAGACTAAAATAGACTAACAAAACTGTCACGGCACAGGATGCGTTTGTATCTCTGACGTTTATATTTTGTTTTACATGCGAGATAATTTTAAACTTTTCCTTGTTTATTTTATACATTCCCCGGGATTAAGCAGCTATAGGAGATTATCGTGTTTTTTTTATTAATGATTATTCCAATACCCAGTTACCTATCTTTCTATCTATAACTTCGTAACTATGGATTGCTACTGAAAATTTCTTAAAATCAAAGCTCAACAATAGGTATTTCTCTCTAATGATCTCAAGCCACTCAGGCAAACTATATGTATACTAAGCCAGCGATACCGTATATCAAATAGCCAAATTTATAGTAATAACTGATTTAAGGAAAGAAGACGGCCATTTACAGAATTCAAATTCAAATATATTTATTGCAAACTAGCGGACGCTCACGACACTGTCCGTGAGAAATTCTGTTTGTGATAGGTAGTTCAAAAACGTAGTACCCTCCTTTTTTCTTAGGCTCGAATTATCTCTGTATCAAATTTAATTTTAAATAAAGTAGTTTGGGCGTGATTGAGTACGTAATAGACTTACTTTCGCATTTATAATATTAATACAGATTATAAGTATCGATTATGTACATTAAGAACGTAAAAATAATATAACAGGTCCTGCCAAATTCCGTCTTCCAGCTTGCAATATCTTTATCACTAAAATACAGGTACATTTATTACTAAGCAATCATTTAATAAACAAACAGAAGCTTAAATGGAAGTAACTTATGTAAAAATACCCACATACCTGTCATTTTATGTTTAATCATAAAAAAATATTCATCTTATCTTATCTTGATTTAATCAATCTTTACAACAGTAATCAATTTACTACTATTGAAATGATCTTCATAAATCGTTAACACTCCTTCACAATACCATTTGAAAACAAGTAATTATTCTTTCAATGCGCTTGAGTCGATACACCCTTGTTGTTGGTATTGATGTCAGGAATGCGGAATTCATTATTGGTATACCAGATTAATTCACGTTGACGACCAATTCAAATCGTCATCCGATATCAACATGGTAACGTACGTCTTGATGTTACAATGAGTACTTGTTCTATTACACAAGTATTATTTTTATTGACTAATCATTCTAGCTTTTATTTTTTCAAATCAATTCAAATTGTCAATCGATATCGACTTAGTAACGTACTTCGATGTTACAATCAATAATTATTGTTTTATTAACTAATCGTTTATTTCAAGTCAGCTCTACATTAAAATGCTGAAACATGCCAGACCAGATTTAACATAATAGACTCGCAAATCGTCTTTAATCTAACGATTGTACTAGATAAATATAGATTCCAAAAAGAGAGCCTCTTCAAATAAAAATATTTGCCTAAAAACAGAAGATGCTAGTCTGTATTTTAAAGAAGTATTTGTGACATAGATATGAATATGACCTACCTATAAAAACGTAAAATGGAAATAGGTCAAAGGAAAATATATATGGTACAAAATCTAATATAGTTGTGGATGATACATATATACATATATCACATAATATTATGTGAGCGGTAGATAACAAGAACTAAGCAACTATAACAAAGTCAGTAGGTAATGAAGCAAATGGACAGAAATTCCGCACCCATATTTATGTTAGTCGCGTGGCGTGAATTACCAATATCCTAACATTATTAATACCTTTCAAAGCATTTATTACAATATTGAACCTTATGCTCGAAACAAGAAGGGAGTATTTTTAATTTACAAAACAGCAGTAAAAGTAGTTTAGGGATAGTCAAAATTTTGTAGTTTCCTTCACAACATTTTCAACTTTATTTTTATGATGATAAAGTTGAAATTTGCTAGTAGTGAATGTTAATATGAAAAGGTCAAGTCGCTCAATCATAGGACCCTGGGGGTGTAACAATCAATCGGTTTCAAGTTAGAGTAATATTGCCAATTATAATGTCTGGCTTCTATTTGTAAGCTGACAAATATTTTGTTTCTGTACGTTTTCGAGAGTTGGTTAAACACAATAAAAGTGAATCACGTCATTACAAGAATGTAATTATATCATAAACAAGAATAATAGAACACAAAATGTACAAGCTTATATTCAAAATTGCTAAAACACTATTTTACATAAATTAAACATTAATAAGCAAATAATTAATTTCCCTTCAAAGGAGCACTTGGTTGAGACAATACGGCATAATATTTTATTAACATAACATACTTTACAAAAAACTTCCTCAGGGTACTTTATTATCCCCAAAAGTTTTAAATATATTCACTTAGGGTAACCTTAAATGAATAATAGTTAAACGACCAGAATAACGCTGATGCTTTTTAAATATTCCAAACTATTGACCAAATGGCCAAACATATGGCCACTAGTAATTTAAAACCAAATCGTATATCAATATGTCGTCTGGTATACTGATTGATTAGCGCAAATCATGAGTAATACTAGCAATTGTTTTAATCGAAGCGTTTGGTTGGGTAAGTTATGTACGTGTAATTAACTTATGAATACTCGGTACACTGACTGTTGTGAATATTAATGTTGTGCATTGTTGAATGGTGTTTGATTAATTTATTGGTGTTTCTATGTCCTTGGTGATAAAATACATAATATATGATCTATAGATATGATCAAGCGACTGACTGCACATTGAATTTATAAGAAAACCACGTACTCGTGTCACAGTGTTTGTTATGAAACTGTTTAAAAACTGACCGATTATATATTTTTAATAAATATTTATGTGTATCTATATAGGTATTATAGAAAGCGAGAGAATTGGTCATAGGATATTTTTATATCTAAGTGAGAAGGAAAGAAGAATCTAGAGACAGTTCACCTCTCTCTAGATTTTTTATATTTTTATTCATTAAAAAATACTAACTAAACAAACCCTACATTTCACGTAAATGCTGCTAGCATGAGCTAGTATTGTTAGAAGTTAACGCGACTGCTAGATTTGATAACACAATAAGAAATTGTCGTACCTATTTTTAAAAACGATTTAGCAATTAATTTGCAAAAATTTGTTTGACTCTAAAGTTTTGTCATTATTGTAGAGTTGTGTAAAAATAAAATCCTCCATGTTTAACTATAATAGAGCGTCAAAACAGAAATGCCAGCCATTTTTTAATTAGGTTAATAGCAGACTTCGGTCAAAGACGGAGAAAAGACTATAAAAAGGAAAACTAGGTCGGGGTCTTGATGAGACATCACATCTTCAAACGTAGTTCAAATAGCTTGTCTAATGGAAAGTGACACTATTAATTTACTAGCAAAACTACTTTTTTTTTTAAAGCGATAGTTGGGGGAAAAATAGGTCATTTGATGTGGAATCAAGACCTTTTATGGAACATGAGTAGGCAAGTTAAGAAGTTGGTCGACCCCCCACTAGGTGGACTGACTACAGGCGGTTCAGGATAGTTGTGTTGGAAAGTCACTAATTATAAAAACAAATAAAGTATTTAGAATTTTATACAGATATAGTGATCCTTGTTTTTCTATTTTCAGTTTATAACTTCTAAGCAGCCGGGTTTTTTGTTTTTATAATAATAATTTTATTTGAGACTTTTTAGTTTCAGTTTATGGTATAGAAAGAGGTACACTTAGTACAAAAGTAATATGAACATGGTATAATATTTATATTTTTGAAAAAAGCCCAGCAGTGAACCTCCATCGGCTGTTAATGATGATGATGATGATAATAAAACTAAGAAGTCTTTCTCGTTGGTCCGGCGGTGAAAAGTGTGTTGTTTTGGTTGGTGTTGATGAGATGCTTTGGTCTGAAATACCTACTATGTTTGTTTCGCTTTCGAGAAAAGCAGCAGCAAGAGCAGCAGTCTTCTTAGCCTGTGGCCATGGCATTGTAGATAAAGTCAAATAGCCTAACATATACCTATGTATAAGCCTGTCAACCCATCTTGATATATTGTCGTGGGTCGAAATTTGCAATGATGTACGGTAATGAGAGAAACTTGGGTCATTTCAATTTGCTGACGATGATATCGCTAAGAAGATGTCCAACAATATGGCCGTCACCATTTAGTTAGCAAGACGATATTTCGTTTATAGATATCCTTTGTCAAAAAGACCCTTATTATAATAATAGCGTGGCAGTACATTTTCCCTAAAACGAATAAACTTAAAAGAGCACTACAACTATGACGAACAACTAACTATTAAGTTTATTACCAAACTACTAACTATAAGTATATCAACAATGTTCCCATTTCGGTAGCCCCGTATAATTTGCATTGCTAAAATAAATTGGATTGTATAGGGGCAGCGCCCTTCCTATATAGTTTACGTCTATATTCACTGGAATTGGCCAATGAATATCGATACTTTGTATTAAGTTGATTAAGGCGACCTGATCAAAATAGATTGGTTGGTGTTGACGATTCAATTTCCTTTATTGTGGGAATTTTACTTGTAATTTCTTCATCATTTATACTATTCTTTTGGTTCTCTTGCAATGTTAAAATGCTCTATAAATGTTAGATTCAATTGAAAGAAGTTTTATATATGCAGGTAACCCATCCGATGCTATAATAGATTACTTCGAAGAACACGTTCAACAATGCAGTGCACTCCGCTTTTCAACCTATAGTACCTACCTACTTATATTTTAAGCTGCAAATGTCATTAGCACCCATGTTATGCAATAAGTATGGTAAAATCACCTCCATTACTCCGCGACTCAAATCCAGATCCTCATTACCTTTAACTGGACTCAAGAAATAAAGCATACTGTTGCAAGAGACATCGATCAAGGGCTTAATAAACTCTACATCTCACGTATCGACTAAGAAATGATCGACTCATATCTTTCTAATTAAGCACCGAACAAATCGCCTGTGTTGCCAGCTCTGAATGTCTGTACCAATTAAGCTGCGCTCTCATAATTAATTTATACCGTTATTAAGGTGTAAAGGGACCGTTAACTAATAACAACCAATCGAGAAGATAATATTTTGACTGATGATAATGTATTTTTATTCTGCGTATTTCTTTTATCGATACTTCGTTCACGACATGGGAATCCTTGTTTGCTGACATAAAATCACTGATATAAAATGTACGTAATGAATAAAATTTAATCAAAGTAGCACCACAAATTTAATGTAGGTTAAACTTAATTTTGAGTTTAAAATTAAGTTGCATATTGTTTGTTTTATATTATAAAGTCTTTTAAAATTCAACAACGTCAAACTCTTTCTCTTTCTTCTCTCTCTCTCTCTCATCTCTTTGATTTGGATTTCAATGTCTCAATAAAAATCTTTTTTAGGAGAAAAAAATATCATAAGCTACAAAACTGCGGCATGTTACTCACTATATTCTATGTAAATGGGTGTTATTTATATTTGTGAGGTTTCGCCTCAAATTTCGTGCCAAAAGTCCGATATAAGTATGTGCCAAGTTGTATATCAACAAGACAACAAGTACCGTATGCTTTTAATGACCCATTAAGAGGTTTTGTACCGAAATGCACTTTGAAAATCTCTATCTTTTTATAATATAACCTTAATTAGATAGAGATAATAACATTCTGCAAAACTTAAATATAGAACCAACTGCTAACATTATCTATATTTAAAAACCCTGTCAGTAGTTTCGGAGATCAGCGTAACAAAAAATTAACAAACACATTTTGGCGTCTTGGTGTCTATTTTACTATATAGTATACGAATAGATAAGCTTATCTACTTACATTATTAAAAGCAATTATTCTGATTGTCTGATTTTATCGACAACAAAAATCAAACATCACTATTCACTGTCTTAAATCTTTATTACACCCAAAAGGGCTTATGGTTGCAGGCATTTAAAAAATGTGTTTACTTTTTAAATTCACACCTCGCGCAGGATTAGGAATTATGCCTTCGCCACTTTAACGCCCAATTAAAACGAATATGGCGGCGTAACATAGACAATAACATAAACAATAGAGCAACAACTGAAATTCCTTTCCCACGCCTGAGAAGGGCGCTTCTCTCTCTAATGTACTTAGTTAGAAAGGGACGGGGGTTCTATTTAAAACTATTTAACGCAACTGATATTAATGTTTCTATTTAATTTAAAAGTTTTGATCCCTTAAATTTTATCGATGTTTATCCTATTTATTTGTTGAGTTATTATTACTCTATTTCATAATTTTCAGAAATAAATTATTTAAAATCACATATCTAACTACTAAAACCATTTAAAATGATATGCTTTTAAGAAACAAAAACATCGATTCAGTCGTTCATAAGAACATAAAATCTTATACTCTAAAAACGTAAGTAAGATCAAGTCAAGTCTTAAATAAATTAGTGTATCAATAGTCTTAAGTTTTTTATTGAAAAATAATACAAATAAATAATACAAATCATGTTCAAGCTTGTTTAATTTTAAGTACTGATTTGTTTTAATCGTAAACCTAATGATACCAACCTATCGCATGTTGAGTACTTTTCAGAGATTTTTGAGAAAATAGTGTACACACAGAGTCGAATATCTTAGCATTCTATGTATTCACCGTGCGGGTGCCGGGTCCATTGTGTGGCTGAGAGAATTTTCTCACACAAGTCGAAAACAGAATGTCATTTTTGAAAGAGTTTAAAAGCACCGTTCGTATTCTTGAAAGGCAAGACACTGCAATGCTAAGGCCACGCTTTAAAAAGATGACATTTTTTCTCCCTTATTACTATCATCCGTGATTCTCTGATAAGAGAGTTTAGTTCAAATATTATAAACATTAAGAGACTGTTTACATTTAACATTCTCTGCTATCTGTCCTTTTCTTTATTGAAGAAAAGGTCAGATGTGTGAATGAAACAGATTTCTTTTCTTTATCAAAACCGGTGAATGAGACAGATTTTGTTTTAGTTAATCGTTAAGAGCCTTGATTAAATTCCGAGATGCTAAACCAAATGCGTTTAAACAAAAACTCGCCATTTCGTGGAATACTAGATACTAGACCTGCGATTTTGTCCGTAATGAAATTAATATTATAATCTACAGCAACCTTCCAAGAACACCAAAAAATGTAACTAGTACCTAGTTAACTTTATTTTTAAAAAATATTTTTTCTTTTTACCTGGACGTACTTATTTAGCAACGTATCGTTAAAATAGATACATTATTATGCCATCGCAAAGTGATTTGTATTTCTTATGAAGAAGAACAATAATTTCATACATTTTTTGTTATACCTCAAAGGGTTTAGGCAGCGCTTCCAATGACAGCTCCCATACACAGTCCTGTCTTGCGGAGCCACCGACCAAGATGCGTAAAATGCATTTTCTATCGCCAAAATAAAGTAACGCCAAAGTAAAATATAAAAAGCTTCTATCAGAAATCAAACCTTATGACTTGCAAAGGTGAAACAGGTTATCGTACAAATCTAAGCACACGCGGCATACAGCCTCATAGCTGCGTGATGCGAGGTGTTTAACATTTCCATAGAAATGACCATCATTTGTCACTGTCAGGTAAAGTTGATTGCACATTAACGAATCGGATTTATAAGTGCGGTCGATAAATGCGGAAAAATAATTTCCGTATTTTATTACTACTAGAGAATATATGTAGCGGTATTCTGTAACGATATACACAACAGTTGCCTTCGAATTCGTATATATTTTTCGCGAATAGTATCGTGTTAGTCAGAGGGAGATAGAGACAAATTGGAAACTCACTATTAAATACTATACTAACTACTGTTAAATACTATAGGAACATATTAATTCTACCGACTTGACTTTAGGTGGAAAAACTATGCCTATAATAGACCATCATAGAGATTCACTCTTTAAGATCGTAAGAGTACAACTAAACATAAATCCTTATCAAAATAAATTATTTAATATTCACCAGGATATTATAGAGATAAGATTTGCCTTTTACAGTATGTTAATTAGTTATATAGTTTCGGAGATATTACAAAATTTCTAAAAAGCGCGACTCTGTAATAAATCATTTAGAAGCAATTCATTGTAAAGACAACGCGCCGGCAGCGCTCTTCAACCTGACGCATAGCCTATAATATTACTCTCACATAGTTTTTAAACTAACACAGCTCGCTTTTGCCTTCGGAAACTTCAACAAAGGAAGCTAATCCCTACAAGGAGCCTACACATACGCAATTAGAACCTGTGTTAATTAATACCTTTTGAGGTTATACTCAGATGATACATAAGTAGGTAGATATTAACAACGGTAAAATTGTTGAGGTGTCACTTAAAAATAATCCTAATTAATATTATAAAATAGAAAGTAACTCTGTCTGTCTGTCTTGCTTTCATTCTACAAGTACTGAACCGATTTAAATGAAATTTGGTACACAGTAAGTCTAGAGCCTGAAAAAGGACATAGGCTACTTTTAATTGCGAAAAAAGGGTTGTAAGGGGTTAAAGGGGAATGAAATGTTGTATGAAAGTATCGTCATTTTGAAATCTTAAGACCTATTTCTTAGGCAGTTAATTAGATATAAATAAATATGACATTCAAAGCTTAGAAAAATTAGGCTGCCGTAATAACTAATTCCACGCGGACAAAGTCGCGGGCAAAAGCTAGTTTAGATATATCAGTAGGCTTTAAGTATGCAATATTGAGAATCTCCTTTCTGGCAGTTTAAAAATACCTACAGCGGTGCGGTTTTGTAATCTCTGCGGATCGTGTGGTAATGTGCGATGAGCTTCAAGTCTTATAGTAACGGTCGTTCGGTTGATTAAGACCGTGTTGTCCCGAGATCGGTTCCAGCTAACGTTGATTTATAACTCCGTTACCAACTGACGTTGAACCCAAATGTGCCGGGTTCGATTCCTGTTATATATGTATACTTGCTTTCTAATGTACGCTTAATTTCACTTCATTCATAAAGAACTGCATATCAATATTTGGTTAGAGGAATCTTAAATGATGGTAAAAGAAATTCTCAGCAACGTCGTAGATGAAGCTTGGTTTCTTGAGGCAGGGGTTGTAACACCTTATCAAAACTTGCCCGAGAGAGCACGTATCGGTCGCCGTCATTATCATCAGTGACTCTAAACGATTACCTAATCAAAAAACACATAATCACTAGAGTTATCGAGTCTACGGGTGACCGAAGAACTGGCAGCTACCTTGGCCAACGGATTAGTTTGGCCATCCAATGGGGAAATGCTGCCAGTATCCTGGGCACTATGCATCATTGCAGTGGAGTCGGGGAGGTTTTAGATTTAAGTTTTAATTTGTTCTAATTATTTTAGCGTATTTTATACTGGTTTTGTTTCACTTTTAATGAAGAATTATACTGTGTAAAAGAAAAAAAAATCACTTAATAATTTTAAATTTAAAAATTATAAATTCTGTGATTAAATTTAAAATTATAGCAATGACGCAAACTTGGAACTGAACCCAGAACCCCACTTGCAACATCAATGCTAGTGACACATAAAGAATCGAACCTTTCTTCCATAAGATGAGGTTGCTGGACCGGTTTGCAGTTTCACTCAAGTTTAATGACGCGTAAATCATAAACTACGGCCTTTTACAGAAATGGGGAAGTAGGTGAAAGCAATATTATAACTCAAATTACACCAAAATAACTTAAACTTAAAATATTATACTTAACTTTATTTTCTTTCTCGGTATTTCCAAATAGGAAATAAATAAATGGAGTAAAATAACACATATTTTAGGTTTTAAAAAAATACGAAATGAAGTACCGGATTCGATCGATTCGGGCTTTTGTGGCCAGATAAAACCAAAGAGACGCGTGTTCGAATCCCGTTGTTTATTTTCAAATAAAAATTATATAAGTGTGGGTAACTTAATTCAATAAAAACATAAAAGAACTGAAGATTGGTAATTGCTAAGACAGAAACTGCTGGATGCAGCATTATTTTTGTCTGAATATTTAAAGGAACTATTTGGCCTACCTGACAAAAATTGGAAAACCATCGCCTACAACAGAACAAGAATACTTCGTAGAGCAACGAAGGGATACAAGTATTTCGTCATTGTCTTAAAATACACTGTCTTGTGTCAAGTCTTATGTGCTTATAATAACAATCCGGTAACAAAATACCTCACAACGAAAGAAAAACGTAAAGCCATGTTTAATATATCTCTACAGCTTCTGACTATCTCTATGTCAACTTTTATCTAAACTGTTTTTACGTGATTAAGTAACAAGTATCGAATTTTTATTGTTTATTCATAACAAGTTAGCCGTTCCCGTGGGAATTTCGGTATAAAATGTAGCCTATGTGTTATTCTGATGTATAAGCTATATTGTGGTAAAGTTTCATTCAAATCCATTCAGTAGTTTTTACGTGAAAGAGTAACAAACATCCATACATCCATACAAACTTTCGCCTTTATAATAGTAGTAGGATTGATTACAAGTTAGCCCTTGACTGCAATCACACCTGATGGTTAGTGATAATGCAATCTAAGATAGAAGTGGGATAATTTGAAAGGAGTATTTAATATCCAGACTCCTTCGGTTTCTACACGACATCGTACCGGAACGCAAAATCGCTGCGCCGTAGTCTTTGTCGGTAGGGTGGAAACTAGACACAACTAAAGCTTCATACCAGTCAAAAAAAACTGTCAGATAATTGTAATATTAGTAAGATTTTATGTAAGTAAGTAAGTATCTAGCTACTTGCCATATTAACATATTAACTGTCGGCAGTTCTTTTAAACAGTTTTCTGTGTTACGTGTAACATATAATAAACTACTACAAAAGAGTTGTCTGCGTGTATTCTGTACACGTATACGTGTATACGCCGTCAAATATTTGTCCCAACGACACGTATCACAAATATTTATCATATGCAGCCATCTCGTAAGTACCCTAGGGCCAGA
Source organism: Mycalesis mineus (assembly GCA_034621355.1). NCBI lineage: Eukaryota > Metazoa > Arthropoda > Insecta > Lepidoptera > Nymphalidae > Mycalesis > Mycalesis mineus. The sequence goes on along the minus strand of CM067898.1, from coordinate 8,918,589 downwards.
AGACGCGGCGCTCAAACTACAGCAGCTAGCGAGACAGCGGCAGCGTCAAGCGTATAAACTAGCGCTTACCTAAAGAGACGTTATCAGTTTTGGATTTTTTACCAGCTATTTAAGCAATTGCTTCCGGCAGCTCGTCCAAAGACAACCCCAGGAAATCTTTCTGTGTATTTTATTTAAGGATATGAAGGCTAACAAAAATAAATTGCTTAAGGAATTGTTATAGTTGAATTAAGTTCTGCACAATGACAGCTTCGTAAGTAAAATACTATACACTATGAAAACTTTCAAAGCCAAAATGGCTGCCAAGAAGAGCTGGCGAAATGCAAATTTTGGTGGAGCTTTTGTAAAGTTTCAATGTAATCTTGTTTATCATAAAAATGTCAAAATATTTTCATGTCAACCTTTCCTTTTCCTGATAATAGACATCTATAATTAAGGAGATAACATTACAAGTACGTTTATGAAATATTTTTATATTCAACATTAAACCAATGTCTGGTTTCGTGGCCCACAGGTTACGCTTGTCCTTTTTGAAACTCCGCTCCTTCTGATGGCGGTAGATATCTTCGCCCCATGTTACTGGTATTAAGCCTACCTTTGAAACGAACTCTGATAGTAATTTATCTACTTTAAGTACACGTAATACATAATGCTCTGTTATAGAGCCTTTGTGATTAAGTTCGACTAGGGAAGTCCCTCTTGTATTCGCTAAATTTTGAAGCTTTTAGTCACTTCGGTATGAAAGTATGATTGTCACGTAACACTTAACTCTCATATACGAGTCTGCACCGCTCACAGGTTTTAAATAATTCCTTCAACTGTAGCCATATTTTATTTGTGCGATCATAAATATATATATAGAAAAAAAGACGTGTGGCACTCGGAGACTGCCGCGGTAAAGCTATTGCTTAGTTTTTTTTATCAACTTATGTTTACCTACCGACGTCATCGGGACCGTGGCCGAGCGGTAAGGCGCTCTAGGTACCCGGATTGCCAGAGAGACGCGGGTTCGAATCCCGTCGGTTCCGCAATTTTCTTTTTCAAGCGTGATATTTCAAAAAGTCATTATTTTTTTTTACAAGCGTGATATTTCAAAAAGTCATTAAAAGTTCTGGTATTTATCGATAGATGGAAAAACTAAAAAGTAACCGTTTAGTTTTTCCATCTATCGATAAATACCAGCACTTTTAACGATATTTTGAAATATCACGCTTGTAAAAAAAAAATTGCGGAACCGACGGGATTCGAACCCGCGTCTCTCTGGCAATCCGGACATTTAGAGCACCTTACCGCTAGGCCACGTTCCCCGATGACGTCGTTGCCGAAATTGTGCTTTTGATATTATGTTTTTGATATTGAGAGGGTGTTAGGTTTTTTCGTTACGGAATTTCTGTATTCGGTCTCCACGCTCAAGGCCCGCGATAGAAGCTATACAATAGCTTAATAAGAAACTTATGGTAGGTACCTAAATATAGCATGGCATATCGATTCAAAAAGGCCCCTAGTTCACGGTGGCTCCACTTCTTCTGACCACGTTAGAAGTCAAGGGAATAGTGGTGGAGCGACGATATCCGAAGGGTGGCTAGCACCGACTGGATGCAGAAAGCCTGTAATAGACTAGGTTGGCGCTGCTTGAAGGAGGCCTATGTCCAACAGTGGATGCATGATAGCTGATGAAGATGATATCGATTCAAAATGCCATCCTTAATTTTCTATAACATTTACGATCGCAGAAAGTATTAACTCGTCAAAGAGTGAAGCGGCAGCCGGATGCCGCTTTCACGTACATTTCAGTCACGCGGCACGATCCTTGAGTGTTCAAGGCTAAAGTCCCTGTTATATAAAAATAGACGCTAGTACAAAAAGGGTACTTTGGGGGTACATTCTGGTAGTGGTTGCAGTCGCATAAAGCCGTCCACTCTCCCTCACGCATGCATTCGACATGCATTCCGTGATTATGAATCAGCTGCGCAAAGCGTGAGCCGTGTGTTGAGCGTGGTTCTAAACTCGGATTGAACTATTCTAAAGTATGCTGAATATGCCGTATTTTTAACATATGTAGTTAACTTTCAAAAGTAAAACTAACACGCCTGATGTTAAGTGATGATGCAGTCTAAGATGGAAGCGGGCTAACTTGTTAGGAGTGGGACGAAAATCCACACCCCTTTCGGTTTCTACACGACATCGTAGCGGAACGCTAAGTCGCTTGGCGGTACATCTTTGTCGGTAGGGTGGTAACTCGCCACAGCGAAAGCCTCCCACCAGCCAGACCAGGACAAATTAAGAAAAATCTCAATCTGCCCCGCCGGGAATCGAACCCAGGACCTCCGCCTTATAAATCCACCGCGCATACCACTGCGCCACGGAGGTCTCTATCTTTAATGCCCATACGTTAAAGGTATTATATCCAAAAAATAATCTTGCGAACGAAAACTTTTCTCCCTCTATCATATTTTTTGAAATTTGGTTTAAATAATTAAGTTTCATCCGGGAAAAACCATTATAGTAAGTCTCAACGTTTAGTTTATATATCTTTAGGGATTCGACTAAATAATTCCTTGGCAGAAATTGCTTTTATTGTATAAAAAATATAGCCATTTAAAATTGAAACTCATGAAATTTTATCGTTAATAAAAAATATAAACCTTCCTGATGGTATACTTTTTTGGAATAAACAATCTTTCTTTGTTACTTTTCCTTTATCTAAATCTACATAGTATCTATATACGTTTGGAAGTTACTATGAACCACTCACTCAGACACACAACGAGACAGATATAATTACCTTATAACCCTCACTAGCATGGATATTAAGAAAGTTCTGAGGTGAAAGTTTTTTCAAAATAATCACGTTTTTGACAATTTGTTACTGATTTTTACACTGCACTCGCTGATCCCTATTCGCCATGTTATTCGGAAGTGACAGTATATTTATTGGGGTGGTGGGCTCGGGCGCGAGTAATTCCATCAGATTTGCATTACCGATAATGGTAATGCGGTTTCTTGGTAACGGTACACCGTTGATTGATGGGTTGAAGTAATTCATCGGTGTCACGTGAAATATATTTTTATAAATGCCTCGTGGCCTCAATCACGAGATCCTGAATTGTGCGTGTGAGTCCTAGGTCAAGCACGCACAACTAAAAGTAAGGTATGACTCATTGTCAAGTTCCGCCTGACCCGAGCGATTTTAATTCAATGTTTTTTATGAAGTTATCTCGTAAAATTATCGCCCATATACCGACTTTACATACAAACATTTTTCTTTTATTTTATTTAAGTTGGGAAGTGTTAGGTATACCCCCGTACCTCTGAACGCATTTGAAGCCAGTGGTCTCGGTCATTATAATTAACATCTCATAGTTAAGCCAGTGGTTACACAATCAAACATTAAAAAATCCCGCCGTCCCTCATTAGTGCAGCATGGTTGATCTAAGCTTGATATCCTCTCGCCTATAAAGAACGAGCTCCAGCCCTGTACTGGACTGTAAAAAATAGGCTGATAATGTTTTTTTTATCGACTACAAGTTGGCTGTTATCATACCTGGTGTTAAGTGGTGATGCAATCTAAGATGGAAGCGAGCTAGCTTAATAGGAGTAGAACGAAATCCACACCCCTTTGGGTTTCTACACGACATCTTACCGGAACACTAAATCGCTTGGCGGTACGTCTTTGTCGATAGGGTGCTAACTTGCCATGGCGCAGACCAGACCAAGATAAATTAAGAAAAATCTCAATACCGGGAATTGAACTCTTGACCTCATAAATCCACCCCGCATACGAGTACACCACGAAGGACGTCAAAAACCATAAAGTGTCAAGGGTTGATATTTTTTATAATGTTTTTATTTGATTTTATTATACGGGAGTAAAAAGTATTTGTAACTATGAAGCGTGCAACATCACTATGCCAAAGACGTCATCACTTAATATGCTTGAATAAGTAACAATATATTTTAGAAACCGCTTCCTTCCTTCCAGATGGCTACCCCCGTCAGCCCGTAATTACCCCCATCAAAACACAACGCGTGACAACCCGGTGACAGATTCATAAGGGCACAAAAAAGTACGGCGGCGAAGTGTGGCATTCAGTTATTTTCTACCACTTAATTGTTATTTTTATTACCACTACTTCTTTAACTAGTGTATGCCCGCGATTTTGGTTGCTCTCCACCATTCCAACAGTTTTCACCTGACTGCGTCAGAAGGAGGGTTATGTTTTTCGAGCGTATGTGCGTATGTATGTATGTATGTATGTATGTATGTATGTATGTATGTATGTATGTCCATTTCTTCGGCACGCGCTACAGCCTAAACGACTGAACGGATTTTGACAAGTGAGGTGTCGTTGAATTCGTTAAAATTGTGGTAGTGACATAGGCTATATAAATTTTCAAAATGGTGGCTGGAAATGGGGGAAAAAAGAGGGGATGTGTGTATTTCTTTCTCTTATCTTAGCAATATGGGTATTAAATAAAAGGTCGTAAAAAGACCATTTCAAAAATATAAATATCATATCATGTTTATATTGCCGTTTTAACAAAAGATGGCAAAAAGTGTACCGTATCATTTCTATACCATAAATTAAAACAAAAAAGTCTCAAATAAAATTATTATTATAAAAACAAAAAACCCGACTCCTTAGAAGTTATGAACTGAAAAGAGAAAAACAAGGATCACTGTATCTGTATAAAATTCTAAATACTTTATGGTGCTGCAGACGGGGACAAAATATATTTTTTTTATTCCCTACACTTCCCACGTATCTAGACCTATTGTGAATTGAATCCAGGACCACATGTACTGAAGCCATACAAATGCTAGCCACAGAACATTCTTATTAATCTGATAAGTCTGTTTCCAGAGCAAAACAACGAATTTAACTTAAAAAATCGGTCAAAGATTAATATAAGGTTGAACAAATTGTACAAATGATTTTTATTTGACAAATGAGTATTTTATTTCCGTCAATTAACCAACCTTGGAAATTAATTCGCAACCCGGAAGACCGCTTAATGAATGAACGTCGAATGAATGAAAAAAGTTCTTGTTGTAGTTACGAGTGTGACAGATTATAATTAATAGTGATTGACAGTTATGCTCAACACTTAGACGACCAATCTGGCGCAGTAATGTATTGCTGCTTTATATACTGTAGGTTCTGGGTACTTAACTATTAAGCTCAGCTAAGACTTCATTTCTACACTAGCGGTGCTTTTCGGTTCCACCCACATAGTTCCCGTTTATGTAAGATTATTCAGATAAAAAATATCCTATGTGGCATTTTTTATTCAGATAAGCTCACCCGTTAAGTCAAGCCATATCAATAAAATATTACTTAAGTTTTCTTAAATTATCTAATTTTCTGTGAAATATTTTCATTTTTCTTTCTTAAGAACCTTCTCCTGATAATAGCAAACACAACAAAAAAAATCCAGGAATTCGGTTCAGCTGTTCTCGAGATTTGCGCTTAGCAACACATTCAGTGATTACTAAGTCTGCGAGAAATTACTATTTTCACTATCTTGAAGAAACTTTTTAATTTTCCGGGATAAAAGCTCGAATATTAATCCATAGTATACTACATATTTCCACCCCGAATTTCAACCTTTGAATATAACATTGAGGTCATTTTGTATGACATTGACTTTGATACCTTGCGGTCATTTTGTTAGGAATATTAAATGAAAGTTGCGGTCATAAAGCACATTTGGTTATATAACGTAAATTTATATGACATTGACTTTGACACTTCGTGGTCTTGATATTCGTTCAATTTCTATATAGTTTCGAGCTTCATTGAAATTAATTGGCCAATCATAGATGTAACAGTATTATGTAACAATATTGCCTTGAATTTGAATCTGTGCTGTAGATATTACACGCACAACACGTTACATAGTACGCGAAATATCCATCTCCTATGTTTCGTCTATATATTACATTTCATTAAAAAGTTCTTTAACTAGCAAATTAATATATTTAAGCTATATCCTGCGTACTTTAGGCCTTGGACGAGAACATCGAATTCATTTCGTATGACATAAACCTGGATAGTTTGTGGTCACCCTCTTAGCAATATCAAAAAGATAATATCAAAAGCCAATTTCGTTATATAACGCAACGAACGTCATTCGGGGACACCGTGGTCTTGATATCGGTCAAGTGCTCTAAGTTTCGGCTCCGGAATTAATTGGCCACAGAGACGTAACAGTATGATGTCGCAATTTTCTTTTTTCAAGCGTGTGTGATATTTCAAAGTAATTTTTTTAAATACCAAGCGTATATTTCGTTTATAAATTACTTCTTTAAAAGTTCTGTAACTAGCAAATATATTTTAATAATGAACTAATGAATGAATTCGTATTGTATTGTCGACCCTATTAATTGTATATTTAAATTGTATTTATCGATAGATGGAAAAACTAAACGGACCATTTAGTTTTAGCAATCCGGGCACTTAGAGCGCCTTACCGCTAGGCCACGGTCCCGATGACGTCGGTAGATAAACGTAAGTTGATAAAAAATGCTATGCAATAGCTTTACCGCGGCAGTCTCCGAGTGCCACACGTCTTTTTTTAATAATGTACTAATGAATTAATGAATTCGTATTGTATTGTCGACCTTAATCTGAATTGGTGATAATGTTTCATATTACATTTCTCTTTGTGCCTCCCTTTGCTGTAAAGCTTTGTATATTTAACTAAATATTATATTTAATTAAGCTATCAGAGACGAATATCTTAGCATTCCATGGATTCACCCGGCGGTTGCCGGGTCCATCGCGTGGCTGAGAGAAAAACTCCGAACAGAGCCCGAGACTTGTGACACGGGTGTAGGTTTAAGGGTATCCTTAGTGACGCGCGTCAACACTCACCTCCTCTGTTCAAGTTATTCTCCCTGCCCAGCCAAATTCGGAAGGACCCTACTAGAGCAGCTTTGGACACTCGTTCCAATAGTAGATTTTTAACAATGACGTAAATAATAATTCTTTTTAATTATTTAATTTTGATGGTGGTACAGAATAATATCTACCCCAAACAGCTGCGCATTCCAAACACGGCATAGAGGTCAAATAAATAAAAAATGTGCGTGTAACATAAACAATATGCTTAACGAGGGAACAAAATGTAATTTAACACAAATTTGGAATAACAAATAGAGTAAACAAATTATAATAAATGATATGGGGACGATGTGATGTGATGTGATCATAAACTACAAAATAATTAATTACTTACGTTGACCTAACTTTTATAATACTAAAACTATGCATAACCCATTTATTCTTTAAATGGCTCGATCCAGTACTTAGTCTATTAGGCTTCGGATAAAAGTTCTAAGTTCGAGTCCTGGATCAGCCTATGCAATACTGATGATTTCTTTCTTCTAAGAAATATTCAGTATGAATTCTCACTCCATTTTCAGTACAAATTTTAACTCTAGAGTTTGTCTGTACCTCGAAGAACACGCTAAGCATTCGCTCCCGGTTATTATTAAAAATAACATATCGTGATCATCAAATTCAAACATTATTAACCAAGCCCGCCAACCCGTTTTGAAGCAGCAAGGTGTAAGCCCACCAACCCAGAGCTGTATGGAAAGCTATATATCCCCTCTACTATAAAGTATAGACCTGACCTTACAGTGGTCTGTCTAAATAGGCTAAAATTGAAGATGGTGAAGCGGTACACCATAAATAAAAATAGAACCGACTCAAAACGGTTTTTACTTTTTAGTGCGTTTTGAGTCGGTTCAATTTTTATTTAAAAATGTTTATTTATTACTTTTTAGTGATTTATCGCCACGTAACCTACTCGTACTGTACTGCCATAGTATATTGTACAGCACTAGTAGCCAACAAGCTACCGATACCGAGACAATGACCGAAATCGCTGTAAGAGTGCCTCCAAAATTTGAAGAGTTCCTTTATTTTCCCCAGGATATCATCATCAGATCCTAAGATAATGACAATGGGACCACCTTGGAAGTATGCCCTTTCTAATAAAAAAAATATTATCAAAATCGAACAACTCTGTAAAAAGTTATGCGTGGTCATACATAAAAAAAAGAAAAAAATATATATACGTGTCGAATTGAGAACCTCCTCCGTTTTTTTGCGTCGGTTAAAAAGTACCTAATTTCTCAGAAATCTACAGAGGTAATTCTTGTAGGTAAACTCCAAAAACCAAACATTTAGTATGAGACCCAGTGTCCCCAATGCCCCACAGACCGACTGCAAATAAGGGCGTGTATTTTTAGCGATGCGTCACCATTTCTCTTTGCTTAGCACTTAGCTCGCATGACACACTCGCCGGTACTTAGGTCTTACAATACCTTAAGCCAATTCAGACCAGACGGAAAAATACGCGTCACTATTCACACCGATTGGTAAAAGTTGATATTTAGTTCTCAGAGGAGCATTACACCTCTAAAGCGCACTTTGCCAATCGGTGTGAATTGCGCCCAAGATGGCGTTTAAGCATTTTTCTATTTGGTCTGAATTTACCGTAAATAGACCTCTTTATTTTTATATAGCCTAAATAACTCCAAGGTTAAAGGGTAGGTCAAGAGTGCCCTAAACCGACAAACTTGTATGAAAGGATTAATGAGAGTGGAAGAAGCTAAGGAAGAATGCAAGGACCGTGGCAAATGGAAGGATGTAGTCTCTGCATACCACTATGGGAATGTTATGTTCTGTGTGTATGTATGTTAAAGGGTAGAGTTCGGGTCAAATCTGAGAGGTCTTAGGTTTGAGGTTTATTAAAACCACAGTATACATAATACTACAAGTTATCCCTAAATACTAACTGTACCTAGTAATCTAGTGTGACAAGGTTTTGATTGATATCGTATTTGAATAAACCCTAACCCATTTAAATCAGTGCGCAATCCTAATCCTAACTAATATTATAAATGCGAAAGTAACTCTGTCTGTCTGTCTGTCTTGCTTTCACTCTACAACTACTGAACCGATTTAAGTGAAATTTGGTACACAGTAAGTCTAGAGCCTGAAAAAGGACATAGGCTACTTTTAATTGCGAAAAAAGGGTTGTAAAGGGTTAAAGGGGGGATGAAATGTTGTATGAAAGTATCGTCTATTTCTTAGGCAGTTGATTAGATATTAATAAATATGACATTCAAAGCTTAGAAAAATTAGGCTGCCGTATTAACTAATTCCACGCGGACGAAGTCGCGGGCAAAAGCTAGTAATTAAATAATGCATGAATCGTCGCTTGACATCAGGTGAGATCACTGTCAAGCGCAAACTTGTCACAGAATAAAAAAAATCTTGTATACTATCTGCATTACTCTTGGTTAATAGATAAAGCGTGTTTGCAGTTCACTCCCCGACAAGTCCTAACCAAACACCCTACTGAGGCAACTCTGTTGTGATGTAAGCGGTGATCATCGAACCCACTACCCATGGAACTCGATAAAAAATTTAAAAAAAAACGCTAGTGCTCGCTTAGTTGACAATTCTTTCAAGCAACTCGCGCATTACAGAAATCTAATTAGTCGTTTATTGTAAATGAGCTGTCTTTTTGTAGTGACTCTAGTACTGGTTTTAGAGGGCTAGTTTACTAAGAAAAGCTGGAAACCTCAGAATTTGCCTTTTTAAAACACCGATCTCAATCAATATTAAGTGATAATTGGTCTAACATGGTAAAGCACTAACACGGAAAGAAGAATGCCTTTTTTATACGCGGAATGATACCAGAAGATTCGAGTCAGTTGTTAAATGAACTCGATCTCAACTCGACGTTAAAATATATAATAGAGTAATCGTGGTAAGAGTTAAAGAAATTTTTTATCTTTGTTATGAAACAGATGATAAGCGTCTTCCGGGCTTATAAAAGCGCCAAAAGTAGAGCACTTTGAGCTCATAGCTTAAAACAATGAATGTAAATGAATGAAGTGTAAAAAAATATGTTTGAAACGTGTTATTTGATAGTTAGGTACTGTTATTTCTTTGTGGGCTGAGTGGCGCAGTGGGTAGTGACCCTGCTTCTGCGTCCTAGACTGTGGGTTCGATTCCCACATCTGCAAAAATGTTTGTGTGATGAAGATGGATGTTTTCCAGTGTCTGGGTGTTTATCTATATATTATAAGTATTTATGTATGTAGTACCCATAACACAAGCTAACTAAGCTTACTTTGGGGCTATATAGCGATGTATGTAATTGTCCTATAATATTTATTTATTTATAAAAAAAAATTCTGACGTGAAAAAAGATTACCGTATTGTTATTGTTATAAATGTATCGTGCGCTATAGGAACTGTTCAGTCAGTTGTTGACGATAAGGTATGTTACCCTTCAGACCACAATACCAATGATGTCAAAATTGAATGCGGGTTGGCGGGCTTAGGGTGATAATGTTTCACTTATTAACGGTCACTATCAGATGTTGATGACAGTGACCGGGACCGACGGCTTAACGTGCTCTCCGAGGCAGGGGGGTGTAACGCCACCAACTTCCCGACTCCGCGCTTTGAATGTACTTAACATTTGATAAAAGAATGAAAAATTTAGGATTATTCCGTGACCCAACCCAGGATTCGAACCCAGGTCCTCGTGATCGAAGCCCGATAGGCTAACCACTAGACCATAGCAGTCATTAATACCATAAAAAATAAAGATAAAATACATATAAATACACACATATACATATAAATGTACTACATTTTAGAACTAAGGTGCACTTCCTGTAGAGAATGCATCAGCAAACGCATCTAAACACAGCTAGTTCAATATTAATCTTCAATGAATACCGTATAAGCCGAGCTGGTTAGAACAATAGCTCACTGTAATTCATCAAGTATGGACGATTGTTTCATGGTCGAACTAACATCAAGGATAAACTGTATTTTATTATCTGGGACAGTATTAAGTAGTCCTGGATTTAGGGGTTTCTTAAATCTCGGGTAGTTCAATTTTCTCGAACCTAATTAAACTTTTTGACGACCTCCGTGGCGCAGTGGTATGCGCGGTGGATTTATAAGACGGAGGTCCTGGGTTCGATTTCCGGCGGGGCAGATTGAGATTTTTCTCAATTTGTCTTGGTCTGGCTGGTGGGAGGCTTTCGCCATGGCTAGTTACCACCCTACCGACAAAGACGTACTGCCAAGCAATTTAGCGTTCCGGTACGATGTCATGTAGAAACCGAAAGGGGTGTGGATTTCATCCTGGTCCTAACAAATTAGCCTGATTCTATCTTAGATTGCATCATCACTTAACATCAGGTGTCATAGCAGTCAAGGGCCAACTTGTAGTCGATAAAAAAAAAAAACTGAATTATCCGACTCCAAAAATCTTTATTTCATACATTACATACAAGTTAAGCCAATACTTCAAACTCAACAGTAAATTTACAGAAAAACAGCGATAGAAGCACGTGCTTTATTTCCCAAGCCATTTCAGTAGTATTTTCCCAATCAAAAGATAAGACGTTGTTAAAAAAAATATATTACTAAAAGATAAGCTGTGAATGGTTCACAAAAGAGGCGCTTACCGATGACTAACGAGCAACTATAAAAGATAAACATAAACATATGATGTTCATAACCATAGAGATTACAAAACGAATTTGAATATTGTGAAACCATATCGCAATCAAGCAACTGGTTGGGAATGTCGTATAACAAGTTGCCGGTACTCATTTTGGTTAGAGCATTGAGCTGAGTACTTATTGCCCTTCATGTCGTGTAATGATTAGGTGCCTGGTTGTTTTTTTATTGTTAAGTAGTTATGTTTGACTGAACGAGTAGATGACCTACCTTATTGTTTTTATATGACATAAGCTTGTGTTTGATCATGACCTCAACTGGTCAGTGTGGCCTCAAAGTGACCTAAAAGTTAGAAAATGCCTGTTTAATTCTTATTGAAGAATCAATGCAGGCAGACCATATGAGGCTTTATAGTAGAAGTTGTTCGGGACATCCCCTTGGCTTTGCCCCGGACTCTCCCTGAAAATTGCTATCGGGATATTCAGATATCGGGTTTGTTTTGGGTCATTTTAAGTTAACAGAACACTCTGTAAATACATTTTTAGAGTGCTGTACTGTGACCTGATTCTGTGACTGAAACTCTATAAAAGATTTCTACTACTAAACTTACTTACTAAAAGGTACTTACATACTGTGGGCGCTTTCGGAAAGTTCGAAGCTTAAACACAGAATGCATATAAGTTTAATCTGGTCAGGGTCGTTTGCTTCTCTAAAATTATAGACATAACTTTACGCCAAAAACTAAACTACTAAACCAAACTGGTACCTGTAAAGCCTATAGTTATAATTTAGTATTTACTTCAGAAAACAATATTCCATTCGTTAAACGTTCTTATACGCGACGCGTGCGCCTCAATCTCCTTGGTATAATTAATTATTTTTGACTTATTCTTTATTTAAAAATAATTGATATTTCCAAAAATATTACTATAACAAAAAATGATTTAAAGTTTATTATAATTTACGCACAGATTACCAACTCGTATTACCGTATTCAATCACGTACAGTTCGGTCAGCTGAATGAATGATTGATTTATTGAACGGGTGAGCGGATTAACCGAACGAAGCATTGTGTTTATTGTAATGAGAGCGATTGTTCGCCGGGGAATGGTTGCGTAATTTAAAATACAATTGTTACTTAAACTTGAATTGAACTGAGAGAACGGACTTTGGCACGAAATTTTAAACAATAAATTATTTATTTGATAGGTACTAGAGGCTACCCGTGACATCGTTCGCGTGAGAACCGTTTTAGGTACCGTTTTTGCGAAAACGAAGTCTTTTCATTATGAGCCTATTAACGGCCTACTTCAAGGCCAGACCTCTATCTTTATAGGTGGGGGATATGGAGCGTGGACCCACCACGCTGCTCCAGTGCGGGTTGGCGGGCTTATGGTAATCTACACTAATATTATAAAGAGGAAAGATTTGTATTTTTGAATGTAACGAATAAACTCAAAAAGTACTGGACCGATTTTAATAATTCTTTTTTCATAAGAAAGATACATTATCACTGAGTAACATAGGCTATATTTAGTACTAGATTACTAAAGAAAGCTTTAGAAAATCCTATTAAAACCAACCGAAGGTGTAAAAAAAGACGTGTGGCACTCGGAGACTGCCGCGGCAAAGCTATTGCATAGCATTTTTTATCAACTCATGTTTACCTACCGACGTCATCGGGACCGTGGCCGAGCGGTAAGGCGCTCTAAGTGCCCGGATTGCCAGAGAGACGCGGGTTCGAATCCCGTCGGTTCCGCAATTTTTTTTTTAAGCGTGATATTTCACGTATTTTTTATTTTCGTAATAGAAAATAAAAGTCAGTAATAATACTATTACTATTATTTATTTTCTATTACTATCCATCCATATATTTTATTCCATTGCACCACCCAGGATTCGAACTCTAAACCTTGTGATCTGAAGCCATTGACCTAAACACTAGACTAACGAAGCAGCTATATTTTCAATATATACATATTGCATTATAAATCAAATAGTCAAATAGTAATTTTCCCATCACCTAAGTCAGTGTTAAGATGGTGGTAATTGCGCAAGTATTTGATTTCAGTAAATACTAACAACAAACATTTGTTATCTCGACACGTTAGAATATGTGAGGGTTCGAGTTAGTAGCTGTCTGCAGAAGCAGCAGGTGACATGTCAGTGCGAGCGACGCCATAAATACTGTCAGAGCGACATATCCTATGAATTACTTTTCGGGGCCTAGCGACACGTGATTTTCACACAAATACGAAAAAAGTAGTGTAGCGGCGACACGTCACGTGTTACTGCTGTCTGCGGTCGGCTACCAACTCGCACCCTTAGACCGGCCGCATATAGTAAGAATTTTTCTGTTAGAAAATTTATGACGCCGAACGCAATTTGTTCATATATTTCGTTGTGGACTCCACATGCTATCAGAATTCTGACGAGTCGGAAGTCTGCTTCTGATGTGCACCGGATGTAAACAATCGAATCTCAGAAGTTTTCCTGATCTGATTTTTTTGAAGTAAGTAGAATAATAATGCCAATGAATGTAACTGATCGTCGTCCATTTTGTTTTCTTTCTTACTTTTTATAAGCCGGCCAGCTACGAACTAGCCGGCACGACTACAACGACACAGACTAGCCGGAAAAAAATTTCTGATAGGTGCGGCTTTGTATCGACGGACGTCAGAAATTTTCTAACAGAAATATTCTTACAATAAGCGGCCAGTTTTATTGTCAAAAATATTGTACTGCAAATCAAATAGCGCTACTTATTAGCCGATCACCTAAGCCAATGGGAAAGTGTATGTAGGGCTATATAATGTAAATGTATTTAATTTGATTAAATATGATCAAAAAACAGTATAATTTGTTAACTCGACACGTCAGCAGATGTTGCTCGATAATATTGCACCAAAAAGTAAATAGCGCAACTTATTAGTCGATCACTTAAGTGTGAAAGTGTTTGTATGGCTATCGTATGTAAATGTATTTGATTTAATTAAATATTATCAAAAACAGTATAATTTGTTGACTGGATTCGTCAAAAGATGTAACTCGATAATATTGCACTGCAAAGTAAATAACTTCACTTATTAGCCGATCAGGTACGTACGTCAGTGTGAAGGTGGTGTTAGTGCTATCGTATGTAAATGCGCTAAGCGTATAATTGTGTGTGTGCGATAAACATTTTATTCCCACCTATAAAACGCGACAGTGATTCCGCGAACATGTGGATGCGGTAGTTTTGCTATCTATAATACTATGTAATTTGTTCAAAGAAGTTATTCTTTTGCATATAAATGTGCAGTAAAAGTGAATACCATAAATATTTCACGTAGTTTAATTTAATAGGTACAAATATTCATACTCGTTTTAGAGCTGTATGTCGATTGAAAAACACGTCAGTTTCGAAGCCGATGAACAAAGGTTGCAAAGCGGATGTTACAGAAATCGGTACTCTCCAATGACATTTTGCTGTACGTATTGGACTTAGTCGAACTGAAGATGGAATAATCGAGATGTGAGCAAGACGTTTGTATGAGATTTTTTTCAAGAATTGACATACTGATGTCATTTTAACACGCTAAAAGTGGCTGTTAGTGGCTCGTTTGCGCTGAGCCTTATTTTATTATTAAAAAAATAACTGATATTTTGTCTATATTTTTAACTCTTCTATAAATAAAGAAAAATATTTATACGTTCATTTGGTTTTTACACCAATTCATTTGGTAATAAAGTAAAAAAAATATGAATTTCCAACCTACTTAATTAAAAAAACCAATAATAACCAACCCACAAATCAATTAAATCAAACATAACACCGCATCCATTGTTCGTTCAGCGATAGGTAGGCCACTAAAATGTGTCGCGTCCCAATAAAGTACTGATAACGGTGCAGGTGTAAGTGGGTACCTAATTAATTGGAGAGGTCATTGACCTCCACCTAACGACCAGAGGCGCGGCGGCTAATTAATATCTGTCTAGATTTTAGCGAATAGGTACTTCAATAAATACGGATTTATGTTGACCTAACACGACATAAGAGCATTAGTACGAGTTCTGCATAGATAGTATTTCACTTTTGAATGATATATTGATGATTTAGTCATGGTTTCCGTCATCAAAAAATGACCTTTCGAATGACTTTTACGCGCGATCATACTAAGATTTTTATACAAGGTACACTAGATCCTACGTTTATGATCTTTATACGCGAGGGTTTCGACTGGACCATATAGCAGAATAAATGTATCATCATCATCATCATTATTAGCTTTATTACATCGACGTTAAGTGATGATGCAATCAAGGCAGCTACTTGTTAGGATGAATGAAAATCACCCCACCACACCCCTTTCCGTTTCTACACGACATCGTATCGGAACGCTAAATCGCTTAACGGTCTCTTCGGAGGGTTAACACCAACAACAAATTAGGAAAAATCTCGACTCTAGGATCGTATTAAAATGTGCTGAAAATTTCATTATATGAGAGGAGATATAGAGAGAAGATCACGCCGGTCCAATGCGGTTTGGCGGGCTTAGGGTGATGATGGTTCATACAGTAATGATCCCTATCAGATGTTGATGATAGTGACCGGGACCAACGGCTTAACGTGCTCTCCGAGGGTTCAACACCACCAACATCCCGACTCTGGGATTAGAATGTGCTGAAAATTATATAGAAGAATTAAAAACCCAGATGAATTTTTGACCCGACTCAGTATTCGAACCCAGGACCTCGTGATCAAAGCCACATAACCACTGGACCGACGAGGCAGTCCTACTCGTATAAGCAGACCTATTTATTAATGAAAGTTATAATGAAAACGACATCTGCCAAAAGAGAACAATCACTAACTAATGAATGTAGGTTTAGCATTAGGGTAACCACGATTCATGCTATCAAACATTTAAATAATATCGCTATATTAGAATTAAAACAATCGCGAGTATCAGCACGCTCATGACTAAGGTACCCGTATGGGTTTGAAACTAGTCGGACATACTCCGCCAACATTGACGTGAGTTTCAGCCGTTCCTTTTTGACGTGACAACGTCTTATAATTCGATAGAGCCGGCTGCACGCACGAAAAAACATGACGTCATGCGTCGTTACCTCGCTTTGAGGCGTTCCATGTAAGGCTTGAAGTGCAAGCAAGAGCGCGGAACGAGCGACAAAGAAAGCACAATCGGCGTTTGCGTTCGGCAGCGTTCGACATCCGTCTATTAAATATAATTATGTATTAAATATATTAATTTAAAATTAAAAATTAATATATTTATTATAAATTTAAAATATAAATTTATAAAATCAAAATCAATTATTTTATTAATTTAAATTAATATTTATAAAAGTATACTTAAATTAAAAATTTTAATAACCAATTAAATGCTACCATTCCATCAGTATTTTCTTAAGACATTGTCACGTTCAACTATCGTCAGTAAACCGACTTTACAGACAACCAATTTTTTTTTTCAAAAAGTCTACAATTACACAATACAAGTCATCATCATCATCATAGCCATGAGTCCTTTGTTTTCCAAGAGAGCACCACCACACTCTATCCTCTGCCTTCCTCATCCAGCCACTTCCTTTTTGAGGTCGTCGGACCATCGGATTGAAGAGCGTCCTACGCTGCGACTAGTGGTTCGTGGTCTCCATTCAAGAACTCGCCAGCCCCAGTGACCATCTGGCCTGCGCACTGCCACTTCAACGTACTTATCCTTTGAGCTATGTGTACTCCTTCGGATTTCCTCATTATGGGTTCTATCTTTCAGAGAGACTCTCAGGATAGCTTGTTCCATAACCCGCTTTATTTATTGTTCATGTATTGTTCACGTATACAATTCAAATACTTAGGCTCTGTTCACCAAGATTTCGGTTATCATAACCAACAGTTAACATAAGCTAAACGCAAAATTTACTGTTCACGACAACACGTACGCCGGTTAAGGACGTAAATCGGGCGGTTATCTTAACCGAGCTTACGTCCCTGACCGGCGTACAGGTTGTCGTGAACAGTAAATTTATAGTTAGCTTATGTTAACCGTTGGTTATGATAACTGAAGTCTTGGTGCACACAGGCCTAAGTATTAAAATTAAATGATCAGGAAAGTCTCAATGATTACTCAAACTATATTCAACCTACATTTACGAAGGAGTACAATGAGTAGTATGGCACAACACGAGTGGGATAGTGTTACTGTGAGTAATATAAAAACAATCGCGAGTTTATCTACCATTAGTGCGATGTGTTTGTTTGTCTGTCATATTAGGTTACTTTAGGTTGTACAGCGTAGGCTTGTCAATGAAATGTTATGAAACACACACAATCAAGATGTGTATTGTAGGTAGGCCTCGTAGGTCTATTGTTTAGCCTATGTAGTTTTGGATCATTAAGTGGTTCCAATTCTTGGACGGATTGTGGACTTATTTTGAACTTTTTATTAAGCTATTGTATAGCTTCTATATAGACCAAATTCAGAAATTCCGTAACGAAAAAACCTAACACCCGCTGGATATCAAAAACATAACATAAAAAGCATAATTTCGGCACCGACGTCATTGGGAGCGTTGCCTAGCGGTAACGGTCCCGATGACGTCGAATGGTAAACATAAGTTGATAAAAAATGCTATGCAATAGCTTTACCGCGGCAGTCTCCGAGTGCCACACGTCTTTTTTATTTTTTTACTTAATGGTAGTGACCGGGACAGATAGCAAAACCTGCTCTCCGAGGTATATGTAGGTGTCTCTTGCAATGTCACTACCAACTTTCCCACTCCCGAGTTTAGACATTCCTAAAAGTACGAAAAAACAGTATTATTCCATAGCCAGGATTCGAACCCAGAACCTTGATACCTGAAACCTCATAGTGTCACTACTGAACTAAGTAGGTATACGCGTAGTTATCTTTTGCAAGATGACGTCCGCGGTTACACCTACGTAGTTCTCGTTCCCGTGGTAATTTTGGGATAAATGTGGCTTATGTGTTAATCTGATATGTAGACTATATTATTGTAAAGTTTCATCAAAATCCATTCAGCAGTTTGAGTGAAAGAGTAACAAACATATACACTCACTAACTTTCACATTAATTATAGTGGTGGTATTAATATTATTGGTTCTCCTTTCCAAGATTTGTAATGACCAAAAAAAGTGAGATCCGGATGACGATTAGCTATGGAACATGGTGTCTTATATAAATCATTGAGATAAATCAACGGATTGACCGTGACTAACTCGCTGTCACGGCTGGGATAGTCTCAGTGGCTTGCATAAGGTAGCTGACCAGGGTAGTTGATCAGGCTGAACCAACCAAACAACCAGGAATTATATTTTTTACACCGAACTGTACAAATCGTGATACTACTATAGTACAGCTGTTACAACATATTTTAACCATTTATGAAATTCCCAGCTCACATATAGAAAACAATCTCAATCAAATACAATGGTAATTTTAACTGGGACTTCAAGTATTAAGAGAAACAAATTGTATAAGATAAAAAAGACAAAGCCTGTCTCATTAAATCAATTTAATTTGATCTGACAGTGATCAACATATAAATTCGATTGTTTTGTAGTGACTCTACCACCGATTCGACAGCAATGATGTTTGACATCTTAGTTCGGAAGGCAGTAATCTGTTGCCGGCAAATCAACAAGAAAGACAATCAACTGTTGTTGCTCTCAGTGGTTATCTGAGTTCTGAGCAGAATGGGAAAGCCTGTGTCCTTCAGTAGGACAATAATAATTAATAATAAAGGATGACAATCAAGTAATATTGGAGGTTGCAATTATTTGGTCACGTCAAATCGTTTCATTTGATCTCATGATTTACTTTTAATACGTCGTGACCATTTCGCAAACGGATGTGCTCTTCTTTTTGATTGCCATACATCCACATCGGAATAAAGTGATTGGTCTTAACACGAATTCTCCTGATTAAGATGTGGGGGAAACTATTAAAAATGGTCTAATGATAATAACCAAGTTTATTTAGAAGTTGCAATTATTTGGTCACGTCCAATTGTTCCACTTGATATTATCATTTACAGTTAATACGCCGTAACCAATCCGCAACCGGATGTGATCTTCTTTTTACTTGCATCATGAAATTACATTATTGTATTTTTTTTATTTAGACACAGTTCATTGTCATTTTGTCGCGCCTTCAATGATAATCGTAAGTTTCTTTGAATTGTTTTCGCCTTTTTCTAAAACTGTATTTATTTAAAATTCATTAGGCAGGCCTCATCTGATTATAAATAACAAAAGTCATCAGGCAACAAAGAAGAAAAATTATCTCAGTCTAAGGTAGGTATATTAATTAAGCCTTTGCTGTAATTTCTTCAACCATAACCTCCTCATTTTTTAAGCTATTGTATAGCTTTTATCGCGGGCCTTGAGCGTGGAGACCGAACACAGAAATTCCGTAACGAAAAACCTAACACCCCCTGAGTATCAAAAACCTAATATCAAAAGCACAATTTCGGCAACGACGTCATCGGGGAACTTCGGTATAAAATGTCGCCTATGTGTTATTTTTTTTCTGATATTTAAAAGTCATTTTTTTTTAAATTAATATCTTTTTGCAATATACCATTCAGTAGTTTTTACGTGGCAACGAGTAGAGCGCATTACGAGGCCAGGTCCATACGTCGGAGGTAACCATAAGTTAATAAAACATGCTATACAAACTTTCGCCTTTGCCACGCGTCTTTTTTTTATTTTAATAATATACTAGTATTTGCTGCAACAAACACCCTGTATTATTACAAAACGCGACCTATCCACAGGATCTACGAAACACTTGGCTTTTGATTTATGGTCAGTACGGCCAATATCATTTGGGTTTACTATATTGCTTAGTTTCACTATACCTATATTGGTCTCGAGATTAAAAGAAAAAAACTTAGATGCCAAACAAAAAACATTAGTAAAAAATGTCATCACAATTCAAAACACGCGGACGTTTTTCTTTATTTCGTTTCTTCTAGTAGTCATTGATCGGAAATAGTTTGCGCGTAAAAAACCTAGGATGACTAATAAACTATACATTTATACAACCGGTTTACGCTAGATACTAAATTACAATAATGAATAAAACATCTCTGAGCCAAGGTCAGCTGTTTTTGTAGTGAAATAAATCTTAAAAACTAGCAAAAAATAAAATACTTTTATAACGCTTATCTCCGAGACTACTTTGTAGGTATCATTAATAAGTGCCTCAGTAGTTCTATAGTTAAGGCCTGTGTGCACCAAGATTTCGGTTATCATAACCAACGGTTAACATAAGCTTACCGTTGGTTACTATAAATTTACTGTTCACGACAACCTGTACGCCGGTTAAGGACGTAAGCTCGGTTAAGATAACCGCCCGGTTTACCTTCTTAACCGGCGTACGGGTTGTCGTGAACAGTAAATTTATAGTAACCTATGGTTAGCTTATGTTAACCGTTGGTTATGATAACCGAAATTTTGGTGGTGCAGTGGTAGGCGCAGTGGATTTATAAGACGGATGTCTTCGGGTTCGATTCTCGGCTGGGCTAATTAGGATTTTGTAAATTGTTTCAGGTCTGGTTGTTGGGAGGTGGAGACGCGGTTTTGTGTATGCAAGCTGACGTTAACAAGAATATTAATAAATGCTATAGGGTAATACACTCATTGCCATCTACCCGCAAAGTAAACATAGCTTGTGTACTAACTGATGAATACTCTATTATTAATATACATTAAGTAACATTATTCCGTGACCCAACCCAGGATTGGAACCCAGGTGGTCAGCCTGAAAGAGGCTGAGGAGACGATACAGGAAGCAGATGCTAACGCTGACCTTATGCGCAGAGGAAGACAGGGCAGTCGCTGTAATGTGAGGCTCATATGCCTAAGAAAGGAAGACTCATGAAGGTTATCGTTGAGACGTCACTGCAGAACACGAGAGTGATCCAGTGGGGTCTCAAAGACTGACCCAGTCGGCTCCGCTGGGTTTTAGTGGGTATTCCAATAATTGGCGAGTCCCACATACCCTCTGGAAACAGTGTCGATGATAACATGCATTTCCCAGCGTTAAAAAAAAAGGATTCGAATCCAAGACCTCGTGATCGAAGCCACATGGCTAACCACTAGATCAACGAAGCAATCGCATTAAGTAGATACATACAAAAAAAATACCCCTGAAATTGGAAAACATCCATACTCATCACATATCCAGTTTAGGGAATCGAATTCACTACCTTGGATGCAGAAAGCGGGCTTGCCACTGCGCCAGTTGGCTGATAAGATAAAACTTTGTTTTAAATCACTACGTGTTTCGTTGGGGTTTTCATCAATGGGATGTTGATAAAATGCGTCAAAATCCGTTTAATATACAGATATTCGGTTTATACTCTCATCACATATCCAGTTTAGGGAATCGAATTCACTGCCTTGGATGCAGAAAGCGGGCTTGCCACTGCGCCAGTTGGCTGATAAGATAAAACTTTGTTTTAAATCACTACGTGTTTCGTTGGGGTTTTCATCAATGGGATGTTGATAAAATGCGTCAAAATCCGTTTAATATACAGATATTCGGTTTATACTCCTTTTGGTAGATAGTTACCACAGATTAAAGACTACTAGATGGAGTCATAACGCGGCTGTAGGTTCAAGAGCGTGACAGACTTATTTCATTCGGCCTTTATTAGAAAGTGATACAAGATTATTTTTTGTCCCTTTCAGCGTGTTCGTATTTATTATTTGTCAAGATTGGAATTTGTGACAGACAAGGAACATATCTGAGCAATTATTAGCTTTTTATTAAGTTTGCTGATAAATAATATAACTTTGCGGTTTCTATATTAATTTAAACGTTATCGTGCTATGGTGGGTTGTAATATTTTCTGCTGCAACAGTCGCAGCGAACAGAAAATCGAAGGAATTACGTTTCATACGTAAGTAGGCATAAACTACATTGATTGATGATTTAAAGCTTAGATATGTTATTTTTTAGCAAATTTCATGTATTATGCGTTTACTAAACTATATTATATAAAGTAATATTTCGTATTTTACGATATTTTAAAACATAATAACGGTTTATGATGTACTTTAAATGTTGACATGTCATGTCAATAAGGCTGATTTGCTGTCTCACGAGTGGACACGCTATGGGCTCTATCTAGTAGTCTTTAATCTGGTGGTTATAATGGTAGTTACATATATGCTTTTACGTCAAATAACTGTTTTGAAACAGTTGCCCAGAAACGATGTCGTTAACCAAATGCAATTACAGTCCGGAGCCAATTGGCATATCAAATTTTACAAAATATCTTTGTATATTTACACAGACTATACATTCAAGCAAACACCTGGCCTTGGCATTTTCTCTGTTTATTGCTTGTCTGTTTATACTAGGCAAACTTAGATACTATAACATCATGCATACGTAGTATGAATGAAAGGCCATATATGACTTGATTCCAGGCCGTTAAATAATTAAAAAAAATATATACTATCGCATCTAACTATCTAACATATCTATTAAAAGAAATAAACGCTACGAGAAAGCGAATAACATATTTACTTTTTCATTATAAGAGCTCCATTTAAAACCCAAAATTTTAAAAAATAACTCTATTAAATGTTTTGTTAATAAGGTGGGAGAATTTTTAAATATAAACTCATTTAGTAGTTACTACCATCAGGGAAAGCCTGAAATAATTATATTATATAACATAATTGTACATAATTATATTGTCTTGTATATGTATATGCAGGCGAAAAAAACGTCGATCATTACACTGCACTAAGTTTTGTTTGTGCTGTTTATATTTTTCTTTTATTTTAAAAAAGTAAGAAAGTATTACCTGAACAATGTGAGATGTACGCCAGCACGAAGAACGCCAAGCATATAGAAAGCCTTTTCAACTCCATCCTGTTATCACTTTTAAAATATCGTTTCACTAATACCACAGGTATACGTTAAATATAAAAAAATATATTTAGTACTAGGCACTGGAAACACTGTCACACAAGGCACATCACTAGCTTTGCATCAGGCACTTGGTTTTCGTTGATCTGTGAAATAAAAAATATTATTAGACCTTTTAGCCTTGGGCTGTAAATAAAAAAAAATATGCTAATGCGTTCCATTTTAAAATATATCTGTGCGTAATGTGCGAATTGTGTTTTCTTTTGTTCCATTTATTAATTTTTTTTTATCTTGCAAAGAAGTGCTTTTAATAGTATTAAATATAATACTATATTCTGTTTATATTCTGTTAGGCATCGAAAATATCTATGGTATAACATTTATATCTTAGGATTGGTAAATATAACTTACGTGGTACCAAGGTACCAGGTATCGTTTAGTATCGGAATTTACTGTTTTTAAATTAGCTGAGATCTAGACATAGGCGTCCATGTTTAATTACCACCCTATGGCCAGTATTGCCAAACTTAAAACGACTAGAACCCAAGAAGCTTAAAAAAATCATCAATCCACGCTACAATTCTAACTTTAAATAATATTTTCTTAATCCGCGTACGTAACGCGGAAGTCATCAACCTTTTTTATAGGTTACGAATTTGGTACTTCTCTATAAATGCAGTCCGAACTGCATCATATACAGCTTGCTCCTATTTTGGAGCAATAAAACAGATAGTCCGGGTTAACTGCTGCCAGATACGCACGTAAAAGAGATAAGGCACGCCGGGTTGCTAAATACGTATTTACGTATTAAGTAACCTCACCATAGTATGATATTTAAAGCTAGATAAAGCTTTTTGAAGTTATAATTTCTTATGGAACCTTTTTGTTACGTAACGCGTTACGTAATACGTATATATGACTTCCCTTTTTTCTCACGCATACGGCAATATTCTGTCTAAATCAAGTCTAATGTGTGTGTTCAAAAGCGTGCGGCCATTGATAGGTTCGAGAGGACCCATAAAATATTTGGGTCGTATAAAATTTAAATGGCAAAAGTGAAAATTCGATTATTTTAAGTACTTAGACTTTGTTTACACGCTCTTTTGAAACGTCAAATTTGACTGTATTTAGTGACTAAAATTGGCTTGGAAGGCAGATCCCTACTGAAGAGAGCCATCAAGAAACTCACCACTTGCTTTTTTCAATCAATGATAAAACAATACTCTTGTAATTGATTAAAATTGCTGTAATTAAAGTAAAGAATAAATCATGAATGTATCTATATTATCAACTAAGTATTTGCAATTCAAACTTTGTTTTATATTCGCTACATGACCTTTCACATTATAAATTAGATAAATGTAGCGTTAGAATCAAATTGTTTTGTAGAATGGAATGTGTATATTTTGATAATTCTAGAATTCAACAGTTTGTTTTTCTTTATTTAATTAATTTGTCATACTACGTCATGGACGTTTAAAATTAAGTTTTAAACATTAGCTAATGGACTGTTGTGGCCATGCTATGACCTTTCGTCATTTCGTTGAAAGAAAATTTATATCCTTAGTCAGAGGATATAATGGGAGGATCTCTATGCTACCCCCAACTGTAGAATCATCAGAGAAAACAAAAATTAATCCCCGAGTGAGCGGGATTGATGATTAATCTTTTCCCCATCCTTTTCCCGGCCATATAAGTATATCATATCTATTGGGGATATTATTTCCACCGGTGTGCCTATGCTCGGAGGCTGGATAAAAACGAACATGATAGAACGAGGATACGTTTCATCCTTTCCCCTCGGATAAATTGTCCCTTACGCATGCTAGCCCTGCAGGTGTAATTGCAGTCAAGAGCTAACTTGTAGTAAATTAAAAATAAACTTATATAAGTTCTACCGGCAAGCCGAAGAAAATCTAGAAATGATAAAAGCTCTAATTAACTTGGGTCGCGAGAAGTTTCCACAAGAGGAGAATTATTGATTAAAAAAGCTCTTATATAAACTTACCTGCTCGGTTAGTTCTAGGCAGAGATGCCCAGCGAAATTTGGTACGATCCTATGCATTTTCTAATATAGAGCTTGCATTTATAGTCATACCAAGATCTTTAAGCATTGCTTATCAAGATATTATAATCTGTAGACGTTACAAAGATATTGCAGTTTCAAATATTTGTGTCATCGCTCTCGGAAAAAAAACGATAAATCGACGTCATCGGAACACAGCCGATAACAAATAGGTATGTAATGTTTTCTCAATACATCGTTACAAAGATCAAAGACTAGGAAGGAAGCCGCCTGCGATAATAAATAAACGGTTATTTTTGTACCATCACCCCCTATAAGTACAGATTTCCGTTGGACGGATGGGTTATTAGATCGCGTTTTAACTCTTAAGGATTATGTATGACAGCAATTTGAAATTCGAACGTATAACGATTGTAAAATATTACTAGCTCCGGCCGTCCATGTTGAATTTTAATAAAAAATAATAGATTAAGTAAAAGTAGAGATTAAGTAATAGTACCTAGTGAGTTTTTTCGATGAAAAATAATTTTGTATTATAATATGTTTTAGAATTTTTAAAGCTTTATCGTTTTTCCTGACATTTTAAGTTCAAAACCAATTATATTTTCCAATTTGTCGTCTTAAAATAGACAGCAATCTATTTAGGCTTATATTTCTTAGATTTTTATTCGTAGGGTTCAAAGCCGCATAATTTTAAGTCACAAAGAGCCATTCAACACAAAAAATGTTATATGGTAATTCTTAAGTAAATTAATGAATTAGTATTATGTATATTTTAAAATTATCATCATTTTTAATCTTTAAGTTTCAAATCCGTCATTGTATTATCTTAAATCAATCCACGTAATACTTGGCCATAGACTATTTAGTCTATGGTAGGTACATTACCGTCTAACTAATCTCATATTCATCCTCAAAAGAAAAGAAAATATGATTGATGACTCACTTTTAGCGGCAGGCCATCTCTTTCGTAAACTTTTTGTCTCTTTGGGAAAGCGAAATCGTGTACTGCGCTTCTCCGTTTGCATAGAATAATATGACCATAAATTTTGCTGTTGTAACTCAAATGTACTGGATACAAAAGTTCTATGTAGTTCGTACAAATGTTCGTTTTTACCCGACTGCGTCAGAAGGAGGGTTATGTTTTTCGAGCGTATGTATGTATGTATGTATGTATGTCCATTTCTTCGGCACGCGCTACAGCCTAAACGGCTGAACGGATTTTGACATGTGAGGTGTCGTTGAATTTGTCAAAATTGTGGTAGTGACATAGGCTATATAAATTTTCAAAATGGCGGCTGTAAGTGGGGGAAAAAAGGAGGAATGTGTGTATTTTTTTCTCTTATCTTAGCAATATGGGTACTGATTAAAAGGTCGCAAAAAGACCATTTCAAAAATATAAATATCATATCATGTTTGTATTACTTTTTTTAAAAAAAATGGCAAAAAGTGTACTAAGTGTACCGTCTCATTTCTATACCATAAGCTACAACTGAAAAGTCGCAAATAAAATTATTATTATAAAAACAAAAAACCCGACTGCTTAGAAGTTATGAACTGAAAAGAGAAAAACAAGGATCACTATATCTGTATAAAATTCTAAATACTTTATGGTGCTGCAGGCGGGGACAAATGTAGTTTTGGTAGATCTTCCTTTACCCGCAGGTTAAAGTATTTTGTCCCTGTTTACAGCACCATAAAGTATTTAGAATTTTATACAGATATAGTGATCCTTGTTTTTCTCTTTTCAGTTCATAACTTCTAAGCAGTCGGGTTTTTTGTTTTTATAATAATAATTTTTTTCAGAAAGTGGTCTGTTTTTCAAATTTAAGTACGTACCTATACCGATTTCTCTGAAATAACTAGACAGCAAGATGGTCGCACGTAAAAAATATTAGCATCAATGGTTGTAGAAAGTTCGTGCTTTGGTACACCTACCTTTTTGGCTGTTATGTATTTGCAGTATGCTTCTTTATGGGAATTGCAATAATGGGGGCTTTGGGCGAGCGCAAAACTGTGCCTGTATCATTGGACGACTTATAAAATATGAAGGCACCGAAAGACTGCCAAAGATCATCTGCTTTATGACTCGGATTTAGAGTTAATTTAGTTATAGTTTCGGGTCGATGATAAAGTCGTCTTTGGTGCAAAAAGAGATTCCGAAACTTTATTTTACAATTAGAAAAGAATATTTACGTCTTGATTTAAATATTCTCTTACTTCTCCAGTCCGAAACTTTGATGACTTTATTTTACAATTAGGTACCTATTTATTACAAGGACGTTTTTTTAGGAATATTTGCGTTTTAATTTAAATATTCTCCTGCCTCACCAGTTAGTCGTAAATACTTGTTAGAAGTAGCCGTACGCTAATAGTCAAACGTGCGGACATCGAACCCAGCTCCTCAACCGTGGAACTATCGAGACGTTAATGCTTTTAAAACAATGCAATATCTATTCAAATACCTACATTTTTTATTTACGTATTTTTTTTAAAGGTATCATGGTAAATCTACTTCGCTTAGTTCAGCCGCGATGTGCTAACAACTATTTGTACAAGAAATTCACATAAACTCAAGGATGTTTGCTCTGGCAAGGTTGTTCGCTAAATTTATGTCACATACATAAACTTTTTGCTTCCATCATCGATTAGTGAGGATGGCTTCTAGGACGATATGCTAGTATCGTGGTGAGTGTCCTCCACTTGCGACAATCCTTGCACATCTCCCTAATTGTTGTCTCTGTCTAATCCTTTGGGAATGAGATGTGACAACAAGTTTAGCAGTGTTTCACAGGATATATTTCGAAGAGTGTTCGCAGGAGTTGTTTGACCTTGTACCTCCTTTACCCTTTTATCACCAAGACGTATGTCGTTGATGTTCCCAGAACTCGTGCAAAGCGTTTTGCGTCATCATTTACTATACGCATTGCAAAGGTATGGAATGCCCTTCCGATATCAGTTTTTCCTAATTCATACAACTTGGGTATCTCTAAAACAAGAGTGAATAGGCAGTGGTCAAACGCGAGCTTATTGCAGATAAAAAAAATATGATATATGTATAGTATGAATAAATGCAATTAGTTCAGATATTATTTATAATCTACGCTTATTATATCATAAGAAACACGCAAATGTATATAATTTAAACCTATCGTTTTAATTTAGTGTGTCGTTGTGAAATATTGACCCGAGGCCAGTGGGGCTTTCTTGTTACGATAACTGATAAGCGAGTCGCTTCGAGAGGAAAGATTTATTATTTTTGAGTTTATCTGTACTTAACAAGGTAGAGTCTTTGTCTAACGCGGCCTCATTCGCGACTTGTTTATCATACTGTAGCTCTGTTCTGTAATCAATGTTTTTTTTTATTAATTACAAGCCCTTGACTGCAAGCACTTCGGCTGGTGGGAGGTTTAGGCCGTTAGTTACCGACAAAGACGTACCGCCAGCAATTTACCGTTCCGGTACGATGTCGTGTAGAAACTGACTGGGTTTGAATTTCATTTTACTTCTAACAAGTTAGCTTGATTCCATCTTAGATTGCATCAATCAAGTGTGATTACAGTCACGGGCCAACTTGTAATACTTAAATAAAAAAATAACATATCTCTTCCTAGTATCCTAGTGGTGCTGCCTAAACAAAAAAATTTGTAAATGCCTTATTTTTTACTATTGAGAATTTTCTTCTTTTTGATTTTTTTAAAATTAGGTATTAAAGAATAGAATTAAGTTACAGGATATCTATAATGAATTAACAATATCACACCTGGTTTGAACGTATCGTAGAAGTTGAAAAGAGTGAAACGTAGAGGTTTAAACGAGTGAAACGTAGAGGTTTAAAAGAATGAAACGTAGAGGTTTAAAAGAGTGAAATGTAGAGGTTTAAAAGATTGAAACGTACAGGTTTAAAAGAATGAAACGTAGAGTAAACCTCTATGTTGAATGAAGATAAAACTTTACTTTTAAATGTCAAATGTCAAATCTCTCATCGTCCTCTTTTTTATTTATGCTGCGCATTTTTTTACCGACAAGTAGTTTTATTAAGTATCCTTGGAATAAGCCCTTCATTGGAGTAGGTACACGATGTAGAATATAAAATCGATACCTTATCAGGATTTGCGCAATGTTAACGTTTTTGTACACACGGCAACGTTCAAATGCATTTTTAATTTTGTCTGTATATGAATTCTCTAGTTTAAATTATAAAGATGCGTACTTACCGGCATATTGTAGGGCATATTTTTTTTTAATTCATTACAAGTTAACCCTAGATGGTAAGTGCTTATGTAATCTAACATGGGAGCGGATTAAATTGTTAGGAATAGGATGAAATCCACACCCTTTTCGGTTTCTACACAACATCGTACCGAAACGCTAAACTTTTTTTTATTGATCGACTACAAGTTTGCCCTTGATCGGTGTAGGTATGCTATCACACCTGATGTACCAACTAAGTGATGATGCACGATAAATCTAAGTTGGAAGGTGACTAATTTGCTACCTCCGGGGAGTGGTATGCACGGTGGATATGAAATCCACACCCCTTAACTTGTCTTGGTCTAGCATGGCAGTCCCGGGCTACCACCCTACCGACAAAGACGTACCGACAAGCGATTTAGCGTTCCGGTACGATGTCGTGTAGAAACCGTTCGAAAGGGGGGATCTTAAATTGCATCATCACTTAACATCAGGTGTGATAGCAGTCAAGAGATAACTTGTAGTCGATAAAAAAAAATAACATAGGACCGATATGTAAAAGCGACTGAGTATTATCCTTCGTAAGAAAAATGTCAGATTTTCAAGAATGATTCATTTGTTTTCTTTAATTTCAATAGTATAGTTATCTAGAGGACACCTGCCGTTTCTCCCTCGTAGATCTCTTTCCTGTGGGAACTTCGGGATAAAATATGGCCTGTTGGCCAGTTTTATCAAAATTCATGAAAGAGTAACCATCCATCCATATACACAAACTGTCGCCTTTACAGTACTGGTAAAGATTAAAGAATGTTTGTCATAGAAATCACTTCAAAATCCATCGCTCACTGTACAGCGATAATTCTCACCTTGACATAGCTCAACATACTTAATATCAATTCATATATTCAGGCATATAGCTCTGTAATCTGTATGATTATACAGAGGCTAACGTGTTTGTAATATATATATGTAGTGTGGCCCACGACTTCGGTGAGATGTAAAATAAGATGTAGTTACTAAAATTGAGAAAGGAATGCTTAGATGGATGGACATGTAGAGAGAGTGGTTGAAAACAGATTAACAAAAGAGATTTATAAAGCGAGGATGACTAGAAATGTTGGAAGAGAAAGGCCTAGGCACATGTTCCTAGAACAAATTCAGGACATTTTAAAGAATGTCAAGGTCAAGAGTACCCTAAACCGACGAACTTGTAAGAAATAATTAATAAAAGTAGAAGCTAAGGAAGTATACAAAGGCCATGGCAAATGGAAGAATGTAGTCTCTGCCTACCCTACCCATATAAAACTTTAAGCTTTAGACCAAATAACGTTAAAGCTACAGAAAAAGAAACATCCAAAAGATGTTCTGAAATTAAAATTGCAATCGTCGAATTAATTTTCATTCATTTGTTGTCGATAATGTAAGTCGATAAAAACTTGTACTCTTATCGATGTATCGATAAAAAGCTCAAAACCTGTTCGATGAAACTTCCTTGTACCATTAAAACAAGGTTAAAGGCAATTTTTAGCGTTTTGTTTAAGGAAAGTCGAGATGTCTTTACATTTTTTATTTAACACATAACTGTGTGTACCGGTTCGATACGTTTTCGGTAGCGTCAGCAAAAAAATACTCGTCAGACTGAAAGTGATTCGAGCATACATTTGTATTGGGAAGTGAAACTTTATAGGTCACTGTTAACAGCCAATGCAGCTGTCTGGAATACTTTTAAGCGACTTTTTAAAAATGTCATCAATTCAGCCCATAATTAATACAGAATTTCTCAGTTCTTCTATATGGTGGTGCTTTAGATATGTGTTTGTATTCTTCTATGTCAACATCTTATTGCTTATTTATCTCAAAGAGGAGAATACAACGTTTTTTAACCGACGAAAAAAAAACGGAGGAGGTTCTCAATTCGACACGTATATTTTTTTTTTTATTTTCTATGTATGACCACGCATAACTTTTTACAGAGTGGTCCGATTTTGATAATTCTTTTTTTATTAGAAAGGGCATACTTCTAAGGTGGTCCCATTGTCACCATGTTAGGGTCTGATGATGATATCCTGGGGAAATTAAAGGAACTCTTCGAATTTTGGAGGCACGCTTACAGCGATTTCAGTTTTTGTCTCGGTATCGGTAGCTTTTTGGCTACTAGTGCCGTATAATATACTATGACAGTATAGTACAAGTACGTTACGTGGCGATAAATCACTAAAAAGTAAGAAATAAAAATTTTTAACAAAAAATAGAACCGACTCAAATCGCACTAAAAAGTAAATAAAAATTTTTAACAAAAGACTCCAAACGCACTAAAAAGTAAAAAATAACTGTGTAATTTAGTTGCTTTAATTTACTGAAGCATATCTATGAAGTCGGTGCCAGCCAAGTTTAAGGAACATTTATTTTACGTAGTAAAGCAGTTTGTGGGTTCTAGGTAACGCCCTTGAAAGTAGAAACCTTGGCTGGCACCGACTCCTAGATATGCTTAAGTAAATTAAAGCAACTAAATTACACAGTTATTTTTTACTTTTTAGTGCGTTTGGAGTCGGTTCTATTTTTTGTTAAAAATTTTTATTTCTTACTTTTTAGTGATTTATCGCCACGTAGCGTACTCGTACTATACTGTCATAGTATATTATATAGCACTAGTAGCCAAAAAGCTACCGATACCGAGTCAAAAACCGAAATCGCTGTAAGCGTGCCTCCAAAATTTGAAGAGTTCCTTCAATTTCCCCAGGATATCATCAGCAGATCCTAACAAGCGGACAATGGGACCACCTTGGATGTATGCCCTTTCTAATAAAAAAAGTATTATCAAAATCGGACAACACTGTAAAAAGTTATGCGTGGTCATACATAAAAAAAAAAAAAAAAAAATACG
This sequence comes from Mycalesis mineus, assembly GCA_034621355.1. NCBI lineage: Eukaryota > Metazoa > Arthropoda > Insecta > Lepidoptera > Nymphalidae > Mycalesis > Mycalesis mineus. Next base: position 8,886,062 of record CM067898.1, on the reverse strand, counting down.
TGTCGAATTGAGAGTTTTTTTTCGTCGGTTAAAAATAACTGTGTCATTTAGTTGCTTTAATTTACTTAAGCATATCTAGGAGTCGGTGCCAGTCAAGGTTTCTACTTTAAGGACGTTACCTAGAACCCATAAACTGCTTTACTACGTAAAATAAATGGTCCTTAAACTTGGCTGGCACCGACTTCATAGATATGCTTAAGTAAATTAAAGCAACTAAATGACACAGTTATTTTTTACTTTTTAGTGCGATTAGAGTCGGTTCTATTTTTTGTTAAAAATTTTTGAAAAGCACGATTTATTCACGCAGAAAAAGAAGTTAAATTTCCTACAGACGAACTGGCAATCAAAGCTAGTATTCTTTATTCTTCTAGTGTCATATTTTCTACGGAGGATGGCGATCATTATGGCTATCTTGATTTTAGAGGCGGCGCCACACGCGGCGCCACACGCAGCGATTTTGGAGCTAGGAGGTGCGATGAGGAAAGCAAAAGGAAACCCACCACATTATTTTTCCCAGGAAAATCATTATGGATAAGAATGTACATAAATGTTCTTTAGGTACATAAAAAGTGTAATAAATATTTTACAACACATTATAACATTAATATCGAGTCTACGGGTGACCAAAGAGCTGGCAGCTACCTTGGCCAAATGATTAGTTTAGCCATCCAAAAGGGAAATGCTGCCAGTATCCTGGGCACTATGCCTCATTGCAGGGGTCGAGGAGGTTTTAGATTTAATTTAATTTAGTTTTAATTTGTATTTTATATTGGTTTTGTTTCCTATCTTGTATATTTACATACAAGTACATTTAAATTGACATTTTATAAATTTTAAATATTGATTTTACTTGTGATAACTAAACCTTCGTGATTGAATTACATTATAGCATTTAAACTATAAAGTTCCCAGACGCGCCTTAGACTGAAAAAAGTTCTAGATTATAGAGTTTTTGTCTATCGTTACCAATACCGGCTTGCGAATGGACAAAAACCTGACCTACAGCGACAAAATATTTACGAGTACTTTTTTGACGTAATTACTGTTTAATATGCATGACTATAATCATCGGAAAGATGTTTGAGTCAGTTTTTTATCTCACGAATGCTATTAAGGTCATGCAAGCTTTATACACCGCATACATAGATTAAAGATAAGTTTTGCTGCGCTCGACACCGATATCAAATCTGTAGTTGTCTTTGGATTCAATATGACTTACGATAATATATCTACCTGCTACGATAGAGCTACCTTCTGGTTTCTATTATCATGATACGTCAAAGAGGTGTCAATCTTTGCCTACAGGGTGGCTATCTACAGCCGAGGTCACAATAGAGCAGGCAGAGCCAATTGCATTGAAACAAATCTGGAAATCTCTCTTACCTAGGGTCTCTTGTAGGTGACTTCCAAACTGCACGGCCAGTGGCCACAGGCGATGATTTTGATATCATCTGTCCATGTCTTGACTCTTTAAACAGTGCTAGATACTAGCTAACTACTATATTTAGTGTCGATTATACTGCGAAACCCACAGCAAACATAAACCAACTTAAGTGATATAAATTTCTATGATAAAGTATAGATCTTAGAATCTGTTAGCAAAAGTTATACTTTCTATTTTTTTTTATACTTTCTATTTAACCCTTATACATTTAATAAATAAAACTTAAAATAAGGCAAGATAATATCTATTTGATAAAAATAATTTCATTTGTACAATACTAGAAATTACTGGCTTTTTTAATTGTGATATATGATAAAAAATCAAATTAATTGTTCGAAAGCATTCGGTTGGTAACTTGTAAATAAAATTTTTGTACATTGCTAGGAATTACTGGCATTTCTATCACATTAAAAACTTAACCTTTAAAATGCATGAATGGCTCCCGCTAAACTTCAAGTCCGCTCTGAACACGAGGCATATGCCAGCGCAGTGAACAAATCTAAACTATAAAGTTCTAAACTACGCTTAACTCCTAACCTCATAGCCAAGTGCGGAAAAAGCCCTGAAGAATAAGAACAAGAAGGATCTAAGGTGTGTGTCGATTCTTGAAAAATACATTGTACGAACCTCCCATTCCACCTTTAGTTTGAATGACAGTCTAATACGGAAAAATGTAATTGGAGAATTACGATTTTGGTTACATCTTAACGCTTTGCAACCGTTGTACATCGACTTCAATACTGTTCTGAGCTTGTCTACTTGTAGGTAGATGATTCGATTCAGTCGTTCGAACGATTCACTTGCGTTCGTGCTTAATCGTCTTGGAGATCCGTTACATGCTCGATTTCCTTTTACATCTTATTTGCATTTTAAATGCCTTTTCGTACAAAAACCAGAGCGACTTAATTACTAAGGCTGTTTACAACAACAATACAATTAAATGCTACGATCGCGTATGAGACTTGACTATGGTGTTGAATACTACAAAAACTTGCTTCTAATGTTTTACAAATCTTGTTACAAAATAGCGCAACAGGCCAACAGGTTCGTACGTAATAAACATTTAGATGACGTGTGTTTTATCAAAGTATTTTAGTATGAGTACATTATATTGTGATAATTTGACATTCGGTTAAAAAAGTTTACTATATAACCACTTTCCTTATTTCTACATCAACCATATAGGAAAGGAGACCCCTTATATTCTATGTATGTAACAAGAATATTAGTTGTCTCTATTCCAGGGTTGGATGTCAATCAGTTCTATGACAAACTTGTCGCAAGCCCTTAAGTCTGCAGAAGCCCTAACACAACTCGCTTTCACTTCACGTTTGACTTTATCGTTCTGGACAATTAAATCTTTTTTGGTGACAATTAAAAAACTATAAAGTTTTTGTAGCGTCCCAAAGTAATTACTTTCCACCTCTACTACGAAGCAACGTGTATAAGTTTTATGAATTAGAAATTTATAAATAAAAGCTTCGTATTATGAAGGAATCGTTCTTCGTTTTATGAAAATGACACACCGGCGATTCAGGCTCGTTGTGTTTGGAAGTCCCTAAAAAGTCCTATGTTCAGCAGTGGAGTCCTTCAACTGCTAATAATGAAATACATGTTTCAGACATAATATGGTAATTAGTATTATTTTGCATGAAATTATTACGAAAAATAAAATAAAATTAAAATTATCACAAAAACAAAAACCCCGACTGCTTAGAAGTTATGAACTGAAAAGAGAAAAACAAGGATCACTATATCTGTATAAAATTCTAAATACTTTATGGTGCTGCAACAGGGACAAAATACTTTAACCTGCGGGGAAAGAAAGATCTACCAAAACTATGTTTGTCCCCGCCTGCAGCACCATGAAGTATTTAGAATTTTATACAGATATAGTGATCCTTGTTTTTCTCTTTTCAGTTCATAACTTCTAAGCAGTCTGGTTTTTTGTTTTTGTAATAATAATTTTATTTGAGACTTTTTAGTTTTAGTTTATGGTATAGAAATGAGACGGTACACTTAGTACACGTTTTGCCATTTTTTGTTAAAAAAGTAATATGTACATGATATGATATTTATATTTTTGGAATGGTCTTTTTACGACCTTTCAATTGGTACTCATATTGTTAAGATAAGAGAAAAAAATACAAACATCCCCCCTTTTTTCCCCCATTTACAGCCGCCTTTTTGAAAATTTATATAGCCTAAGTCACTACCACAATTTTGACAAATTCAACGACACCTCACATGTCAAAATCCGTTCAGCTTTTTAGGCTGTAGCGCGTGCCGAAGAAATGGACATACATACATACATACGCTCGAAAAACATTACCCTCCTTCTGACGCAGTCGGGTAATAAACATTTGCAATATAAAAATATTTTCATCAGAATGATCTATTTTCACGTGAATAACATTAGCACTTTGTCAAACCAAATTGAACCAGTATGGTGGGTCAAAACTCTATATCCCCCACTTCGTGAGGTCCGTTAAAACAGGCTGATAATAATTAATGATAAAATAGATGCCACTCGTGTCCTATTGAACTTATTTCCAAATATATGCCAAATACAACTCTCTCGCTCGACGCTTGAAATATTATCAATCGTTATCTCTTATCACTGTTGATAATACTAGATAGGTGCGATACCTCTAATATTATTTGATTCATAAATTATATTTTATGCTTAAAGAAAACATTAGGAATATGTATTCAGATAAATAACGAGACGAACATCTTAGCATTCGATGGATTCACAGGATTCAGAGAAAAATTCTAAACAAAGCCCGAGACTTGTGCCACGAGTGTAGGTTTAATTGGGATCCCTTAGTGACGCGCGTCAACACTCTTCTCATCTGTTCATGTTATTCTCTCTGCCCAGGCTTTGGAAAGCTGCTAGAGCTGCTAGAGCAGCTGTGGACACTCGTTCTAATATGGAGCTTGCTGCACTTTCAATTCAGCCAAGGACTTTTAGCAGCTTACCGTGTGATTTTGCTGGTGTACCTTTCGCACCCACTTCTACTGCATAAAAACTAAGCATATAGCTATTTGTAGTTATTTCATTAATAAGGTCATAATATTTATTCACTTTGAATACATGGCCTTTAAGGGTGTTTTTTCCCATGGCTGTAAGTTCAATAAGTACTATACGTTTGATTTGTTTAAAGAAAAGGAAAATTTGTAGATGTCGAAATAGTTAAGTCTTCTGGGATTTTATACTGCTTTTCAATATACGTATCCATTAATATAGTCCAATTAGGCACAGAGCCTATACCAAAGCCAAACTCGATTGAGAATGCTTGTCAACAAACAAATTAAAAATGGAGGTAGAAATCACGAGTCATTTTACATCTATTTTTTTTAATAATCTAGTTAATGACGAATTCATGACAATAAATTAGATTAGTAAGCTTAAAACTAATTAATATATTCAATATCTTTTAAATAAGATTTTTTAAAAGCACAAAACATAATTTTAAATTTATTAGGCATAAAATGTCTCGCATTTTCTACCTTCATTTTAATTTCTTTGTTGACAAGCATTCTCAATCAAATTTGGCTTTAGTATAGAATTGAGCTTAACTTGCTGGTAGAATTCGTACTCGAGCCTGCTTTAACGAAGTTAGTTTACTTTTAAGATTTTAGTTTATCTATTACTCATAAGCAAAAAAAATGTTTCAATAAAATAGTATTTAAATTACTGTCGAATTAAATCAAAAAGATATAATTATATTTTTGAAATTTTAACCTTACAATTACTACACCATAGTTTTATAACATAAAGCAAAAACGGCTGATGGGTACCAAATTACCTGAGATTGAAAATAACGGATAAAAACACCTGCATAATAAGCATATTCGTAAGGTAATTATAATCTGTGCCGTGCCGCCCACAGACAAAAAGAAAGGCTATAATAATAATTTGATCTTATAATAATTTCTTTTGCCGCTATCCGAAAATTAAAAAAAAATTCTATGTATAACTTTGGGTATCTTATTGTGTACGCACCTAATTCATGGCGGTACTTTGTGAATGATTAAGCAATTCCTTTCCATTCAGATTCAAATTTTGAATCCTAATCACGCGGCCATATAAAAGAACCCTCAAAACTTCAAGGCCCCTTTCCCCTTCATTTAATTTTGACACCTTTACATTTTTTATGTTACATTGCATCGTTCCATTGTTTTGGACCCTTGTTTGCTAAAAGTCTTTTTATATAAATTTCAAGGTTAGAAAGCTATCAGTCCCACGGTTGTCAGCTGTTTTTTTACTTATCGTTTAATGGAGGGTATGAGAATTAAGATTATTAGCGTACACGTACACAGGACTTTGTGGTTTTTTTGGAAGTATTATATCAATTTTTGTTAACAATTTAACAATTAGCAATGACAAAAAGAAAATTCTAACATTATTAGACTAAATAGCACAACTATAATTACGGTAAAACACTTTTTTTTATTTACTATAGTGCCAGTTCCAAATATTATTTCTATTTTAACACAAAAGGGTTAGAACTCAATGCCAATTATTAAAAACATTGCACAATGAAAAAGGCGGGAAAGAAGTATAATTTACAAACGACATTGACATTAATTGACACGTGGCATAGACAAAAACCCCCGAAATTCGTTCGGAAACCTATTGTTTTAATTAGAATCGGAATTGAACAAAAGAATATTAAAACAAAAGAATAATAACGCGTGTGTAATATTGAATGTCAAGGTAGCAGGGACGCTTATGTTAATATTTATTAGCATAAACGTACATACGTCTATATATTTAGCTAATTACGCAACCGTTTATTTGCATATTTTAGCACTAATATCGCATTTCATATGCGTAGAAATGTTGAACGGCTTCAAATTTAATACGTTGGCAACAAAATTTCCTAAAGCTTAATTTTGGATACAAGTTTTCCTGTAAGATAATTTTTTGTAAAGTTGACCAAAAATACAAGTTTTTAGGAATTTTGTTTAACAGATATGTTGGTTGTAGTATGAGCTATCATTAATTATATCGAAGTTAGATTACATTACAATTTTGCCTATTAATTAGGACTAGGTATGGACAAAAGGCGAGCAAAAAATATAATTAATTGTATTTTTCCCCGCTTTAGTATGACTTCATAATAAATTATTACTTGAGCTTTCATATGAGCGCGTATTCATACAGGATATCAATTTCTGCGCAGACAAATCTACTGGCCCCTTAAATTTTGGTTAATTTTTTTTTTATCGACGACAAGTTGACCCTTGACTGCTATCACACCTGATGTTAAGTGATGATGCAGTCTAAGATGGAAGCGGGCTAATTTGTTAGGAGTAAGATGAAATCCACACTCCTATGGGTTCCTACACGACATCGTACCGGAACACTAAATCGCTTGGCGGTACGTCTTTGTCGATAGGGTGGTAACTAGCCACGACGAAAGCCTCCCACCAGCCAGACCAAGACAAATTTAGAAAAATCTCTATCTGCCCCGCCGGGAATCGAACCCAGGACCTCCGTCTTATAACTCCACCGCGCATAGATACCACTGCGCCACGGAGGTCGTCAAATTAATTTAGGTCGTCAGGTTAATTTTTTACTAGGTTAGATCTCTAAAACTACCCGCCTTTGCGTAGCGTATCTAAGCTCTGAGGTTTATCTTGTAGAAGTTACCAATAAGAGTTGTTCGTCACGAGGGATGGTTTCTTTCGTCTACATATATGTGGACGCCTGTAACTTTGTCCGTGTTGATTTGGGCCTTTAACGACCTGACTTTGTCGGACCTGTGAGACGGATTTACAGAGAACAGCGAAAATACATGATTTATACTATAATAGATAATAATAAAATCTGGAACTTTCGAATCACATTATTAATCGTTGATCTGTTAATGCTTTACAGAGGACAATATAGAGTGCTACTTTTTGAACGGATTAAAGGTTTATCTAAGCCGTAAGTAATACATGTTTGGATGCAATATCTTCAGAAAATACAAGATAACAAATAACTATTTCGATAACAATGATATAGACAAACTATTTCGATAACTTTTGATTGAACGCGATTTAGGATTTGCTCTCTGCGTGATTTTACACACGTACGCATACTTTTTTTTATTCAAAAAGCAGTAGCTCTCACCTTGAAGTTAAAGAGACCACAGAAATGAGCATAGATAAAAAATTGAGCTGAAAGATAAATCAAATAGTCCTTGCTTTTTGTTTTTTTCATTAATTGATATGTCCATCAAAACTTCAGATCTACTTAATCTATGCTCATTTTGTGGTCTTTTCAGGTTTAATGTGACAGGTCTAGCTAATGTGACAAGTCGTTATATGCTCTAACATTAACTGTCTTGGCTTATACAGCACAATGCAATAGTACATTATTAAGGTTAGAGACTAGTATATTATTAAGGTTAGATTTAGATCATAGGTACTCATAGCTCATTTAAGCCATCTAACGCCCGAGGAGCCGGATTAGTTTTTTGTATGAAGCAGATACCTATGACCATTTATGTGCTCTACATCTAGAGCGTCACAAGGGTCACGAAGGAGTCAGGACTGACACAACTAAGCCTCACATGAGACGCCCTTAAAAAAGCATTTTCCCTTTTTTTGTTCATCTAACCTACCTCTGGCTTTTACGCTCGCCCAAACCCCCCCTGACGCCGCTGTGATCCCATTACGGCAATATTACTCAATTACTAAAAAAGTGATGGGGCCAGACTTGAATCTATGACTCTTTGGGTCCGATCCCCGCCTGCTCTACTATTGTCGTATCCACTAGTCCACTACTAACACAGTCAGTCTCCTAGTGGGCATATTGATCACTTTAAAAAGCAGGACTGATATTCTTTTAGAAAATATTTTTTTTGCAATTTTCTTACATACAAATTAGCGATTTACAAACGGAATTAATAATTTCAGACCTCAAATGAATTTCAAGTATATATTTTTTAATATTTTAGTGTTTTCTCATAATATTTCCATTGAGAGCAATGCTAAATGTGAAAGAACCTCAATATTACCTTTTTTTAATTTATTTAACGGCCTGGTTTAATCAAGTCCTTTATGGCTTTTAATAACCAACATTACTTCGCAAACTTTTTACCTTCTCTCAACTTTAGAAATAAAAAGATGTAGTAATAAAGAATTATATTTATTATAACAATATTACCATAGATTTATTACACAGTTTTATTCCGTTAGTAATAAATTTCAATATTTTTTTAATAAAAAAAAATTAAATATGGCACTGCTGTTTCTTATTCAATATTACGTAACTGACGTAGGGTAATTTCGCCTGTTCGCGTCCACTTAGTGCAGTTGGCAAGTTTGATGGAGAAAATTAAAATGTTCCAGGACTCATTTCAATAAGAAGTTTATGTAATGTGTTTATAATAATAGCCTATTTTAAGGTCACTTTTATAATTTTCGGGAACATATTATAATTATTTTTTTAAAATACAAAACATCATAATTAGGTCTTTTACCCACTTTGCGTCCATAAAATCCAATTTGCGTCCACCCGTTGGACCACTTGGCGTCCACTAGCTTTAAAAATTAATTTAGGGGGTGATATTTTTAAGATAATGTAAAGATAAGTTGGCTTTTAATAACTTATTTATTAAATAATTATAGTTATTTCAAAATCAACATCTTAACTATAACATAAATGACTATAAAGAAAATAATAACACCGATTTATTCTTCTAAACATTGACAAAACTTAAAAAATTAAAACAAATTAAGCACTTATATAGTAATAATTAAAAATAAAGTAATAACCATTCAAAATCAACAATAATCCGCTGTTTACCCTAAAATCAAAAGAATTTTAAGTAAGCTAAAGATCAGCCTTTATCAATATATAGTTTTTGGCTAAATTATGTTTTTAATTTTAATGACTTATTTATTAAATAATTATGGTTATTTCAAAATCAACATAAATCACTATAAAGAAAATAATAACTCTGATTAATTCTTCTAAACATTAACAAAACTTAAAAAATAAAAACAAACTAAGCACCTATATAGTAAAAAATGAAGTAATAACCATTCAAAATCAACAATAATCTGCTGTTTACCCTAAAATCAAAAGAATTTTAAGTAAGCTAAAGATCAGCCTTTATCAATAATAAATTTTTGGATAAATTATGTTTTTAATTTTAATGACTTATTTATTAAATAATTATGATTATTTCAAAATCAACATAAATCACTATAAAGAAAATAATAACTCTGATTATTCTTCTAAACATTGACAAAACTTAAAAAATAAAAACAAACTAAGCACCTATATAGTAAAAAATGAAGTAATAACCATTCAAAATCAACAATAATCTGCTGTTTACCCTAAAATCAAAAGAATTTTAAGTAAGCTAAAGATCAGCCTTTATCAATAATAAGTTTTTGGATAAATTATGTTTTTAATTTTAATGACTTATTTATTAAATAATTATGATTATTTCAAAATCAACATAAATCACTATAAAGAAAATAATAACTCTGATTATTCTTCTAAACATTGACAAAACTTAAAAAATAAAAACAAAGTAAGCACCTATATAGTAAAAAATGAAGTAATAACCATTCAAAATCAACAATAATCTGCTGTTTACCCTAAAATCAGAAGATTTGTAAATAAGCTAAAGATCAGCCTTTATTAATAATAACTTTTTGGCTAAATTATAGCAAAAAATTATACAATAATTTGGTTTATTCCTACTACTAAAATAAATGTTAACTCTTAATTATTATGAGATAAAATATAATTATTCCAGCCCATTCTAGCCTTTGAATTTTAATTAATCACACAAGTCACATTCAAAAGACTTATCTTTAGCCTCTAAATAACTTAATCCTACAAATCGTGTACATTTCAGATGATACCATCTAATACATTTGTCACAGCCAATGTTTTTCTCATCATCATCTTCTACATCAGAAATGAGTACATCATTACATTCAGGACATTTTACATTATTTTTCACATCCACTGTATTATTTGAAACTTCTTGAAGAGGGTGTATTTTCTTTTTTCGTTTTGGAGCACTTTTACGAACCATTTGAGAGTGTTTAAAATTTTCTTTCTGTTCTTGTTTTTTTATTCTTTCTAGCTTCCTTTTTTGTATTGCCTCCTGCTTTTCGTTCTTGATTTGCTCTTTATCTTCATAATACTTTCTCCATGCAGCAGAAGATATAGCTGCTGGAGTTCGTTGATTTTCTTTTCTTGCTTTTTTAGAGATTTCAGGCAGCATCAGGTGGTTTTTAAATGGATCAGATGTATTTTTTTGTATTAATTCTTCAACAACTGTTGGAGCTGGTGGTACTCGAAGGGATAGTGGTATAACTGATGCTGAATGAATCGTGGAAGTCAAAGGTGGTTCTGGCGTGTGTTCCTTAATAATATAAGGTTCTTTATCCTTAATATAAGTATCTTTTTTAGCACTAGATGGCGATGATGCAATATCTTCAAATGGTAGAATTAGAACATCGTCTAAAGATACGACAGAACCGACGTCGAGGTAACTGCCAGAAAAATGTAACGTCGAAAGGGACAAGTCAGGAAAAGAAAAGTTTTTTGTGGTATTCAGAGTTGAATTGTCTGGATGTATCACGTCAAGTTCATCAAATTCATTTTTTTTACAGGTGGTTATTTTTGTTGAGCAAGTCTCGGCTAATGGTTTTGGTGGTGAATGTATTAGGGCTGATACTGTTTGAATCTGTGCAGTAGGATCCGATTTACCATTTTTATTTTCGGTTAGTTCGTGTAATGAAGAGATAGAGATTTCTTTGGTTGCATCCAATTCACAATCAATAGGATTGCAAATACTACTATTATTGTCTATTGAAAGTTCCATATTATGTGACTTTTCAGATTCAGTTTCGATAGAAATATCAGTAAAACGTACATCTACAGGGAGAGACTTTTTCAAACTATTGACTGCTTTTGTAATCGTTCGAACATTAATATTTTTTTCTTTTAGTGTCGGTTTCAAATGTTTCAAAACTTTTTTAAAGCTTTTAATGTCCAAATGGGTAACATCTTGTGACTGATGATGATGTGCCTGTACATTCTCCAAAGTATTTTTTACACATTTAGTGTAATCTGGGTTATTTGCATCGAATGGGTAAAGACCACATCGCTTGAACCCACTTTTGATGTTGTCGGACATATTAGGATGTTTCAAAGCATCATTTAACAATGTGCAAAAGTTCTTTTTTGTTACAGAAGCATTAAAATTTTCTGGCTTTAATAAAAATGTGCGGACCGTAGATTTCCAATACGTTTTTACGGGTGCAAATACGCTAACGTCAGCAGGCTGTAAAATGTGGGTGGTATTGGGCGGAAGAGCATACAAAATAATTTGCATTTGTTCACATACCGTACTTAGCATTAAGGACATATGCGATTTATGCCCATCTACCAGCAGAAGCACGGGTTTTTTGATGTTATTTTCCAATATCCAGTTGTTAAACTCATTGGTAATGTATTCAAAGAAAATTTCTCCTCTCATCCAACCCGTCTCCGATCTACCTAAACACCAATTTGGGGGCATACTATTCACTACAGCTTTGGGTGGTCTGATGTACGGAAACACAACACAAGGTGGGCACATATCTCCATTAGCATTAAATGTTAATAATACTGTTATGTTTTCTTTTTCATTGTTTGGTTTAATTTCGTATAAGTTTTTAAACCCTCTTGGACCCAAAACTTTTCCTGACTTTGGACAAAGAGCAAAACCACTTTCGTCCCCATTGAAAATTCTACTCGGATCACTTAAAATATCTTTTTGGTGTATACTATCCAAATATTGTTCTAATTCTTTAAACCACAATCTTATAGACTCTTCCGTGACTTGGGCTCTAGCTTTATTAATGCCCTCCGAATTTTTAAGTGTAATTTCTCTATTTCGGGCTAAAAATTTTTCATACCATTTTTGACCTGGGCGATCATCTTTAAATTTATTTTTAAAGCCCCCGTCACGAATAACTTTCTGTACAGTATCTAATAATTCCTGTTTTTTCACAGGAAATCCACATTTGGAAATGTTAAGAAGCCATTCTACTACCTTCTTTTCACCATCTACTCCTAGCGCAGGTTCTGGGCCCGGTTTCTTCACTCCATCTGGTCTGCGTCCACTGATCTTGTCCAATATTGTGGTCTTGGGAATAGCATAGTCTTTACATATTTGTCTTACCGATTTCTTCTTCTCTCGAATTTCATTCAATGCTTTTCTCAAATCTTTTTCTGTATATGTTCTTTTTTCCTTCTTTTTTCTCATCTCTGAAGAACTCATCCTAAAAAATAAGAAATCAGAATTAAACAAAACACCCATTTCATTTACTAAACATTTCACCCATTCAATTTAAATTAATTTCCTGGAATCAATTTAAAAATGGACGCAATTTGTTTTTGCTGTAATTCTATGGTGATATAGATTGCGTCCATTGCGGACGCAAAGTGAAAGTTGTATTAATTTGATGTAGTAATTCGCGTCCACCTTATTTTAACTGTTAAATATAAGAAAAATAACGATATTTATAATTAATATAATTATTTTTATCATTATCAAAGTCTAAAAACAGCTACTTATCCAAAATACACATAAAACAATAAAATACTTACCTTCAAATGCACCGTTGCTCACTATTTTTTTCTCTTAATAACGCGCGTACGCGCTCTTTGGTTGAACGCCCGTCTCTAACTGATTTACTATACAGGATTGGTTGGGCGCACGTAACTTCTGTGTATGTGTGCGTGCCTCTTATACATTTAGGTATTGGCAGAAACGACTTTGCGACTTGTTGGTATATTAGTATACCTAATATCGAGAGATTGCTATGGAAGATCCCTAAAATGGACGCGTATTGGGTGGTGGACGCGAAAAGGCGAAATCACCCTAATATGTATACTACTGTTTCAATAGATAAACAATAAATATTGATAAACCCAGTACAAATTAAATCGAGACCTATAAATAATATACTGGCATTTTTATACAATCGTTTATCATAGAAAACCATAAAACTTTATTACCGGCAACAGATATGTTTCATTTAAAATAGCAATAAAACCTGCCGGTTACTATAACTAATACTAACACCATGCCATAAATAAAATCATTTTCGTCCGAGGTGGCTGCATCCCAACCACTAGTCTAAAATAAATTCCTTACCACACTACCAAGTACCGGAGTTATTTTAGTTTTCGCAATAAGACAACGCGCGCTAAACATTAAACGTAAAATAAAACCATCCTTAGAGCACAATATGCACAGAATATATTTACACAACACTTTGCACAGTATTTACGAAAAAAACCTATTATCTAAATGGAACAACAATAAAAAAAATATTTATTTCTGAACGTTGTACGATTTGTCACATTAAAATGGAACGCATTCCGAATTCGAAAAATAACTTTTTAATTTATAAAGTTGAGCGCACATACCGGGCGGTTGTGAAACGCGACTATTCCAACGCGCTCAGATACTGAACTGAGGCTCGGCTGCTTTCGAACGTATATCCGCCGCTTTACTTTCTGAACGTTCTGAATATACGGAACATCTCTAGCTTGTGGGTTGCGTGTGTGCGTTTAGTGAAGGACGTCTTGTCGATAGCAAAAACGTCGATCTTCTGGCTCGGTGGCAGCATAGATGAATATTTTGTTTTGTACTAACCGTTATCAGTCTTAGCATGCACATAAAAATTATATCGCAAATCGTAACTGCAGATAACAACTTTATGCAACAAATATAATATTAGTTTACGTTTTGATGCATTCAATAGTTTATAACTTCTTCACTACAATCTTGGTATATAATAGTAATTATTGCACTATTTTCCATTGTTATAATACCAAATATCCTTGGTATTCCAATTATTATAACGGTTCTTACCTCACCGCTGTTACGGTCGAACTTATTATTTTAATCTTAAAACTTATTAGTTTTCTGCTGAAAACTGCTGAGCTGAAACGGATAACGAACAAATTTTTTGAACATAACAAATCAAATGATCAACTTGATGAATTAACATTACGACAAATTTGCTTAAACTAAATTAAACAGAAATAGGTAAAAACGGCTACTGCTATAAAAAAAAATCAGAACAGGTTAATCCGGCAACAAAATCTGAAACATCTTTACCAATTGAAATCAAGCTACCAGACAAAGTAAAATGTTATCCAGTTAGAAACAATACGTATCTGTTACAATAGGTATCTTTGTGGTGATTTAAAGTGGTCTCATGTAAGGTGAGTCATATATGTAAGAGAGTTATCTGCCAGCGTCGAAACTGAAGCAAGTCTTATGCATATAGATTACAATAAAAAAAATTGTCACCAGAACCAATAAAAAAGAAATTAAATACATTACAAAATATCTATTCACTTACGACAGTAAGTATAACACCATCTAATAAATCCATAAAATAACCCCAAAGCCAGCCAGCCATTAACACCAGGGCAGTCAGGTACCTATATACATACTAGATTTTTAAAAGACCGACAATGGCACCGCTCTTTCGCTACCGCAATAAGGGACGCCAACAAACACGCGCATTTAAACGCTTGCTACCCGCGTTTTACAGTAGGTAATTTAACAGAAAAGTTTATTTTTTACCAGTTCTAAAGTGTGCAGGTGGGGACATATCTACCTACTTATTCCTTCGAAGGTTCCGTGTTCGATTTCTGACAGCCGATTGTTTTTATTTTTATTAGTTCATGTCTGGTCTAGTGGGAAATTTTGTTCGTTGGCTTTTCTTTCCGTATTTTATTTAAGTTAATTTTTAAATTTTTGTTACTGGTTCTAGAGATATTTTTATTCCGCTATTGTTACCAGTATGCATTTATGCACTTACTCTAGTTTCAACGCTGGCAGATAATTCAAACTCACCTTACATAGTCTATATTAATAATTTCGTCAAGGGGTACGGTATCGAAACCTTTGATGAATAACAAAACATAAAAAATATTGATCGTCGACAACATATATCCGTAAAATTCAGATTAAGGAGAATTTCAGGAAATTAAAATGAAACTGACAAACAAACCGTAGTTACTATCCAAACAAACCGTATTCGCCATCTTAGATACGCCTCGCGTGCGTCGCGCTAACAAAGTTTTCATATAAGTATAATGACATAGGTGAGAGCTAAGAAACTTTTTTTCTAAAGCTCACCTCTTTAACCCCTGTGGGCCTGACATTCAAACCTTCTTTAAGGCCCGCGGCTACCCGGGTAGCGACGGAGCTATAATGACAGCTGTCATTATTTGCCTGACGGTTGCCAGGGGACCCCTCGGGGCTGTGAATCTTTAAGGGGTCAAACGGGTCAAGCCGACACCAAGTTTCACGCGGACGAAGTCGCGAGCGTCCGCTAGTAATATTATAAAGCTAAAGAGTTTGTGTGTTTTTTTGTTTGAACGCGCTAATATTATCTCAGCAACTACTGGTTCTAATTGAAATAATATGTTTGTGTTATATAGATAATTTATTGAATGGCTTTAAGCTATATACCATCATGCTGCAACCAATAGGAGCGAAAAATCAGTGGACAATGTGGAAAAAGCGGGAAGAAGTATTCATCTTTGAGGACTAGTATAATATAATAAGTTATAAAGAGTAACTTAGGCTATTTTTGTCTTTGTAATCTTATTTATTTTAATACCACGCGGACGAAGTCGCTGGCATTCGCTAGTATTTCAATATGCGACTTATTTATCACATAAAGAAATATAGTATTTGTGTACTTTAAATATGGAATTTCCATGAAGTTCATACATAAAAAGTAAATACCTAAGAGCTTGTTATAATATTTAATTTATTTAAAAATGATCATTATAAACAAAATACTATCGATAAAATAATCCTTCCCATCCCTAATACCGAAACATTATCCCATAATACAGAGAGTATACAACAAATTTGCTGAACGCACACTATCGCACAACGTAACTAGAGCTTTAAAGCTTCAAATATTGCCAATAGCATTTTACATTCTATTTGAATAACAATAAGGTTGCAAATTGAGTTGGTGTCTTTTAAAATGGATGACGTTCTTCAGTACAAACATATTACAGCAATTTTATTGTCTCGATGTTTCGCTTATCATACTGTGATGTCGCCTTGTGATGGGACTGTGATGTGTGGATTACGTCATCATCTTGGAAAACTGTTGAAATAGTATTGTAAAGTTGTGAAAACTCAATTAACAAGTGACATCTAGCCCAGAAACAGTTTATAACAAAACCCTATTGCGTGTTGTAACTTCAAAGTGGACCATAAGTTTAACATGAACTATATGTGTCAAACTGATGTATACTAGTTGGACTAAAGACATGACAAACGTGTCACAGGGAGCCGCTGGCCGGCTCAGAATACTTGTGTTTGGAAATCCCTAAAAGCCCTATGTCCAGCACATCCATCTGCTGTTGATGATAATGATGATGATGATGATGATACGTATCAATTTGTATGTAAAGAAGTAACTCTACAATCAAAATTGTAGAGTCAACACCCTCTATGGTTACTTCGATTTCAGAATTCAGAGTCAAATATATGGAGAGAGTATTTTTGTTGGATCTTGACCAAAAAATCAATTATTAGCTTTCTAAATTATTATTGTCACAAGCAATTTTTAATAAACCATGTTAGACTATTTTTGTTCTTAATTAATTTAATAGAGCGGAATTTGGAGCTTACATTTGCTCAGTGGGCTTAATGGAATGATCTTCGATTATGATTATTATCATTATCAAATAAAAAAATATTTTTAGAGAGAATAAAATTGTCAGATTATAAAAAAATTAAAATAAACAAAATGAACATTTTATTCAATATTGTCTTATCTAAATAATATTGTACTTATTCTGTGCTTATAGCAAAAAGCTTTGCTTAAAGACTGCAATTCCTGCGACGTGCGTACACTGAGGAATTCCCAGTGAGGACCACAGGTTGCTTTGACCCTTAGCTTTACATCGGAAAGACTGAAAATTGCTTTGACTTTTTAACACTGTATTTTACATTTATTCAGCATTATTGTAGAGATTGGACACATAGAGAGGATTCATGGGATAATAATGTCATCCTACACATCTCGTCACGTCTACTACACTACACACCCGTAGTTCAAAACCTGGACCAAGGGTGCGAATACTTAGGCGACTGCAGACGACAGCGACTGCAGACGACAGCGACAGGCGTCGTCACTCTGCATCAGGTCATCGGATTGACACGCCGTTTCTATACAAATATATATCAGCAATGCTGCTGCATATCGCCTTCTGCTATCGTCTACGGTCGGCATTTCGGCAACGAACCGGTACCTATTTTGACCACAGTATGGGTACAACTGTATCTTTATTTTTTTCGTCGGGTCAGCACGGAACTGCTTGGCTTTTTGTCATGCTGACTTTCGAGATACTCTCTTTCTTTTTTTTCACCTGTTCTCTCTTCTAACCATAGCGGCTCCTTGCGGCTTCTTTCTTCTTCCAACTGCGTCTAACGAGGTTTTGAGCATCTACATTTTCTTTATTCCTTGGGCCACTTCTCTGTGACACTCACGCGCTCAAAAACCGCATGCCTAAAAGTATCTACTAGGCGTCTGTATCTGTTAATATATAACAGTACCAAGTTATATATTAATAGATAGCGTAAATAAAACGAGCACATAATTACTGTAATGGCCGCTCAGGTCGCAAGGTCAATGTTAATTGTGTCATACTGATACTTGTTATGTGCATCTTTGTTGTGCATTCACTAGCTGTTATATTTTACAACCTATTATATCTTTTACTATCTTTGTCTATGAACGAGCGGACGCCCGCGACTTTAGCTGCGAGAAAATTTGCTTCCAAAAACACCAAAAAACTAAAGAGTACTTGAACATTTTTTAAAAGATAGAATGGGTACCTATAGTAAAATGATGAGGAAGTAAGTTATTTTTTTTATTATTTACAAGTTAGCCCTTGACTACACTAACTTGTTAGGAAGAGGATAATATCCTTACCCCTTCGGTTCCTACACGACATCGTGCCGGAATGCTAAATCGCTTGTACGTCTTTGTCGGTAAGGTGGTAACTAACCACGGCCGTGGCCTCCCACCCCTTCTACCTATACTGCTGCATGCTATCTAAAAGATCCTAATAAAAAGCAACAATCCTACTTACCACATCTACAAAGTTACTTTATAACGCGAACATTTTCGTCCGAAGCCCCCACGCGGCTTAAGTTTTTCCGAAATTTGCAAGAATTATCGTCATATTTTAGCCAATTTACACGAAACCATGACAAATTTCATACTAAAACCTTCCTTAACAGAATTATACTAACTTTTCTACAAATGACAATCCGTTTGATTGAGAACAGAACATGAAAATACGCAAGCGAGCGTTACGAGAGATAGGATTGCATATCTTCAAGTCGAGAGCGAACAGGTATCTTCTAGGCAAGCGCGTTCCACCGTAGGCTGCATCTTCGCTTACCATCAGGCGCGACATCACGTACCTACAATTTTCGTTTTAGATGTTTTTTTAAGCTATTAACAAAAAAATTAAAAAGTATAGCTTCTATAGCGCTCAAGGCCCGCTATAGATAGCTATACTTCTATAGCGGGCCTTGAGCGTGAAGACCGAATTCAGAATTCCGTAACGAAAAAACCTAACACCCGCTGGATATCAAAAACATAATATAAAAAGCATAATTTCGGCACCGACGTCATTGGGAGCGTGGCCTAGCGGTAAGGCGCTCTAAGTGCCAGGATTACCAGATAGACGCGGGTTCGAATCTTTTTTTAAGTGTGATATTTCAAAAAGTTATTTTTTTTTTTACAAGCTTGATGTTTCAAAAAGTCATTAAAAGTTCTGGTATTTATCGATAGATGGAAAAACTAAAAAGTAACCGTTTAGTTCCATCTATCGATAAATACCAGAACTTTTAATGACTTTTTGAAATATCACGCTTACCTTACCGCTCGGTCACGGTCCCGATGACGTCGAAAGGTAAACATAAGTTGATAAAAAATGCTATGCAATAGCTTTACCGCGGCAGTCTCCGCGTGCCACATGTCTTTTTTGTTCATTACATTTTAATCCTTGACTGCAATCACACCTAGAGGTAAATGAATACCTATAAAAACGGCACGATTTCTGCACGACACCGCGCCGGAACGCTTAATCGCTTGGCGATAGGTCTATGCCGGCAGGGTTAAGACCTTAAAAAATGTTTTTGGAATATTGAAAGGTTGCAATAGAGTGATAAAGTCGCGGGCATCCACTATAGCATAAATATATATAAAGCATACATACATACCGACACTCATGTTAAAGCTAATTGGTGTAAGGTCGCGGCAGATAACATTACAGTTAACTAACGAGGCGGAAATAGAGGCTCGCTTTCATATAATAGCTATTTAGATATGACTCGATCTATATTATAGCCACTAGCTAGCTGTACGCAACGGTTTACCTATAGAAAGAACTCTATATACTCTCTACTCATGGGTATATCGGAAAAAAGTAGCCTATGAACGATTCCAGACTATAATCTCTTTGCCAATTTTCATTCAGATCCTTTCAACTCTTCGTATAAAAAAATAAATCAATTTATATAAATTGTGTTAAAAACTTAAACCCAAGAAAATTCATTATTTTATATTATGATACAATTATTATTATCTGTGAATTTGGAAGAAAGATTGATCAACTGACACAACATGGAGAAATATTTTATGAATATTTTAGAAAATTTAGCCTCTTAAGTAATATGACAAATTATTATTTGTACCTATCAAATGTGTCATTTTCACACTTAAGTTCTACGCGAACAAGTCAACGGAAGTTCTCTAGAATGATGTAAAAGCTCCAAAAGCTCCATTTTCCTGTGGTTTTCAGTCCCCTGAAAATACATTAAGTCGTACCTATTGATTTTTGTCTTTTACCCTTCTTTAACTAAACGTTAAAACAAATTAACGTGAACTTTTTACGAAGCGACTCGGTAAAAATCTTCCACTCGCAGCCAGTTGAGATCGTAAGCCAGACCCGACTTCTTGTTCTTAGAAAAATATCATGCAATTGCGTTATTTATTGATACTTTAACTCGCTTACCTAATACAAATAAAAAATATTTCCACAATGATGAAAACCTGTGACTAGGCGCCTGTTTATGCGCAATGTTTATTTATAAATAATAATATTGCGTGTAATGTGCATCTGTATGCAACTAGCAACGTACTTGCAAGATACCGTAGCATTTACAAGCAAATTACTTGTTACAACATTGTAATTAAATGCCTTGTAGATCTAGTGATTAGCCTAGCTTAGCCTAGATGGATCCCTCCTGGAGGTATCGTGGACATAATCGTGGTACCTCCCGTAGGTAGGTATGTGGGATTCGCTGATCGAGAAGCGACCAGAGCACCCACTAAGCACCGGGCGAGACCCTTTGCATCTTTTTAACCGACGAAAAAAAATGGAGGAGGTTCTCAATTCGACACGTATATTTTTTTGTTTTTTTTTTATATGTATGACCACGCATAACTTTTTACAGAGTTGTCCGATTTTGATAATTCTTTTTTTATTAGAAAGGGCATACTTCCAAGGTGGTCCCATTGTCACCATGTTAGGATCTGATGATGATATCCTGGGGAAATTAAAGGAACTCTTCGAATTTTGGAGGCACGCTTACAGCGATTTCAGTTTTTGTCTCGTTATCGGTAGCTTTTTGCCTACTAGTGCCGTATAATATACTATGACAGTATAGTACGAGTACGTTACGTGGCGATAAATCACTAAAAAGTAAGAAATAAAAATTTTTAACAAAAAATAGAACCGACTCAAAACACACTAAAAAGAAAAAAAATAATTGTGTCATTTACTTGGTTTAATTTACTTAAGCATATCTAGGAGTCGGTGCCAGCCAAGGTTTCTACTTTAAGGACGTTACCTAGAACCCACAAACTTCTTTACTACGTAAAATAAATGTTCCTTAAACTTGGCTGGCACCGACTTCATAGATATGCTTAAGTAAATTAAACCAAGTAAATGACACAATTATTTTTTACTTTTTAGTGTGTTTTGAGTCGGTTCTATTTTTTGTTAAAAATTTTTTACCAACTACAAATTAGCCCTTGAGTGCTAACTAGGATCTAATTCACTCCCCTTTCGGTTTCTACGCGACATCGTCCCGAAATGCTAAATCGCTTGGCGGTACGTATTTGACGGCATGGTAGCTGCGACAGAAACCTCTCACCAGCCCGACCTGAACCAATTAAGAAAATTTTAATCGATCCAGCTGGGAACCGAACCCTGCTCTTTCGTCTTATAGATCACTGTGCATTAGGCTACGGAGGCCGTATTAAATGCCACAATGGATCTCTAAACACTGTTACACATTCTTACATTAATGTTTCGTCGCAAGCCACCTCTCTCCTAAGGCTTACTTTAAATAGGCCAATCTACGTCTTCTACCGCCCGACTGTTTTCTACAAAACTGTAGGGCATCTACTGCCCTGTCTCTCTCACTCTCAGCCGTTTCTTTGAACCTCGAACTTCCTCGCAGAACGTTATAATCACATGCCATATTGGACTCTTTGCTGTACATTATATCCACAGCGAGATATCACGGGTGACACGCGGACGAATTCGCGGGTGTTTACTAGCTAATTATATAATTAATTACATATATTTTTCCTTTTATTTATTAGCCTCCACGTATTCTATGTATTACCTGTAGACATGAATCATAGGTGAGTAGGTAAAGAACTGCGTGATAAACAGAGTTACCTTAACTAAACATAATTTCAACCATGCTGCAAAGCCTTCTCTAGTTACTCATGCACTTCCTGTTTCGCGAAGAATACGTTTAGCAAATAATTCCGGTCATCATCATTAACATCTGATAACGATCGTTAGATTTAAATCTCTAAACATCCTAAGCCTATAGAAGCAGTGGGGTCTAATCCACTCTTCTTTGAAGAGAGCGACCGGGCCTGTAGTATAGTGCTAAAATAGGCTGATTGGACTAATATTTAAGTAGAGTCCGACCGAAACTGGTTTTCCGGCCGAAACCGAAACCGAAACCGAATATTCACCTGGCTTCAGTTTCGGCCGAAACCGAAACCGAAACCGAAACCGAAACTCATGTGGTCAAGTATAAAATTCCTTAAAATACTGAAATTTGATGCATTTTACACATTATTCTGCATTAACTGACTAAGTTTTACATTAATGACTAAGTTTTGTTGCAACGGAGCTATCCGAACGGCGCACTACAATTCCTGAACATGGCCGCCAGCGTCTGCCAGTGTTGCCGCGAGAAACGAAGTTAGGCGAGCGTGCACGACTACTTCCGAAATCAGTTACGGTTTCGGCAAAATTTTCGGCCAATTTAGGCCGACACCGAAACTGCCGCCGAAACTTGGCCGAAACCGAAACCGAACTTACGGTCGGATACTATAATTCAGTCTTTAGCTGATAATGATGGCTTATTCAAATCCCCAATTTTATTTTATATCGTATATCATGGGTAAATGGAAAAGGGGAAGGCCTAGGCGAATGTTTCTAGACCAAAGGTAAGACATTTTAAAATATGGCAAGTCAAGAGTACCCTAAACCGACGAACTTGTATTAAAGAATTGATGAGAGTGGAAGAAGCTAAGGAAGTATGTTAGGACCGTGTCCAATGGAGGGATGTGGTTTCTGCCTACCCCTTGGCGTGATGTCATCTATGTATGTAGAGTTATGTATGTAGAGTTCGTTTGGCGGGTCTTTTATCTTAAATCATGGATGTAGCGAATAAAAATTAAATCTTTTGCGAAATAAAGTCTTAACTAAACAAAAGATTGTGATTATGATTTCGCTTGTTTGGATTGAATGCGTAAGTGTTATTTAAACTTATTATTCACACGCATTAGATCATTTCTGTTAGTGCTATGAAGCCATAATTTCTTAAAATAAAATACCTAGTTACCCTATTATACACATCGCTATAAAAATATAAGGCAAAGGTGTATTGACATGACACATAACATCGGTGAAATCTTCAAAGCTTCATTTATTTTGCCAGAGATAGCAACGAATTTATATATTATAGAATATAAGCAAGAATAAATTTTTTTAATTGCGGTACTTCAAAAATAGCAACAAGTACGTTTGTTAATTTTTCCGGTAAGATAACGCACTAAAAAGTAAAAAATAATTTCCTGAACTTTCATTTAGTTGCTTTAATTTACTTAAGTCGGTTCAATGAGAACTTTACATAAATTAGTGGTCGGTTACCTCACGATTAATTTGTCTCAATGAAAACTACATTTAATTTAACGGTTTACAGTAGCTTTGTGTTTGGTCATTAATTTGTGTCAATGAGAACTTTATATTTAGATGGGCTGTGACTGAAAGTAAGTAAATGACGTAGTTATTTTTTACTTTTTAGTGCGTTTTGAAGGCGTTTTTATTTTTTGTTAAAAATTTTTTTTGATGTATCAAAATGTCAAGGAAATTAACTCAATAAGAAAACCAACGCGTAGAATATAAGCAATAATAAAATTTTTAACAAAAATAGAACCGACTCAAAACGCACTAAAAAGTAAAAAATAACTGTGTCATTTAGTTGCTTTTTAAGCAACATTTATTTAACGTAGTAAAGCAGTTTGTGAATTTTAGGTAATGTCCTTAAAGTAGAAACCTTAGCTTTGACACAGTTATTTTTTACTTTTTAGTGCGTTTTGACTCGGTTCTATTTTTGGTTAAAAAATTTTATTTCTTACTTTTTAGTGATTTATCGCCACATAACGTAATCGTACTTTACTGTCATAGTATATTATACGGCACTCGTAGCCAAAAAGATACCGATACTTACACAAAAACCGAAATCGCTCCAAGTGTGCCTATAAAATTTGAAGAGTACCTTCAATTTCCCCAGGATATCATCATCAGATCCTAACATGATGACAATGGGACCACATTGGAAGCGTGCCCTTTCTAATAAAAAAAGAATTATCAAAATCGGACAACTATGTAAAAAGTTATGCATATATACATAAAAAGAAGAAAAAAAAATAAACGTGTCGAATTGAGAACTTCCTCCGTTTTTTTTTCGTCGGTTAAAAAAGAACTTTTATTTAGGAAAAACAGAGGTAAAATTTGCCAGAGCCACACAATTTGCTAAGTTTGACGACTACTTGCCTGCTCGTTCGTTTTTCTGCACTCTTTTGCTCTGCGCCCTGTATGACATATTTTAGGTGCTAAGCCAAAAGTCCTTACACTGACATGTTTATATAGACCCTTAGGTAACTTTTAACATAAAACATAGCATGCTGTGGTTTCGCGGTTAAAAAGCACCACATTAAAAATAAATTTTCTTTATAATACGTGTAAAACATGTTACTTAGTTACTTAGGCGAAAGTCTCAAGGATGCTAGAAAATATGAAAGGCAAATTACGATCTGCTGGATAGACCTAGAAAATGCGTTTGGTTCTGTCCAGCATGATCTATTGAAAGTCACGTAAGGATCTACCTACTATACTATTTTAAAACTATGTATAATTAAAAAAAAAATAATCAGCTATTCAAATCTAGGTAAGTCCCCGCAAGACCACATTTCTATATATGTATTTAGATATAATTATTGCCAGTGGCGTAATAAAATAGTTTTTTACCCCGGTGCAATATTCAGTACTGCGTCTCTAAAAATCTCCCACTGCCAAAGCGGCAATGCGCGCTTTTACTCGTCGATTAGGTAATAATACTACTTGTAACTGATTAACTGGCAATCTTTGGAGCTAAACCCCGATGCCACCCTAAAAAGCGCGGGCTTGACATCGTAAATGCTGATATATGTACCTACTAAAAAATCGGTTGCCAGAACCTGGCAATGCTTATACGGAAAAGCGAATTTCACCTATAGTTCGTTTGCGTTAAGAATGCAGTGATCATCTTACCAATCAAATATTTTTAAATTACAAGGTCAAGTTCACAGTGACCTGTTGAAACGCGACGGGCGTTTTATTTGAAAAGATTTAATCAAGTCACTGCATTCTTATCTCGAACAATCGACGACGAAATTTTGACGACCTCCGTGGCGTGTATGTGGTATGCGTGGTGTGTATATTTAAAAAAATAATCAGCTATTCAAATCTAGGTAAGTCCCCGCAAGACCACATATATGTCATTTAGATATAATTACTACCAGTGCCGTAATTAAATAGTTTTTTCTTCTTCTTCTTTCAGTGCCTCTCCGACTAGCGAAGGTTGGCAGTCAGTTTCGCAAATTCCTCTCTATTTTTCGCGAGGCGAAATAATTGTGCGGCACTCGCGATTCCGGTCCACTCTCTGATATTTCTCAGCCAAGACTTCTTTCTGCGACCAACGCTTCTTCTACCGGCAACTTTTCCCATCAAAATGAGTTGTAGGAGCTCGTATCTCTCGTGTCGTAGCACATGCCCCAGATACGCAACTTTTCTCATTTTGACGGTCTGCAAAAGTTCACGCTTCTGATTCACGCGGCGCAGAACTTCGACATTCGTCACTTTATCAGTCCAACTGATGGCCAGTATGCGTCTAAACGCCCACATTTCGAACGCTTCTATACGTTTCCTGATGTCCTCTTTAATTGTCCAGGCTTCACATCCGTATAGAAGTATGGGCCAGATATAACAACGCAGGAGTCGAATGCGCAAAGGGATCTTAAGACTGCGATTGCAGAGAACTTTTCTAATAAAATAGTTTTTTACCCCGGTGCAATATTCAGTACTGCGCCCCTAAAAAATCTGCCGCTGCCAAAGCGGCAGTGCGCTTCAACTCGTCGATTTGGTAATAATACTACTTGTACCTAACTGATTGTCTGGCAATCTTTGGAGCTAAACCCCGATGCCACCCTAAAAAGCGCTGACATCGTAAATGCCGATATATGTACCTACTAAAAAATCGGTTGCCCGAACCTGGCAATGCTTATACTGGAAAGCGGATTTCACCTAGTTCGTTCGCCTTAAGAATGCAGTGATCATCTTTGTTCGCCGGCCCGCCCCTTAACTAAATCAATTATTTTTAAATTACAAGGTCAAGTTCACAGTGACCAGTTGAAACGCAACGCGCGTTTTATTTGAAAAGATTTAATCAAGTCACTGCATTCTTAAAAAAAATCTATATTTGGATAACTCTAAGAAGAAGAAAACTACTTGTAACTATATTGTGGCTTGTGGTCCTGGTCTGGTATTGTCTGAGCTTCTCCAGGGTCTGCGTCCTGTGCCTGGGAACCAGTGCCCTAGTTATAGCACTGCATACTTCCACGATTATAATATTAATTTATGTATAATTCGTTTTGATTTAGCCCCATTTTTTAATAGTAGGTCGCATGTCAATATTTTCGACACATATTCTATGATTGATTTATTACTTTTGCCATACATTGCAACAATAGGCTGCTATTTGATATGTAAAACGACACTTGTGAATTCTTTTGCTAAGCCGCGAAAGTGTTACCTAGCCTAGAAAATTAGTAGGAACTTTTATTTCAAAGAGTTTTATTGGTTGTTTCTTCGAAGTGGATTTTTTGTTCTTATAACTTCTTTATTAACCGTTTTTTTTTATATCTTTTTATTTGAGCATTGGGTATACTTCTAGATTGGTCTCTATCTAAAAGAAAAAACGTAAAAATTATAGATGATATATACCTATGACTATGGTCGACTAGCCGACTTGTCGGTTAAAGATATACACAAAATATCAATCAAAAAAAATTCCGGATAGTTGGCTTCACCGACTATTCGGCCATCTCTAGTTTTTTTCCGTTTCTTCTGTGACTTTTTAACCGACGAAAAAAAACGGGGGAGGTTCTCAATTCGACACGTATATTTTTTTTTTATGTATGACCACGCGTAACTTTTTACAGAGTTGTCCGATTTTGATAATTCTTTTTTTATTAGAAAGGGCATACTTCCAAGGTGGTCCCATTGTCATCATGGTAGGATCTGATGATGATATCCTGGGGAAACTGAAGGAACTCTTCAAATTTTGGAGGCACGCTTACAGCGATTTCGGATTTGTCTCGTTATCGGTAGCTTTTTGGCTACTAGTGCCATATAATATACTATGACAGTATAGTACGAGTACGTTACGTAGCGATAAATCACTAAAAAGTAAGAAATACAATTTTTTAACAAAAAATAGAACCGACTCAAAACGCACTAAAAATTAAAAAATAACTATCATTTAGTTGCTTTAATTTACTTAAGCATATCTAAGTGTCGGTGCCAGCCAAGTTTTCTACTTTAAGGACGTTACCTAGAACCCACAAGCTTTACTTTTACTACGTAAAATAAATGTTCCTTAAACTTGCTGGCACCGACTTTATAGATATGCTTAAGTAAATTAAAGCAACTAAATGACACAGTTATTTTTTACTTTTTAGTGCGTTTTGAGTCGGTTCTATTTTTTCAGTACTGTTTACGCACACATAACTGATCGGTTTGATGGAACAATTAAAACTTGAGAAATAGATAGGTTCGAAACAATAAAGCACTATCTTTCTGGCTTGCCACCGCTTTCAAATCGATCCGTAGATAGCACATAGCTCCTCGACTGAGTATTTAGAATTGTACCTACCTGTAAAACCACATCCCACCAAAACATTCTGTAAAAAAGCTAAGTCGCGATGGAGCTGCTTGTTTATCTCTAAAAAGTAATGAAATCTAGACAAAGTCGTGCCAAGAGTAAGGTTCCTTACTGCGATTTCTTTATTATTATAGTTAATGTTGTGTGACTTGGCCCTTGAACATTCTTTATACGTTACTTTATACCCTTCAACGGCCAAGTCACACAACATTAACTATAGTAATGAAGCAGCCCATGAGCATTTTTTGTCAAAGCTGTATATGTCGATCTCTAATAGTTTGGTTGGGCTCTTGTGTGTTCTAATCGGGTTCACCAGGTACTCCAGATCTTCGATTATCCTAGTTTTTATAGTTTTCCTTTATTTGGTCATTAAACCCAAACTCTGTACCAAATTTCAGCTCTCTGAGTTTATGGAAAGTACTAGTTCTATTTTGATGATCATGAGTGAGTGTCGAAAATGCGAAACTTTGCTTTCGTATAACTTCGGAACTGAATGACCTACAGACTTGAAATTTTGGATTTTAAGTATGTGATTATAGCTTACTGGATGACGAAAATTTCAGCATTCTAGTCTTTTCCAAAAGTTCTCAAAATAGGGCCTGAAAATGCGGCAAAATGGTTCCTGTAAAGGTATACTGGCAGTGCTTGCTTCGCGCTCGACTTAGCGGGGGCACTGCCGTGCACCCTGATATCTAGATTAAGAACTAAACTAATAAGGCAGTCTACTTTATATTCAGAAATAGTGACACTATAAATAAATACATTGACTAGGTCATTCAAACAAGCGTTAGGTCATTGCCATCAATGCCAAAAATCTAGACCGCTTTGAAGTCTAGTATAGGCAACACGTCGCTACCTATAACGATCTAATGATATCATTTATTGCCCATTGAATACCAATTTGGAAACGCGAAATCGTTATGACTATGTCGGAACACTATAAAACTACTCGTAAAAAGACCTCAATTGCTCCGCAGCTTGGAATAAGCACCACGACATAACAGGTTCGATTCCTGCTTGGACTATTTTCCTACCAGATTTTGCCACAGTTTGTACTTTTTTTATTACCATACCATCACGTCTCATTCTCGTAGGAATAGCCTGCGACCACATCCTTCCTCTTGCCACGATCCTTGCATATCTCTCTTGCTTCTTCTAAACTTCATTAATCCTTTCATACGACACTTAAATTTAGGGTATTTATGACCGGGCCTTTAATCAGAAAGGATTAGATCCAGAAAATCACCTTGGTCTTTCTCTTCCAACATTTTTATTCACACTCGCTTCAACCAGTCCATCTCAGCATACACCTTACAATACATCTTCAACATCTGGCTAATATTTTTTTCTAGATAAATAAAATAAAATGCTAAATCATGAATAACAAAAAATTGAACCGACTCAAAACGCACTAAAAAGTAAAAAATAACTGTGTCATTTAGTTGCTTTAATTTACTTAAGCATATCTATGAAGTCGGTGCCAGCAAGTTTACGTAGTAAAGCAGTTTGTGGGTTCTAGGTAACGTCCTTAAAGTAGAAACCTTAGCTGGCACCGACTCCTAGATATGCTTAAGTAAATTAAAGCAACTAATTGACACAGTTATTTTTTTACTTATTAGTGAGTTTTGAGTCGGTTCAATTTTTAGTTAAAAAGTTTTATTTCTTACTTTTTAGTGATTAATCGCCACGTAACGTACTCGTACTATACTGCCATAGTTTATTATACGGCAGTAGTAGCCAAAAAGCTACCGATATCGGGACAAAAACCGAAATCGCTGTAAGCGTGCCTCCAAAATTTGAAGAGTTCCTTCAATTTCCCCAGGATATCATTATGCGATCCTAAAATGATGACAATGGGACCACCTTGGAAGTATGCCCTTTCTAATAAAAAAAGGATTATCAAAATCGGACAACGCTGTAAAAAGTTATGTGTGGTCATACATATAAAAAAATATATATATACGTGTCGAATTGAGAACCTCCTCCGTTTTTTTTCGTGGGTTAAAAAAATAATAAAAGGATATTAAATTTTTCTTGTTTACAAGAAATCTTCAGCAAAAATTCTCAGCCTCTAAACTTCAGTTGGAAAGTTGGTCATGACAGTTATCCGTCCAGAGTGTTTTCATTGATATTTAATTATAATTGTGGTTGAAGTCCGCAAACCCGCATTGCAATAAAAGTCCGGTTCTAAGCTTTACATCCTCTTCCCTACAAGGACGAAGCCAGTTCAGTTGTGGACTGTCAAATATAAGCTATATAAAAATTATATTTAGTTACAGTGAATAATATTGTATATACTAGCACTTTATTACGACATTATTATAATGTAGGCTAAAAAAACAATCCAGTCATCATCGCAATGAAAATGACTCAATCATCATAAAACAGTGACACTGTAACTGACTCACTAAGTAGTTACTCGATCATCACGCGTTAACTTTTTTTTGGTACAACACATCCCGTATGAAAACGTGCTCACCATACAAATATTTTAGTACATAGGTATATACCTACCTTATGCTGAACTCGTTTAATACTATACAATATAAAAGCATAGCTATGTGTATTTGTTGGCCATGTTTAACTTAAAAACTTTGAATATTATCGTCAATGCAATTACTTAAATCTTGTCAAATTAAATAATTGCATTACAAAAGATGAAATGGCGAACCTAGAAATGCAAAACGAGTGGTTAAACTTAGGCGAGTTCTGCATCCCTCTGGCTCTGAAGTGGCGCGCCTTGCTGTACGATTGGTCTCCTGCCTTATTGAAATTTTATCTTAATGCCTTTCAACTGACTCTCCCAGATCAGAGTAACCTAGTAAGATGGGGAAAAGCCTCGGAAAAATCTTGCTATACCTGTGGTGAGGCAGTGGGCACTGCAAGGCACTTATTGGTAGGATGCAAGGGGCTCCTGGACAGGGGTCTCTACTCACGCCGCCACGACAGAGTACTAGAAATCATACGTGAAGCTATAAGCCTTTCAGTAGCTAGGGCTCAAAAAGGGTTGACGACGAATAAAAGACAAACTAACTTCGTTAAAGCAGGCTCAAGTACAAATTCCACCAGCAAGCCTTATTCAATTCTGGGCTCTGCTCCTGATTGGACTATATTAATGGACACGTATGAAAAGCACTATAAAATCCCGGAAGACTTAGCTATTACGACATCTAGACCGGACATATTTCTTTTTTCCGAACAAATCAAACGTATAGTACTTGTTGAGCTTACAGTGCCGTGGGAAACAAACATCCCTAAAGACCATGTATTCAAAGTGAATAAATACTATGACCTTACTAATGAACTAACCAAAAATGGCTATGTGGTTAGTTTGTACGCGGTAGAAGTGGGTGCGAGGGGTATACCAGCGAAATCTCTCTACAACCTGCTAAAAGACCTTGGCCTTACTAGAAGCGCAGTAAACTCCATATTGGAACGAGTGTCCAAAGCTGCACTAGTAGGGTCCTTCCGAATATGATTGGGCAGGGAGAATAACCTGAACAGAGTAAACCTACCGCACGGTGAATCCATGGAATGCTAAGATATTCGTCTCTCGTAAGAAAAAAGTTAAGAAATAAAATATTATTTTGCTAACACTGGGTTCAACTATTTAAATATCCCTCCTCAAATTTTGTTTTCTGATTGGTTGGATTGTAACCAAATAATGAATAGCTGGAAACAGATGCTGCTTTAAAAAAGTATCTTTATTGAAATGGTTATTTATCTAATGTTTTGACTTTGAAACAGTTTTATCTGGGTGTTAAAAACTAAGATGTAATAAAAAAAAATAGATTTGATTCTGTTCTAGTAAAGTTTTCTAAAACACTTAATTGAAATTTCTGAACAGAATATAGGATGTCAAAATGACATAAATTGTCTTGACATTTGTGATTTGACATTGACACTGAATTGTTTTGAAATTGATTTCTGAATGTTATTTCTCACTCATTCTCAATTCAAATATTTGGGACTTTGGACTTTGTTCATGTATTCTTTGGTGTTTTGTTTTAATTTAATCAATTGTTAAAAGGTGCTAAAATTTTCAAACTCGTATCCCCTTAAAATGGCATTAATCAAGAAATCAATTGTTTTTATTAGTTCTTCGAAATTAGCACCCGGTAAGTTATAATAACCTAACTGTCCGAAATTAAAACTAGACAAAGAATTAAACTTGGAATAAAAAAGTTTATCTTGAACATAACATAATTTTTAAAAGAAAAAAAGTTAAAATTCACTGGATTTCCATTATCGATCTGGCTGAAACCTTCTAGTAAGTGCTAGACCTGTATCAAAGTTAGATTACTCGGTCTTTATTTCGTCACAGGATCTCAGTATCTGATTATACTATAACCCTGTCAATGAACCATTTACACAGAAAGCTATGCAGAGACTAACAGTTATCTCTAAAAAGCCCAGGTTGGAAATAAACCACAAGAGTGCTCACTCTCCTGTGGTTTCAGGGTTACCAGGTAAAAATTCTGGTAAAGATTAATCTCTAAAGATGTCTGGTGAAGGGCTGCTACAAAGCAAGATGACAATTCTTTGGTCATGTTTTTCCAACTATTTTTATAAAAAAAAATGTATACTAATTTAATAAATACATTATTATCACTAAATTAGATTATTATCATTATAGTAATAGCCCATTAAAGTGCTAAATCCCTCCCTCTTCAAAGCATAGGGGATATGGAACTTAAATCCACTATGCCGCCCCACTGCAGACTGGTGTGAAAACAAATTAGTGTGTATTCATTCTAATAAATACTGTCCAAGGATAGCCCCAGGTTACAGCTATTATATAAGATTGAGATTTAGTATCTGTAATTAACTTTTACCTATCTTTTTTTCAGCAAGAGGACTATTGAATAGGCTGTACTCTTCAAGTGTAGAAGTGCCAAAGTTTGAAACATTAGCTGTGTCTGTACCTAGCAAGAATGTCTTCCATGTTGAATTGAACAGACCCAAACAGCTTAACACATTTAGCAAAACGATGTGGAAGTGAGTTCAAACATTACTATTTAGTATTTTTAATCACCTAACACAAAGCCAGGCTTCCTTCCTTAAAGAGGAAAGGATATGTAGGTTAGATCTGTCATGCTGCTTCAATGCAGGTTATAACAGGGTCCTACCCCCTATCTAGTCTAGCAGAAGCCTCATAAAAATTCCATTTTCTCTATTAAAAAGTGGTAATTTGGAGATTAAGCCCATTTTTAACAGATGAAAAAAAACAGAGGAGGTTCTCAATTTGACACATATATTTTTTTATGTATGACCACACATAGTTTTGACAGTGATGTCCGATTTTGATAATTCTATTTTTATTAGAAAGGGCACACTTCCAAGGTGGTCCCATTGTCATTATGTAAGGATCTGAGGATGATATCCTGGGAAAATTGAAGGAACTTTTCAAATTGTACAGGCACACTTGCAGCGATTATGGTTTTTGTGTAAGTATCGGTAGCTTTTTGGCTACAAATGCCGTATAATATACTATGACAGTATAGTACGAGTATGTTACGCGGCGATAAATCACACGCACAAAATAAAACCGACTCAAAATGCACAAAAAATTAAAAAAATACTGTGTCTATTAGTTGCTTTAAATTTACTTACTAGGAGTCAGTGCCAGCCAAGGTTTCTACTTCAAGGTTACCTAGAACCCACAAACTGCTTTACTATGTTAAATACATATTCCTTGAACTTGCTGGCACCGACTTCATAGATATGGTTAAGTAAATTAAAGCAACTAAATGACACAGATATTTTTTAATTTTTAGTGCACTTTATTTTTTGTTAAAAAAATCTTTTACTTCACTGAGCTGGAGAGCTTATGATACTAATGCTAATGATTAGGATGAATGGATGAAGGAACATCTTAACTTAATAGGAGCAATTTGGCTAAGTTCCTAGTGTCTAAAAAAGGATAATGTCTATCTGGATAGCCTTATTAAAGCTAGGTTAGTAAAAATTTATTTCAATTTAATTTAATAAAATTAGGTACTTAACATTACAATCATAGATTGTCTTTCTCACTCTTCAAGGATTTTTTTTTGTTATGTATGTCAACCACCTTTCTCCATCTTTTCAGGGAACTAGTAGCATGCTTTTCTTCACTGAGTGATAATCCAGAATGCAGAGTCATAGTATTATCTGGGCAAGGAAAACACTTTACTGCAGGTACCTAATTGTTTTTAATCAAAGAAAAGTTAGAGATGAAAGATCACCTAATGTTAAGAAACAATAAGTCCAATAAGAAAAGTTTTTATTTTGTCTGTTCTCTGGCACACTGAGAACCTGAATTTCAATATCACACATTTTGAAGAATGCTTAGAGAGACGAATATCTTAGCATTCCATGGATTCAACGTGCAGTTGCCGGGTCCAT
The DNA here is from genome assembly GCA_034621355.1 of Mycalesis mineus. Lineage (NCBI taxonomy): Eukaryota > Metazoa > Arthropoda > Insecta > Lepidoptera > Nymphalidae > Mycalesis > Mycalesis mineus. Next base: position 8,851,631 of record CM067898.1, on the reverse strand, counting down.
CACGTGGCTGAGAGAAAACCTCCAAACAGAGCCCGAGACTTGTGACACGGGTGTAGGTTTAAGGGTACCCTTAGTGACGCGCATCAACACTCACCTCCTCTGTTCAAGTTATTCTCCCTGCCCAGCCAAATTCGGAAGGACCCTACTAGAGCAGCTATGGACACTCGTTCCAATATGTAGCTTACTGCACTTGTAGTAAGGCCAAGGTCTTTTAGCAGGTTGTAGAGAGACTTCGCTGGTATACCCCTTGCACCCACTTCTACCGCATATAAACTAACCACATATCCATTTTTGGTTAGTTCATTAGTAAGGTCATAATATTTATTCACTTTGAATACATGGTCTTTAGGGATGTTTGTTTCCACGGCACTGTAAGCTCAACAAGTACTCACTATATGTTTGATTTGTTTGGAAAAAAGAATAAGCACTTTTGAAATATAACATAAAACTATTTATAGAGACTACCACTGGCCCAAAAAGCAGGTTCTGCCACAAGTTTCATTATATTGCATTAAACAATATCCTTTTTGTTAATTATTCATTAATTTGTCTTGTTTACTAAATGTCATATGTTTGACAGGCATTGATTTCAACAGTCTATTAGAGGAAACAAGCAAAGCAGAAGAATTTGACGACATCGCACGCAAAGCGAAGAGCCTTAATACTCTAATAACCTATTGTCAGGTAATTTATTTTACCTATGTTCCTTGAAGATTAAAAAAAACTTAATTAATGTAAATACTTGTCAAAACTTTCTGTTGTAATGGCCAAATTAAGTATTAAAAGTCAGACATTTTGTGGGAGAAAAGAAATCTATTACACAACAACAACAATGGGCCAGTCAATTGGCTTATTATGATTTTGAAAACAGTAAACTGGTAGTGTTTTTTTTAAATTTAATCTTTAAAAATGAATACTAGAGCATTGCCTCCCTTTACTACATATTATAAGATAGTCTTCCGTATTGCTCTATCTGTTTGTTCGCGATAAATTAAAGACTACTAAATGGACTCTCATGGAGTTTACAAAGCAATTCTTGAAGTAGGTTTTAGTATATAAATTGTTAAAGTTTTGTGTAAATTGTCTTAAATATGGTGATGATAGTGGGAGTTAATTCAAAACGCTACCTAATCCTTTTGACATATAAAAAAACAATGTATGGAAGAATTGTTTATATATATATAAATAAACAAATGAAAATACACACATGACAATATATATCTTTCAAAGTAAGCTTAGGTAGCTTGTATTATGGGTACTATGATAACTGATGAATATTTTTATATATATTATACATAAATACTTATAATACATAGATAAAGAGACAAAGGGAAGTAGGGTCACTACCCACTGCGCCACTCGGCCGTTAATACCTTGTACCGATTTTCTCTTTAAAAAAAAGGTTGTGTAATTTTTTTTCTCGTATATTAAGACATGAGCATTAGCTAGTGCATAAGTTCCTTAGGTTTCAAATAAGATCATGTATTTTATCCTTTGCAGGATGGTATATCATCTTTAGAGCAATGTGTGAAGCCTGTACTAGCAGTAGTACACAATGCATGCATTGGTGCTGGAGTTGACCTCATCACTGCTGCCGATATGAGGTGACATAGACTGTAAATTAATATAAAAACTTTAAAAAATGGTGTTTATCTGTCGTGCAGATAACAAAACACTATATATTACAAATTATCATTGCTAATTCGTGTTAATTGTAATTGCAATAGTATATTTACATGCCCAGAGGTAAGGAGACAGGCTCAAAATAGAAAGGTCATGGGTTCAATCCCCGCTCCATGGAATATTTACATACCCACTCCTAACACTAAAACTAATTGGATGAATGTTAGTCAAATTTCAAAAAATCTTTAAAAAATATAAAAAAAATTCAAATGTATTTATAAATAGTTAATAAAATAAATGTCTCTTACATTAATCATTATTATAAGCCTATTCACCTTCAAGAACAAAGTGTCTTTTACTTTAAGAATATTAAGTAAGATTAAATTGTTGGACCTTGAAGACAAATTAAAAGAAATACATAATTTATAAGCTTATTATAAGTTACATTTAAATTACGTATTACTGAATTTAGCTAGATTGTCGTCTTAAGCAAGTCCAAGTCTTACAATGTACTGTACATAAAAACATTGCTTATTTTAAGCCTTAAAGCGTTGTTCAACACATAAACAATTTTAATTTTTGATCTGTTGTCAAATGTCAAAAGTTCTTTTGTCTACGATCTGTTGTACCATAATTAGTTGTATATAACCATGTAACACTCAAGATGGCGCATTAAACATTTTAATAATGAAAAGTTATTTCATTAACACATAATATCAAAATTGATATTATGTATTAATGAAATATAAGGTATCAACAGCGTCTATAGAGATATCTTGTGTAGAATAAACGACAATTCGACCCCTAAATAGCAGCATATAGCATAATATCATAACTATCTCCTTGGCCTCAGTGCCACAATAGAGAGAGTGAAATTTTAGATTCTAGGCTATTAAGGAACTGTTTTTCTTTTTACCTACAGGACATTTTTCTTCCATGCGCATTTTAGGCCTACTGGCCTGCCTCCTAATAGGAAAAGGGAAGAGATAAATGTGATGTCATGAATGATACTAGATAATTAAGATAAAATTTTAAAACCCCCGAATGTTATTCGCCATTTTGTGGTGGCGGCCATCTTGGATTTGAAATTTATCTTATAGTACAGGATCCGTGGCCTATTTTTTCACTTGATTACTATCAAGCTAATTTTCCGTGAGTAGCTTCATTTTGATAAGACGCCCAACAATTTCCTGTGCGAAAATTTTTGATTGTGGTAGCTAACAGAGGTAGCAATGATAAAATATGTCGATTTGATGATTCTTCAATATTTATTACTAACTGAATTGTTTTTATTAAATCTTAAGATAATTATCTAAATTATTTGAAAAAATATTTGTCCTACAAAATCTATGGTTTCATCAAAGAGTCCTCCCCCTCCAACATGTATTGATAACGAGATCACCAAAAATGATTACTAACCAGCTGATTTTTTTTTTATTACTTAGTTAATATATATATAATTTAACAGCCATATTGTCCTACAAATTTCGTGGTATGTTATCCCGGTCCTACGCTCAGAAATTGTTAATACCATAAGACCATTTTTCTCATTACTAACTGTAGGACAAAAATATTACATAATAGGTTAGTGTGTTCAGTGCCCAAATAAAACAATGTCCTACAAAAAAACAGGTATGTATCACTAGTCCGACAAGAATTGTAATTTTTTCGTTTTCCTATTTCTAACATAAGATACAGTGAAAAAATCTTTTTTAAAATTTAAATAAGTTTATTTTTTAGGAAAATTAGGTACAAAAATTGGTGTATTGGTGTATTTATAGATAAAAAAAAAATTAATCTTCATCATATTCATCTGATGAATCTTCATAATCTTCGCTACTAACATCGCTGTCATCTTCATTTATTTCACTTTCCTCACTCGTGATATCTGACTCTGTAATAACATGAAAAAATTTAGTAAATTATATAATAATGAATAATCAATCAATAAATAACAATAGTATAAATAGGGTACCTTGTATTTCAGAAGATAATTCTTCAAAAGATGGACTTTGGGGACCATCAAACCAATAATATTCATATTTGCCATCAATTATTGTCCATCCAAAATTTTCCGGCAATTTTTCCGTGGGGCACCGCATAGGTGCGTTACACCATACATTGCAGATATATGCAGTTCTTTTAATTTGTTGTAACAGTTCTTCTTTTGTTGGTGGCAAACTGGAAGGATCATATCCTACGATTTTTTGTTTTAAAATTTCTTCATTTTCATTTTTTGATTTATATCCTTTTTCAAATAGCTCGTACTGTCCTTTGTTGATATCATTTTTTGTTTTTAATGAATACACTCTGCATACATACTCTTCAATAATTTGAAATACCTCATTCGATGTTGTTAATGCTGTATTTTCAATCCGTAGGAGTTGAATAAAAGCCTCTTGAAATTTTTTATTTTTCTTTAAAATACTAAAAGGTCTCTTTTTTCCTTTACGAAAGAAAGCGGGATTATAATCATTTCCTGTAAAAATATGGCATATAGCGAGTGAACAAGATAATTGATCCCCAAGTTTTTCATACATTTCATTTATGTTTAAGTACATTTTTTTTTACTCGTGCTTAAATTAATTATTATTTGAATTTCATCTTTTAAATACTTAAAATTTGCCAGCATTATTATTGGTATATCAGAATCCGTACAATGTATCTGCACACGATAGTTAGTATTAAATTGACAAATGTGGTATACAATTTTGGTATCAGCTTCTTCATGATAACACGAGAGGTTATAGTCAATGACTCTTTTTATTTTATTTTCACTAGACACCTCATAAGTGTAACATTGATCATAGTTAAGTTTAACAGTTTTTCCTGTGATCAGTGTAATAAATTCGTCCCTTGTCCAATCTTCAATTAAAAATTCTACAAATTTTTCTTTAAAGTTGTTGCTCCTCAATAATTTGCAGAAATCTGCAGGACGATTAGAGTCTTTACGTATTACGTCATACTGTGTGTCCTCTTCACCTCTCAAATCATGTTCAAAATCTTTAATACTGGGTTTTTTGTATTTGTCAAATATAATATGTACTTCTTTTCTATTATATATAAGTATTTTTAATATATGCATCGAGATTTTATCATATTTGTTTGGAAGGTTCTTCAACGTATGTAATAAATAAAATCCATCTACTAAGTGAAAAAATAAAAATGCTCTGCGCACGCGTAACGGCGTGACTCAGCTGTTGTAGAAAAATACAGAAACCCAAGCGGCACAAAGTTTTCATTGTTATTGTTTTGTTTAATTTCAGTTGACGTTCAGTAATTTTTTAACTTATTGTTGAGTGAAATCTACCAAAAAGTCAACATTTTTTTTTCGCACGCTTGAGAAATAAATTGATTTTTAATTTCATGACTTTCCAATATATATTCAATTGGAGCACCGCAATAGCGTACCACGCTATTTTTACATCAAGCATCTATACTACTACTTTTGACCGTAGGACCGGGACAACGTACCACGGAATTTGTAGGACAATATGACCGTTACATTATATAAATATTAACTAAGTAAAAAAAAAAAATCAGCTGGTTAGTAATCATTTTTGGTTATCTCCTTATCGATACATGTTGGAGGGGGAGGACTTTTTGATCAAACCATAGATTTTGTAGGACAAATATTTTTTCAAATAATTTAGATAATTATCTTGAGATTTAATGAAAAACAATCCAGTTAGTAATTAATATTTGAGAATCATCAAATCGACATATTTTATTATTGCTACCTCTGTTAGCTACCACTATCGAGAATTTTCGCACATGAAATTGTTGGGCGTCTCATTAAAACGATGCTATTCACGAAGATTCAGCTTGATAGTAATTATTTTTACATCAATGATCTGTACTACTACTTTTAAGCGTAGGAACCGGGATAACATACCACGAAATTTGTAGGACAATATGGCTGTTAAATTATATATATATTAACTAAGTAATAAAAAAAAAATCAGCTGGTTAGTAATCATTTTTGGTGATCTCGTTATCAATACATGTTGGAGGGGGAGGACTCTTTGATGAAACCGTAGATTTTGTAGGACAAATATTTTTTCAAATAATTTAGATAATTATCTTAAGATTTAATAAAAACAATTCAGTTAGTAATAAATATTGAAGAATCATCAAATCGACATATTTTATCATTGCTACCTCTGTTAGCTACCACAATCAAAAATTTTCGCACAGGAAATTGTTGGGCGTCTTATCAAAATGAAGCTACTCACGGAAAATTAGCTTGATAGTAATCAAGTGAAAAAATAGGCCACGGATCCTGTACTATTAGGCCTGTGTGCACCAAGATTTCGGTTATCATTACCAACGGTTAATATAAGCTAAACGTAAAATTTACTGTACACGACATGCCTTACGCCGGTTAAAGACGTATTCTAGGTTAAGATAACCGCACGGTTTACATCCTTAACCGGCGTACGGGTTGTCGTGAACAGTAAATTTCATGTTTAGCTTATATTAACCGAATTTAAATTTAAGGTTATGATAACCGAAATCTTGGTGCACACAGCCCTTAGTGTATAATATTCTACTAATCGAGCCCCTTCTTTTGATACCCATATGGAAGGTGTTGCCATTCTGTGACGGCGGCCATCTTGAATCGATTTTCATTAATAGTTTAGATCACTCCCGATTAATTCACCTATCAAACAAAAAAGAAACAAAATCAAAATTGGTTTATCCGTTTGAAGGCTACGAAACCACAGACACACACACACATACACACACCTCAAACTTATAATACTCTGTAATTTTTGCGTCGGGAGTAAAAACTCCGGGTCTCCACAGCAACCTATTGGTTCTACAAACACCTAAGAAAAACGATTCTATATTCCAGATACTGCACGGAAGAGGCGTGGTTCCAAGTGAAAGAAGTGGATCTGGGCCTCGCAGCTGACGTAGGGACTCTGCAGAGGTTGCCTAAGGTATGCATCGACATTGTACGTTAATCGCCACTTTATGGTTTGTGTATTAATTTCACGAGGTCCTGAGTTTGACTCCTGGGATGGGCTATTATGACACCTTTTAAACCTACACTCGTGTCACAAGTCCGGGGCTATATTCAGAGGTTTTTTCTCAGGCACGCGATGGACCCAGCGCCTGCGCAGTGAATCCATGGAATATAATATTAATCTTTACTGGATTTTTCATTCTTCTAAGAAATTTTCAGTAATAATTCTCAACTTGAAGTCAGGAAGTCGGTGGTGTTACTTCGCCATGTCTCGGGAAGAGCGTTAAGCCGCTGCTCCCGGTCATTATCATTAAAACCTGATAGTGATAGTTACAGTAAAAACAATATTATTCTTTTTAGCTTTTATTGAAGTGTTACCCACACTTAAGGGATTATTTATATTTAAGAATAAACATAATATCAAAAATTGCGGAACCGACGGAATTCGAACCCGCGTCTCTCTGGCAATCAGGGCACTTAGAGCGCCTTATTGCTAGGCCACGATCCCGATGACGTCGGTGCCGAAATTGTACATTGATATTATGTTTTTTGATATCCAGGTATACGGCCTGTAATGCCATCTACAGTACGAACTGAATATGTTACAATACCATTGAAGGCTCATATTACGAATGAAGCTCTTCAATTTTTAAAGATGACATATTCCTATTTTATTCTTTTTTTAGTTTTTATTGCAAAGTGTTACCGACACTTAAGGGATTATTTATATTTAAGAATAAACATAATATCAAAAATTGCGGAACCGACGGGATTCGAACCCGCGTCCCTCTGGCAATCCGGGCATTTAGAGCACCTTACCGCTATTATTATTAAACAGTTATCTTAGTTCCTATAACACAGACTACACCCAACACGCATTGGAGCGATGTGATGGGTCTAGGCCCCATATTCCCTTTTGATAGACTCCGTGGCGCAGTGGTATGCGCGGTGGGTTTATAAGACGGAGGCCCTGGGTTCGATTCCCGGCTAGGCAGATTGAGATTTTTCTTAATTTATCTTAGTCTGGCTGCGTGGCTTTTGCCGTGGCTAGTTACCACCCTACCGACAAAGACGTACCGCCAAGCGATTAGCGTTTCAGTACGATGTCATGTAGAAACCGAAAGGGGGAACCATCTTAGATTGCATAATCACTTGACATCACGAGTAATAGCAGTCAAGGGCCAATTTGTATCAAATAAAAAAAAGACGTGTGGCACTCGGAGACTGCCGCGGTAAAGTTGATGTTGGCTTTTTAAAATTTTTATTTTAATTTTTTTTTTAGTTTGTTTTATTTTTTTATTTATTTATTTTAATTTATAAAAAATAAAAGTTTAAAAAGCCAGCATCACGCGGTGTTCCCAGGCGGTCAAGTACACGTTGCTTAACTTCGGTGAACAAATAAAAAAAGTAATTATTATTATTTATTTTAAACACCAAGATAGAAGCTATACAATAGCTTAAAACTATTTTTTTTTAAACACCAGATAACAAAGACTTCCTAAATTTGTTACAGGTAGTGGGCAATACGTCAACGGTAAGAGAGTGGTGTTTCACTGGCAGAAAAGTGCAGTCGAAAGAGGCCTCCGATTTAGGCCTCGTCAGCAAAGTGTTCCCGGACAAAGACAGGTATTAACAGAATCGTTAATAGGACCAACCCCACCCTGCTCCCCCTCAACATATTTCCAAGAGCAGCGCTAATTTATGTTTTTTGTGTGCTTTCAATTTCACATTAAAGAAATATTTTAAGAGAGAGACTTCATAATTACCTTCTGTAATTTTATTTTAAATTAAAATATTTAAATACTTTTGAAATCAATTATTTCAAAACAATCATGTCAAATTAGATAATTTTAGGTGTTGAATGAATGAATGAAATATTGAGTTTGTTAAATATTGATCTACACCAAAGATATAGATCTTTAATCAAAATAGAAATTAAATTGGAATTTTTTTTATTTTTATTTTTAATTTTTTTTTATCGACTACAAGTTGACCCTTATCGCTATCACATAAGTGATCTCTTTCAGACAACCAATATTGGAGAGGTAAAGTGAATCCATTAGAGAAGGTTCGGGTGTACGTACACACAAATAAAGGAACTATAGTATCACATTATCAAATAAAAATATACTTACGTAAAATACGTATGCCCTACATAAAATACTAAATGAAAACATATATAGATACATTGTGTGTTTTTAACAATCAAAAACTTATGAAAATACAAAATTTTATTTTAATCAAAATACAAAATTTTATTTTAATCTGTTTACGTGTTATCGAGCTCTCATTGAGTTATAATATTCTGTATTTGAATGTAAATCAATGCACATCGTTCAATAATTAATTAAAATCAATTTTGTTCAACAAAAACCTACATTTATCGCGTTTTCCGCAAATATACATTTATTTAATAAATCTGTATTTTCAGCGCACTACAGCAAGTTCTAGAAATAGCGAAGTCCATAGCTTCGAAGAGTCCCGTAGCTGTTCAGATGACGAAGAGATCCCTGGTGTACTCACAAAGTAGACCCAACCAAGAGGGACTGGAGCACATCGTGAGTAATTTATTACCACTGGATTATTATTCCAAGCATTTCTTGACTATATACTACTCCGAACCATAGACTTTTTTATCAACTACAAGACCTTGACTGCTATCACACCTGATGTTAAGTGATGATGCAGTCTAAGATGGAAGCGAGCTAACTTGTTAGGAGTAGGATGAACTCCACACCCCCTTCGATTGCTACACGACATCGTACCGGAACGCTAAATTGCTTGGCGGTACGTCTTTGTTGGTAGGGTGATACCAGACCAAGACAAATCAAGAATATTTCAATCTGCCCTGCTGGGAATCGAACCCAGGACCTCCGTCTTATAAATCCACCGCGCATGCCACTGCGCCATGAAGACCGACAAGATTGGCAATAAAGGGCGTTGAACCCTCGAAAGTTGTTAAGAGCAAAGGAGTAAACAAATTACTATCTATCTTTCTCTTACCAATGTATTATCAATCCATTAAGTTTCCTTAGTTGGCAACATTGGAATTTTATTTAAATAAGAAATATTATAGTACAATATATATTTATATCGTCATTGAACCTTAAATTAGGCGTAGAGTGTTTTATGGGTACTAAAACAAATGAATATTAAATATAATATGTACATAAACACCCAGGTACTAAGAAGCTCGTCACATAATTTTCTCGTCGTAGTGGAATCGAACCTACGACCTAACATGCAGAAAACGGGATCCCTACCCATTGTGCCACTTGGCCAACATTTATATGATTTTTTTAAATTCCAGAAACTCATAAACCAAGCAATGCTGCAAAGCGAGGATCTGAAGAAAGCAGCAATGGCGACCGCGACCAAAACAGAAACTGAATTTGATAATTTATAAGCTACTAGTTTATGCTGCAACTTTTTTAGTTAAATATATTAACTGTTCACTTAAAATTGGTTGCTAACATACCTCTCGCAGCTTTCCAATATATGACAATATGATTTACGGACAAATATGTTTGTGTGTTTGTATAGAAAAGATGATTCGAATAAAGTACCTAGAATAAAAGAAACGTATGGTGAAAATAAAATTAAAGTTTAAGTTATAAGGGCTTTAATCTTGGAGTGGCCTTCTGTCCCTTTCTTGCAAAATTAAAATTTGTACTGAGCTACAATGTCGTTATAAGATATTACGTCATAGCAACATACAGCTGTCTCTGTCTAATTATTTTTATTTAAACCTTTTTGCTATTTCATCAGCAGTCGCAATTGGCTGGGCCGATTGAGATTTTCTGGATTAGTTCGTTTAATAAAAAGACGTAAACTCAAAAAATCGAAACTCAAAATATCTTTATTCAATGAAATCTTTGATTATTTTGAATCGTCAATTTTTAGATTATGAAAAGTGAAAAGTAATGGTGATAATTAAAGTCGGATACTTAAAATTAAAGCTACGAGAAAAGCCTAGAACAAACTCAGCCAGGTTATTTTTAATTTTTTTATTATCACCATCGTACATTATTATTTAAAAACAATAGAACCAAGCACCCGGCTCCTTACAACAATTCACTCAAACGCCTTTTTATCGTTTATAAATTTATTTACACTATAATATGCTATGTAAAGCAGTTTGCGTTTGACAAAAACCTTGAACTTATTGAGATACATAGTAGTGATTTCAGTTGGCAATTTATTGTCAAAACATATGCAATTGCCCTTAAACGTAGGTTGTTCAGTTTATATTTATTTTGGAGGACAAATTAAAATTCACTTCTTTAAAGTATGTTGTTATACCACCAACCAGTCTGTCAGTGCGTATTGACTATACCATAAAAGGAACAGAGACCAAGCTTCATATTACCGCGCGAATCGCTTGCACTACTACAAGCACGCGGGGCATGTGTGAGTGACCACCAGCCGCTTGTCGCGTACGCGGCGAGACTGGAAAAAACCGGTTTATGCTGGCACAGTTAGTTGACAATGTTAGGGTCATGTCGTTTGTTTGGTTGTTTAATTTGTCTTAACCTATTGTGATAATCCTACCATGATAGGTAAAAATTTTGTTCTTAAGAAGCTTTACCTCTGTTCCTTTTATCTACTCATGTGCTATACCGCCGGTTCAGGAGGCAGATTCCAGACAATGGTATTAGTAAAATGTTTTGAATATTATGTGCTTCTCTGAGAAGTAGGGACCATCCATTATATCAACCAAAAGTACCTGATGACCTCCGTGGCGCAGTGGTATGCGCGGTGGATTTATAAGACGGAGGTCCTGGGTTCGATTCCCGGCGGAGCAGATTGAGATTTTTCTTAATTTGTCTTGGTCTGGCTGGTGGGAGGCTTTCGCCGTGGCTAGTGACCACCCTACCGACAAAGACGTACCGCCAAGCGATTTAGCGTTCCGGTACGATGTCGTGTAGAAACAGAAAGGGGTGTGGATTTTCGTCCCACTCCTAACAAGTTAGCCCGCTTCCATCTTAGACTGATCATCACCACTTAACATCAGGTGTGATAGTAGTCAAGGGCCAACTTGTAGTCGATAAAAAAAAGCCTGGTTGATATTTTTTTTTTGAAGTTATATTTAAATACAAATTATATAACAACGCCATCTGTTGTTAAGCTTAGTTAGTAGCTTTAGTGTTGCGGTGTCTGTACAGTCTTTCATTGCCTGAAAACACTAATAAAACATTTCCTAATAATAAAATCTACCTATATCAATTACTTCCCCCCGAACCCCCTGCATACACAATTTGATGAAAATAGTTTGGGAGACACTTTCGAAAATCATATTATATACCTAAATATATACTCAAGAATTTGTCTAAAGTTAGTAGCCATTGTTATAATTATATTTTATAAAATCTAAAAACAAATTTCTTCTAATAATTATTTAGAAGACATTTGTTTTCAAATATATTTATATAAAAAAAATAATAAAAAAACACAAACTTTCAAATAAGCTTTATTAAAGTTCCTAATCGCTCTTTGACTAAAATATATAATGTGGTGCTATGTTTAGATTTTTATATGGACGATGAATCGTTCATAATATAAAAGTCGACATCGACATACTTTTGGATATTTATATATGGCTGGTGAGAGGCTTTGGGCATAGCTAGTTACTGACAAAGACGTGCCGCTAAGTGGTTTAGCGTTCCGGTATGATGTCGTGTAGAAACCCAATGGGGTGCGGATTTTATCCTGACTCATTTTAGCCCGCATTCATCTTAGATTGCAACATCACTTACCATCAAGTGTGGTTGCAATCAAGGGCTAACTTGTAATTAATAAAAAATAAGAACAATAAAAATTTGTATTAAAGACAAATACACATTAAGAAAAAAATTGTTAAAATATGTAGTATTATTATAGTCTAAGAGTCAATGGTTGGCAAATTATAATTATAATAAATATATAAAATCGGTTGAGGTCTATTTTATTTGTAATTCTACACTTATCATAGCATTTATAATCAAGAAATTATGAACTTTATTGATTTTTATTATTACTTGGTATAACAACAAAATGTTATTGTTCTATAAGAAATATTTTAAATATTATAAATTATATGTATTTTGTTTTGATATAAAATGGATATTCTTGTATACAATTTAAACATTTTGAAATAAATTTATTATAAAAATAATTTGTAATACTTATTATTTTACTAATTAATTATTAATTTCCGCATGAAACTTACGTTAATTGAAATTAAGTTACAGTATTTTTTTATTAGGCTGCCCCTTTGATATTAGAAGTAACAAAATAAAGAAGTTTCACTTCAATAATAATAAGAATTAATTTTTAATAAAAAAATAATGTAACAAACAAAGAACATTTCTCGTTCATTACGAAAGCACGATGGCGTCGCATAAATTCGAAATGCGAATATCTCCGCTTACGTCATAGATACGAATGACGTCATACAACTATTATCCGGGGAAAATCAGGTAACCTACTTTAGCCATTTACGAATGACCTGCCCAAATATAGAACAGGCTATAAATGGAACTAGGGTTCCCAAGTGCAACCACCTTGCAACCGGGCCACACTGCAATGATTTGACCTAGTTATTTTTCAATGGAGCGCTAGCATGAACGGGCCCCGTCGAACCTCCATTCAGTAACGAACGAAGGTAGGTGCGAGGTCGACGTGACCTACATTTGGGCATCGCCCGCTGCCGGCGCTAAAAAGCATTTATCGCAGTTTGTTCGAGTTAAAAGCGAGATTTAAACATCAAAGGACGTGTACAAAAGTGTGCATAAACTATTTCTTTGAGTACAGTGTAATAGGATCATTTCGCGCGGAATTTCGCCCTAAAACGTCAAACATTTCAAACTTGCCCCCAGAAAATAATTCATTATCTGCTCAGTAACACCATTGGTCTATATTGAGACTCTGCATTGTCATTGGGCGATATTGCAGCTGGGCTTTGTCAGTCCAATCGGAACGCAAGAACAGCAGTAGCCGGCCGACCTCCGCGCCACCTGTCGCACGGTCACGCCGCTTTCATTGAAAACCCGCCCGGACTGTTGTGTTGACGCACGCGCACTGAGGCCCAACAAAGGGCCGAAATAAGAACGGTTTGCAAGTGAATCTGATGTATTTATGTCATAAAAATGGTGAAATCTGTGAAGTGGCGAGTAGAAATTAGGATATTCGACGTGTCGAATCATGACCGAGGCATCTGAAAAGTAAGTGTTGTGTCCGATACCCAGTTTTACGATGTACTTGTTTCGCCCTGCGTTAGGTAGGTAGGGCCTTACCCCGGCCATTTTCTGAGTTCAGAAGACGTGTTAAAGATTTTCATTGCTCGCCTAGCCTTTAACAATGTCTAATTAAGCTCTAATGAGCATCCGGCCTCTACATATCCAAACAGAGAAGTATGCTCAGCTCGACCCGACCGCCGCCCTTGTGCGGCGTATAGGATCAGTATAATCAATGACTCGACTTTCATTCACAATAAAGTACATAGCTTTCTATCGGGGTCATCCAAGCTGGATCGTGCGGTGCTGTTTCTTTGAATGAATTACATTCAGCTTTGAAACTAAACCGCATTTTAGCTGCTATTGCGAAAACAGAGCCTTCATTCATGTTTCTATATTTTTTAATGCTCGTTTAAAAACCAACGTAAACTATTATTTTTAACTTCATCATTCGAAATTCAAATATGTAGCTTATATTTTGTTTTTATTAGTCTCCAAATTATTTAGATTTTTTACTGGATACTGGCTACTAAAATATACAAGTTATATATTTAATTTTAATTCATACTACTAATCTATCATGGTTTTTATTTAAATGGGAAAATCTTGATTTATTATTGCATTGCTATAATTACGAAAATTTTAATATAATTGGCTGAAACACTTTTACAATAATGGTAATCAATTATATTGTTTCACCTTATCAAGTGCAATAAATATAAGTCTTCAAATTCTACATTGTTCTGGGACTCCCATAAGTCTTTTTTACTACCTATAGTAGAATAGAACAAGTCTATTTAGAGCCCTCTAGGGTACACACACAAAAAAAGTATGGCCCTTCTAGCATCTGTATGAACTACCAACTATAATATAGATACTTTAAAGGCAAGAATGTTCAGTAACATTTTGTAGGCAATCATGCTCCAACTAAAACCTCATAAATGCTTACCTTTATGTATTTTTTTAATGTAATAGTAGAGCTCTTTGTGGCTGAGCTTGTCTGGGGAAATAGTATATATTGCTGCTGCATTGCTGTTTCACTTTGTAAGGTATGGTTACAAGTGTAATGACAGACTCATGAGGGTTAACACCTATGCCTCAGGTTAACAGGGGTAGATGAATATCTAAGCATTTCCTGTATTCACTGTGCAAGTGCCATGTCTATCACATGGTTGAATGAAAACCTCAGAACAGAGCCCGAGACTTTTGTCACAAGTGTGGGTTTAAAAGGGATCCCTTAGTGATCCACACTCACCTCTGTTCATTTTTCCCTGCCCATCCAAATTTGAAAAGATCTTACTAGTGCAGCTTTGGATAATCATTTTAATATCAAGGAGGTCAAGGTCTTTTAGCTGGTTATAGAGTGATTTTGCTGGTATGCCTCTCACACCCACCTCTACTGCGTTTATATGCCATATTTAGTTAGTTCATAGTCAGGTCATAATATTTATTCCCATTAAATATTTCCTCTGTAAATTTAAGATGCAAGTGTAGAGTGTGATATTTATTGGGCACTATTGAACCATTTGTCTTGTCTATATCTTTTTGTATGCATCTTAGGCCTACTGCACATGCATTAGGGGGCATAAGCCTGTCCTATGCTTGTTCAACTATTAGTTATAAAAAATAGACATTTCTTTTTCCTTACTCCACAGAAGTTTTTAGAAATTTAGTAATGTAATAAAATAAAGATATTCTTTACTGCACACACCAAGACAGACAAATATATTATTTTAATGCAATAAAATGTGTGTATATAGATATATATGCAACAATGGTGTGTACATAGATACTTATGTAATAAGATCCCTAAATAATAACCATACTTGGACTCAAGCTATTTTTCAAGGTAATAAAAAAATTATCAAATTATTATAAAGCTTTCTTTTATCTATATACATGAGGAATCTGGTTATTTGAATCTTAACTGCAACATGCTTTGCTGCCCAGCTCAAGAAACATTACCAAATTCAATTGTATTATTTAAAAAAATATCAAATAAATAGCCATGCCCAAAATCTTTGTGTGCCAACATGCTATGGTGCGTATCATCTTGGGACTTTGAAAAATAAATAAAGTGAGAAATGCAGTAACATGTTGCAGAACCAAAATTAAGGATGCTCTACAGCATTGCCTAAACCAAAAGTGTAAATGGGCTGGGCACGTAGCCCGATATACAGACGGGTGATGGAGCCACCACATCAGAAAGTGGAGGGGCCCGTTACTGAAAAAAAATGACAAAAAGAAAATGACTGGCTAAACAGGGCTTCAAATAGAAAGAACTTAAAGAAGATGGAGGAGGGTTTTACCTGCAAGGGATTAACTAATTATGAAGAAAAAATAATAATAATATTCATGTATTGTAAGAAAAATGATAATTGTAAAAGTGGAAATACAGCATAATAATGAAAAAAATAGTTATCCATGAATACTATCTGACAGAATACATGTGAGAGATTCACAGTCAATCTATAGTTGAGTTCTGTGGACTCACTATGTGGACATCAGTAGGATGGGATTCACACAAAGGCATGTTGCTTAGAGAAAAAGATAAAGTTTTCCCCAGTAGTGATGAATTAAAACTATTACTCTCCATGTGTTGCGATATATTTTCTATGAATTAGATACATCTTTGTGACTATCCTAGGCCTACAAGTACAAGGCCGACAGACAAACTTTTGGAAAATCCCTGTATACAAATATAGCTCTCCCTTTGGTCCTAATGCAATGAATGCTCAAGCAATATTTTTGCTGTTGGGCAAAATTTCTTGTTATTTCTAATCGACATATCTTTTCCAAAAGAGTCTTAGGCCTACTGGACTTGCTTGTCTTGAACATAGCACTTATTTGCCATTTAATATTCATGTTGCTCCCCCTGTCCAGAAAAAATTGGCGATTCCTAATGCAATTTTGGAAACACATTCTAATAATGGACTTACTGCAGTTATAGTCAGGCCAAAAGGGAGGCAGGTAGTAGAAGAGGGGGTGTGGAGTGTAGACCCACCACATCGCTCCAGTTAACAGGCAGGGTGGTAATGTTTAATTCTTTAATTTTTTGTTAATGAGAGGGACTGTTACCCATCTTATCATCCTCTTTGCTAAATATCCAGTTTTGCATAGCGATTGGTGTGGCTTTGACAACGGTCATGCCTAAAGGTCTAACGTACATCACTTCTCGCTCCCATAGCTGTAGGCAAAGACTAGATCCTTCCATTTGCGACGGTCCTTGCATACTTCATTAGCTTCTTCCACTCTCATTAATCTTTTCATACAGAATCGTTGGTTTAGGGTACCTGACCTGGCCATTATTTAACATGTTCACTCTCACCTCATAAATCTCTTTGGTTAATCTTCTTTCATCCATTCTTTCTACACGCCTAAACAATCTAAGCATCCGTTTCTCAATTGTCCAACAAACATTGCCCAAAAGCAGCGAAAGAGCTATACTTTTGACTAAAGGATGCTCTCTATTACTGGGCGACGTTTGTCGTTTTCTTGACACCAGATATCTCTTCAGGCGTATGTTTGGCTTACAGATGTGATGAAAAAATTTGATGAGGTCTAATTTAAACCATAGTTGCTTAGAAGCGCAACCAATCTGCTTATCAAAAATTGACCTATTGGTTAGAAGCAGGCATTATAGAAGTACAGTAATAAATACAAAACTTTATATTTTTTTTTGACGGCTGACTGGCGCAGTGGGTAGTAACCCTGCTTCTGTCTTCTAAACTGTTGTCCCACATCTAGAAAAGTGTGCCGTATGAGCATGCATGTTTTCCAATGTCTGGGTGTTTCTCTATATAAGTATGATTACATGTAAAAATAGTCATCAGTTCTCATAGTACCTATAACACAAACTAAGTTTACTTAGTTTGGGGCCTTATAGCAATGTGTGTAATTGTCCAATAATATTTGTTTATTTATTAAGCTATTGTATAGCTTTTATCGCGGGCCTTGAGCGTGGAGACCGAATACAGAATTTCCGTAACGAAAAAACCTAACACCCCCTGAGTAACAAAAGCACAATTTCGGCAACGACGGGCACGTGGCTTAGCGGTAAGGCGCTCTAAGTGCCCGGATTGCCAGAGAGACACGGGTTCGAATCCCGCCGGGCACTTAGAACGCCTTATCGCTAGGCCACGGTCCCGATGACGTCGGTAGGTAACATAAGTTGATAAAAAATGCTATGCATAGCTTTACCGCGGCAGTCTCCGAGTGCCACACGTCTTTTTTTGTTTGTTTGTTCATCTGCAAAGCCTACAATGTTTGTGTGACTTTGGATTTAAGCATTGTAGAGCCATTTCCAGAGGATGCTCTGGTTTTTGGAGTGAAATGTAGAGGGTGTTGTAAGTTGTATGTTGTATTATCAACTTGCTGCACTAAAATAAGCAACAACTTCCAGTGAATATTTTTGCTATGGAGTCGCACCCTGAAAAATCCTCCATCATTTTTTGAGACAATGCTCATAGACTCCATAACTATCTAATACTCGTTTTCGTATGATTTGTCTAGCTATTAGGAATATATTAATGAAAAAACACCTACTTGTCAAGTATTGCATGCTCCACAGAACAAATAGGAACTACCCGTAATTAGATTACTCATGAAAGTGAATGTTTTTAGACAATTGTCCAATCAAGGAATAGACAGGATGTGACGAACAGTTGAAACTCTACCACTGTTGTCTGCTTGTTGTCATTATCTTTTTTTATACAACACTAGAGGACGCCCGCGGTTTCACTCGCGTAGTAGTCGTTCCCTTGAGAATTTCGGGATAAAATGTGGCTTATGTATTATTCTGATATGTAAGCTATATTATTGTGAAGTGTCATCAAAATCCACTTAGTAGTTTTTGCGTGACATCCATAGAGTAACATCCATCCATACATACAAACTTTTACGTTTATAATAAAAATTTTTTTTTGTAAAAATGGAACCGACTCAAAAAGCACTAAAAAGTAAAAATTACTGTGTCATTTAGTTGCTTTAATATTCTTAAGCATATCTGGAGTCGGTGCCAGCCAAGTTTAAGGAACATTTATTTTACGTGGTAAAGCAGTTTGTGGGTACTAGATAACGTCCTTAAAGTAGAAACCTGGGCTGGCACCGACTCCTAGATATGCTTAAGTAAATTAAAGCAACTAAATAACACAGTTATTTTTTACTTTTTCGTGCGTTTTGAGTCGGTTCTGTTTTTATTTAAAAATTTTTGTTACTTACTTTTTAGTGATTTATCGCCACGTAACGTACTCGTACTATACTGTCATAGTATACTATACGGCACTAGTAGCGAAAAAGCTACCAATACCGAGACAAAAACCGAAATCGCTGTAAGCGTGCTTCCAAACTTTGAAGAGTTCCTTCAATTTCCCCAGGATATCATCATCAGATCCTAACATGATGACAATGGGACCACCTTGGAAAGGGCATACTTCCTTTCTAAAAAAAAAAGAATTATCAAAATCGGACAACTCTATAAAAAGTTATGCGTGGTCATACGTAAAAAAATTGGTTGTCTGTAAAGTCGGTTTACTGACGATAGTTGAACGTGACAACGTCTTAAGAAAATACTGACGGAATGGTAGCATTTAATTGGTTATTAAAATTTTTAATTTAAGTATATTTTTATAAATATTAATTTAAATTAATAAAATTATTTATTTTGATTTTATAAATTTATATTTTAAATTGAATTGAATAATTATATTTAATAGACGGATGTCGAACGCTGCCGAACGCAAAGGCCGATTGTGCTTCTTTGTCGCTCGTTCCGCGCTCTCGCTTGCACTTCAAGCCTTACATGGATGGAACGCCTCAAAGCGAGGTAACAACGCATGACGTCATGTTTTTTCGTGCGTGCAACCGGCTCTATCGAATTATAAGACGTTGTCACGTCAAAAAATATACGTGTCGAATTGAGAACCTCCTCCGTTTTTTTTCGTCGGTTAAAAAAAAGTTCTATGCAATAGCTTTACCGCGGCAGTCTCCGAGTGCCACACGTTTTTGTTATATGTTTTGACTTATAATATGACTATATAGATTTCCTGCGTTAGATGTCCTGCGTTTTCAGTCGGTTCTATTTTTATTTAAAAATTTTTATTAACTTATGTTTACCTACCGACGTCATCTGGACCGTAGCCTAGCGGTAAGGCACGCTAAGTGCCCGGATTGCCAGGGCTATGACATGACTTTGACATGAAATGACTTTTCGAAATATCACGCTTAAAAAAAATCGCGAAACCGACGGGATTCGAACCCGTGTCTCTCTGGGAATCCGGGCACTTAGAGCGCCTTACCGTTAAGCCACGTTCCCCGATGACGTCGTTGCCGAAATTGTGCTTTTGATATTATGTTTTTGATACTCAGGGGGTGTTAGGTTTTTTCGTTACGGAATTTCTGTATTCGGTCTCCACGCTCATGGCCCGCAATAGAAGCTATGCAATAGCTTAAAGAGGAGGGAAGTGCAATTTAATTAATTTGTGCACAAGAACTTTTTGATCTAGTTCCCCCCTCGCCCTTTTACCATAGGCATCTGGCATCGTAGTAGTCTGCACCCATACGTAGTCGATATTCCGTGGACGCGTACAAAACGTTTCGCTTCCTCGTTCCTGATTCGAACTGCGAAAATATGGAATGTAATGCCCTTCCAGCTCACGTTTTCCCTACCACCTACAATATGGGTATCTTCAAGTCAAGAGTGAATAGGCAGCTTCTAGGCAAGCGCGTTGCACCGCCGGCTGCATCTTCGCTTACCATCAGGCGTGATCGTAGCCAAGCGCTAGCCTATACACTATAAAAAAAAATTAAACATGAGTGAAGAGGGTTAGGTACTTCCGTACAATGCTTGTTGAGCGACAAAGATTATGGACTTGTTATAAATTTTTTCGTAATCTATACTCAATAGAAAACTAATTATCTATTATTTTTGTTTTTTTTTTAAAGTAGTTTTGGAGATAAAGGGAGGTTTGGGGTTGAAGCAAATTTTTTTGGAGAAAGCTTATTTTGTTAGAGCAACTTGGAAGCTATATTTTATTATGGGTCTAAGAGATCTTCACAAGATTAAATAAAAAATTTAAAAATCTTCGAACAAAAATGTAATTCGCCATTATTTCGTGGCGGCCATCTCGGATTTGAAACTTTTCATAGTGTATAGGTATAACACCCTCCACCACCTATATACACTAAGACCTTACGATCTCCCGGTCATTTGGGCCCAATCTCAGGAGGGCAACCCAGAATCCCCACTTCCCTGCGCGTTTCATCACCGAGCCACCTTGACTCCCTCCAAGATTTTTATCACCTTGGCCTTGTTCTCACTCTCCCCTTTCTGGACCATGAACGCATAACGCGTCTTGCGCGCGCACCTTTGCCCCGTTTTCATCGCTCCGCTATAGTTCGTTCGCTTTTAGAATGCAGTGAGCGCCGGCCAACCTCCCCCCTCACCAATCAAATCCTTTCAAATTACAAGGTCAAGTTCACAGTGACCAGTTGATGGCATACATTATAGGCTTTTAACACGACGGTTATGTCATGTAATTTTATTGGTTAGGGGGCGGGGTTTCCACTGCATTCTGAACGTGAACGAACTATATTATGCTTGTACCAGTGGTGCGCGAATTCCCGTAGCTTGTCGAATAGTGTATAGTATTCTACTAGTGAAGCTTTTTCATGTAATACGCGTATTGGGGTAGCTGTGAAAAAATTCCGCCATTTTATAGCGGCGGCAAATTTAGCCCGATTTTTAACCGACGAAAAAAACGGAGGAGGTTCTCATAACTTTTTACAGAGTTGTCCGATTTTGATAATTCTTTTTTTATTAGAAAGGGCATACTTCCAAGGTGGTCCCATTGTCATCATGTTAGGATCTGATGCTGATATCCTGGGGAAATTGAAGGAACTCTTCAAATTTTGGAGGCACGCTTACAGTGATTTCGGTTTTTGTCTCTGTGTCAGTAGCTTTTTGGCTACTAGTGCCGTATAATATACTATCACAGTTTAGTACGAGTACGTTACGTGTCGATAAATCACTAAAAAGTAAGAAATAAAAGTTTTTAACAAAAAATAGAACTGACTCAAAACGCTCTAAAAACTAAAAAATAACTGTGTCATTTAGATGCTTTAATTTACTTAAGCATATCTAGGAGTCGCTGACAGCCAAGGTTTCTACTATAAGGACGTTACCTAGAACCCACAAACTGCTTTACTACGTAAAATAAATGTTCCTTAAACTTGCTGGCACCGACTTCATAGATATGCTTAAGTAAATTAAAGCAACTAAATGACACAGTTATTTTTTACTTTTTAGTGCGTTTTGAGTCAGTTCTATTTTTTGTTAAATTTTTTTATAATCAAACATACACACTTGCGACTAATTTACCTTTCAAACAAAAATAAAACGATCAGATTCGGATCATCCATTCGAGAGCTACTGCCACAGACACGTTTGGCACGCACGAAGCACTTAATCGAGTACTTATACTTATGCCTTACTTCATTTAAAAGAGCTGATACCCTTAGGCCTGTGTGCACAAAGATTTCGGTTATCATAACCAATTATATATATATATATATATAATACGGCTAAACGTAAAATTTACTGTTCACGACAACCCGTACACCGGTTAAGGATGTAAGCTCGGTTAAGATAACCGCCCGGTTTACGTCCTTAACCAGCGTACGCGTTGTGAACAGTAAATTTTACATTTAGCTTATGTTACCCATTGGTTATGACAACCGAAATCTTGGTGCACACAGGCTTCAGACTGCTGGACCAATTTTAACCAAACATAGCTAAGAACCATCGCCAGGCAACTTGCATTCAAATTAATTAAAACCGCATTGTAATCTGTCCATCCGCTTGAGCGCAACGATGTCACAGACGAACATAATACCCCTATAAACTTACAATACCCCTATTTTTGCGTAGGGGTTAAAAAAAAGCCCTTTTATTTGATACGTCACTCCATCGCACTTAGCAATTTTCCATTGTATTCGCCATATTCTAAGATGGTGTTTATAAATACCTCAGCCTGTCACCTATGCATTATCTGAAAATACATAGTGGCGATACAAAAGATTCATCTCGCCCACCCTTATCATATTTCACCCCCCCCCCCCTTATCCCCCATTAGTATGACGTAAATTATGTCCCCGATTGTATTTATAATATTTGTAACATTATATTTATGACTAATCCACCTTGCCCGCAGTCCGTAGGTGTAAGCAAGAGGTACGACAATAGACAATCAGTGGGTGGGAATCGAACCCGTGACCTTTTCAAATCTGTCCTCCCACGTCAACGTGGAGACCGGTGATGTTGTATAATTATTTTACACAGAATTGTATTTTATTAATTATTGAATGACAGGAGCTTATTGACCTGTGCATATTATCTAACGAAGTTGAGGTCGTCTCGGTTAACTTTCATCATCGTCATCATTTGACAGGCTTCGTGGCGCAGCGGTATGCGTGATGGATTTATAGGACAGGTACTTGGTTCGATTGCCGGCTGAGGCGATTGAGATATTCTAAACTGGTCCAGGTCTGGCTATTGGGAGGCTTCAGCTACATTAAATCTTGGCAGTAAGTCTTTGCCGGCAGGATTGTCTTAACGGCCGACGAAACCTCCCAAACCAAACCAATTAAGAAAATCGAACCTAGGACCAGTTTTATAACTCCACTAGATCCTCCGTCTTATAAATCTACCGCGCATACCGCTGCGCCACAGAGGTCATTAAAAATAGTCAAGCACGAGTCTATCTAAGTCTTAGTCTATTAAAAAATAACTTAAATACAGTTATTTTAGTCTATTAAAAAATAACTTAAATACAGTTATTTTTTTAATAGACTAAGACTTAGATAGGTAGGCTAGTACTGAGCAACTTTTGAAACGTAAGTTCGTCTGTTTAAAATGTCTCTACCTACCACTAGGAACCTACCTAGGAACATCTATATTTGTATTATTTCGCCGCGCCTAATTCTCTCAACAGTGTGAGAGAAGGGCTGCCTCGTTTTTTACGCAAAAGCCTGAAAAACAGCCTGGTTCTCGAACTCGGAAATGCAGACAGTATTCTTGCCAGCATTCCACGTGTTGCTTTTGACGACCTCCGTGGCGCAGTGGTATGCGCGGTAGATATATAAGACGGAGGTCCTGGGTTCGATCCCGACGGGGCAGATTGAGATTTTTCTTAATTTGTCTTGGTCTGGCTGGTGGGAGGCTTTTGCCGTGCCTAGTTACCACCCTACCGACAAAGACGTACCGCAAAGCGATTTAGCGTTCCGGTACGATGTCATATAGAAACCGATAGGGGTGTGGATTTCATCCCACTCCTAACAAGTTAGCCCGCTTCCATCTTTGATTGCATCATCACTTAACATCAGATGTGATAGCAGTCAAGGACCAACTTGTAGTCGATAAAAAAAAATAAAGCCGCATTATATATAAAACAAACACAGGAACTATAATAACTTCCGAACAGCATGGTCCTGGAATCTGTCCCAAGTTTTAAAAATCAGATGATTTTCCACTCTCAGTGCAACTCCAACATGTTTAAAGGCGAATACTTAATTCAGTGAATGGAAATCGTCTAGGAATTAGGAACATACAAGGCTCACCTCTAGAGCTTCACAGAAGACCAGCGCAATGTCCTGACGGGCACAGCAAACTACTGAGTGACCTTTTTGTGTGTGGGTGTGTTTGTGTGTTTTCCAAATAAACATTTTTCTTCTTTCTTGACCGGAGCCCTTAAAGCATAGCTGCTTTTCCTGATATTTTTTTTTATCGACTACAAGTTGGCCCTTGACTGCTGTCACACCTGATGTTAAGTGATGATGCAGTCTAAGATGGAACCGGGCTAACTTGTTAGGAGTGGGTCGAAAATCCACACCCCTTTCGGTTTCTACACGACATCGTACCGGAACGCTAAATCGCTTGGCGATACGTCTTTGTCGGTAGGGTGGTAACTAGCCACGGCGAAAGCCTCCCACCAGCCGGACCAAGACAAATTAAGAAAAATCTCAATCTGCCCCGCCGGGAATCGCACCCAGGACCTCCGTCTTATAAATCCACCGCGCATACCACTGCGCCACGGTCGCCAAAAACTATGTGTCGCCAAAATATGCCAGTAACTACACCAGCAACCATACCCTTAGGCAGTTGTACTTACTTCCCTGGATGATCTCTGTTACTAAAAACTCTATTGGTACAATAACTATGAAAACAAGTATGCATTTAAATTAAACAAAAAAATAATTTTTTACAAGTTTTTATTTTGCAATACATATTATTTAAAATAAAACTATCTAGATCGAGATAATTCAATTGAGCCCAAACTCGATAGGGTTGTGACTCTTTATTACTGAGGTTCTTTGGTCATCTTCCAGCGTCTGCATCAGACCCTGGGCGTCAAATTAAAGAATCGTCTATACGAATCAAACGCATGCAAATTTTCGGATCATTGCGTTAACAGGAAGGCAGTTTTACAATTATTAAATTTGACCCAAAAAAATAAATAAGGAAACAAATAAGGACAAGTAAAAGCTTGTAATGAAAGATTCCAATAAAGTGAAAACCTCTCCATGCTTTAAAAGTAGATTTATTTAACTAACGGACACCCACGAGTTCATTAGCTATGGTACGATTACCTACACAAGACCGGCCAAGTGCGAGTCGGACTCACGCATCGAGGGGGTGACATTTTGGAAGTATCTCTCTTGCAAACTATTCAGTTTAGAAAAACATAGTTTCTAACCTCAATATCATTTTTGAAGACCTATCGTAACCTAAAAAAATGAAATTTTTGAGTTTCAGTTATAAGTATGGGGAACCCGCAAAATTTTTTGTTTTTTTTTTCTATTTTTTGTATGAAAATCTTAATACGGTTCACGGAATACTTACCAAATTTCAACAGTATAGTTCGGAGAAAAGTGGCTGTGACACGAACGGATAGACAGACAAACTTCATGAATGTATAATGGTTCCTTTTTTGCCTTTTGGCAACGGAACCCTAAAAAGGATCACGACAATACTTGATTTAACAATTTACTGATAATTAATTTATTTTTAGAAAGATACCTTTGATTTATCTCTGGATATCGAGTAGGAGGACGCGCCATTTTGCGGAAGTCCACTGAACAATCTTACACACAACACGGGGTCCCTTCCAGCCGGATGTACGCTTACATCTTTCACGGAACGGATTTTATTGCAGTTTTCATTAACATTGCTTTAAGATAAAGGTTGATACGTGTTCAGTATAGTATCGTGGTTCAGAGTGACGACTTCGCGGACATCTGACGATGATACAAAGAAAAATGTACGTGCAGAGAGCCTTTGTGGTTTAGCCGTTCAGATTTGTCGGATTTTGCGGACAATAGCAAAATAAATTCATTATTCATTTTTATGATATCTTTGGTCAATGTGGTGTGTTGTTGCAGTGCCTACTTGGTGCGCGTGCGCGCGCAGGTGATGTGCCGCGACGAGGGCACGGGCGGCTGGATGGCGCTGGGGGGCGGGGGGCTGGCTGACGTCATGGTGTGCCGCCGCGGACCCGGTAACTAATACTGATACCCTTAGAGCGTGCGCGTGCAGGTGGTGTACCGCGACATGGATGGCGCTGGGGGCGGGGGGCTGGCTGATATCAAGGTGTGCCGCCGTGGACCCGGTAACTAATGCTGAAATCCATAGAGCGTGTGCGAATAGGTGATATGCGGCGACGAGGGCACGGGCGGCGGGATGGCGCTGGGGGCCGAGGGGCTGGCTAACGTCATGGTGTGCTGCCGCGGACCCAGTAGCTAATACTGATACCCTTAGAGCGTGCGCGTGCAGGTGGTGTACCGCGACATGGATGGCGCTGGGGGGCGGGGGGCTGACTGATATCAAGGTGTGCCGCTGTGGATCCGGTAACTAATGCTGAACGCATAGAGCGTGTGCGAATAGGTGATATGCGGCGACGAGGGCTAGGCCGGCTAGATGGCGTTTGAGGGGGGGGGGGTCCTGACGTGCCATCGTGAACCCGTTAATTAATGCTGATACCTACAGAGCGTGCGCGAGCAGGTGGGTGTTGCGACGAGGGCACAAGTGGCTGGATGGCGCTAGTTTTATCGTTCAATCCCAGTAGGTATAGCAATGCACAGCTCTTTTCAAGAACTGAAGCTGGGTCGTACCTATAGTAACATATCTCAGAATCGATAAGGCCATACTGAAGAACAAGTTGTTAACGGCTAATTTCATAGTGAACTCATCCAATATTTCAAAAAATTTGGATATAGTCATATATGGCATTGAGGAGGGTTGTATCTTGGTGGTGAATTAGGGTGCAAGTGTATTATTATGATATTGCAAGTGTCTAAGGGATTTAATTTTCTTGTAGTTAATATAAATCTTTGTTATCCAGCTGACAACGGAGAGATCACCAGCGAATCGGCACCATCGTCCGCGAGCGCATCGCACACCGAGTACTACATACACGGCCGGAGAATCAGCGACAATGTGGTACGTAGTCTTTGTCATAGATATATGAGCTCCGCTTGCTAGCGCTTTTTTGTTCTGTATAATAGATAGAGTGCAACCTTAGAGTAAGTATATTTAGAGTTGCTTCTGGGAATCTCCCCGTAAGGGACTGCAACGATGTAATCCGACCAAATTTAGTGTGCACAAAAAAGTTTCCATCCTGAATCATTTAGCATACTTTCTTAATTTTGTTGGTTAGTACCACAAATATAAGGTTGTTTTCGCAGGCCTAAATACAGCAATGCCTATAACTGCAAGAAATACTTTAAGACGATTACAGAAATTGCACACACATACATATTTTTCACTTTACAAATTCTAATTTCGCCAAAATAACAAAAATGTCACAAAGATTGTTTGACTAACTTGCGCGTCAATCAATCTCTTTCATCGTGCTCTATCATTTTAAAGATTTCTTGTATCTACACCTCATTCGTTCACAGTAGTATACACTTCCATCTCATGTCATAGGTACTTGGTCTACGGCTGTACTATATTAAGGAGCATGATTATTCCATGCTCCTCAAAATATTGCAGTGGAGCAATTTAGAGCAATTAGGCAATATGTATTACGATTTTACACATTAAGCAATATGGACCAATTATTTAAAATAATACTGTCGAAACAATTATTCAATTTTAATAAAAATACTCCGGATTTCTGTAATAATTTAATTATACATGATGTTTACATGTTGTTGGGCACTATTAGATTATAGAGAAAAGAAAATATTGAATAAGACCCTTTGTTATTGTTTGCCTTGTATGAAGATGTGGACTTTACAAATTCTAATTTCGCCATAATAACAAAAATGTCACAAAGATTGTTTGACTGACTTGCGCGTCAATCAATCTCTTTCATCGAGTACCTTATAAGAAGCAATTAAAAACAATACTGACGGAAGAATTCCTTTATTTTAATTTAAGTACTCTGTCCATTATTTGCTGCAAAGTGTATTGCCGAGCAATATTGTCTTCCACGGATTACAAGAGATACATGTAAACACCTAAGTTACTCTACATGTAGCACTAAATCATATTCAGGAACCTAATATGGAGCAATTAAAAACATTACCGTCGAAAGAATTCTTTCATTTTAATATAAATACTCCGGTTTGCTCCATTGATTGCTGCAAAATGTGTTGCCGAACAATATTGCTCCATAAATTACCCATGTATCTATCTACAAGAGATCTCTTTGACCCTTAGCAGCGAGAGTCATTGCAGTCGCGTTATTGTTTGCCTTGTACGAAGATGTGGAACAACAGAGTAGTATGCTAATACTTTGCTCGCGAACGCTGCATAATAAAGTTCTATTCGTGGAAGACATATATGCAGAGCATAGTAATGCCTTCCGCAGAGTTCATGCAATACGTCATTTGTTCATACGTACTTGATTTCGCGATGCAATATTGTTAAGGTACTTTTTAACCGACATCAAAAAGGTGGAGGTTCTCTGTTTGTTGGAATCGTTTTTTGTTTTCTGCTGTGAGGTTCACATGGCCTGGTGAGGTCGCTTTGTCGCTTTAAATCGCGACTCTATTTGTCGGAATCGTTTTTTTTTATTTTATATTGTTTTCTGCTGTGAGGTTCACATGGCCTGGTGAGGTCGCTTTGTCGCTTTAAATCGCGATTTAATTATTTTGCGTGTTATTATTTGTATCCTCCCTGTAATGAGAAAATGAGTCAAATACCCTGTTGTAAAATATGTGTTTTTATTATGTTATATTTTTTTTATTACAAGTAAGTTAACTGCTATCACACCTGATGTTAAGTTATGTAATTTAAGATGAAAGCGAACTAACTAGTTAGGAGTGGAATGACATCCACACACACTCCTTTGGGTTTCTAGCGTCTAGAGAACGCTAAATCGCTTAGCGGTAGGGTGGTAACTAGCCACAACCTAAGCCGCCCACCAGCCAGACAGCCAGCCAATTAAGAAAATCTCGATCACACGTGTGACGTCACACTAGGGAGCGGGCAGGTGCACAAAACGCGATAAAAAGGGTGGAATAAAACATCGAAAAATTTTAATGACGTTATTAATGAACAAGTGGACGCTCGCGACTTCTTCCGCTTGGACTTTTAACCCTTGTTAAGGAAACGGTACAGATTTTCGGGATACACAGTTTCATCCTACATTCTTCCTCGTAGTATGACCTCTAATCGTGCCAAGTTTCATTTGAATTCATTCAGTACTTTTGGCTTAGTGAAGTTTACTTTTCTCAAAAAATATTTAATGTACAGAATTGACTTTGTTACTATTTTATTATATATAGTATGTATTGAACCCCTAGTGGATAATAGCTAACAACACGAGCTCATAGGTACCGCATTCCCGTTTGAGATCCGTCCCACAATGCGCCGCCCTGCGTCAACCAGAGGCGTGGGCGGTAAGCCTCGTGCGCCAATAAACAATAACCCAACGTCTCGATACACCAAATATAATAATAGAATACCTAAATACACAATTTAATACTAAACTGACATATTTTGTCTCACGTTCATTTGAATTTCTCAATATTTTAGTAATCAGTCGACATCCCATTGCGCGTACAAAACGTTTCGGTTCCTCGTTTCTGATTCATATTGCGAAATTATGGAATACCCTTCCAGTTATCGCTTTTCCTACCACCTACAATGTGGGTATCTTCAAGTCAAGTTAATAGGTACCTTCTAGGCAAGCGCGTTCCACCGTGGACTGCATCTTTGCTTACCAACGAGGCGTGATCGTAGCCTACAGCCTATACAGAATAAGAAAAATTTCATAAATTTCAAGTCACTACATTGATTTTGCTGTCGCTGCAAGACTTATCATTAGTCTAATTACACTCATTTATTTATTTACAATTATTTTAAAAAATTTTAACAATGCTTCTAAAATTTAAAAAAAAACACTATTAAAAATTTATAAAAAAATTCATTCCGCCTGCTGCGGGGCCCGGGGGTCCAAGCAACCGGTGGTCAGGGCTCCAGAGTGAGGAACCTCCTCACAATGCGCGCCGTTTCAAGAATTACTGCCTTCTGTATCCGACCCTTGATCCAACAATTAAGCGAAAGCTTTTTAAGATGTTCGTCAAACGTTTTCGCTATAAGACCGTTGACTGAAACGACTATAGGAACAATCATTGTTGAATTAACAGTTAATTAGTCTAATTATTATTAATAATAATTAATATCATTAAACTAATTAATATCCTAATATTGGACACTTAAATTAATCGCAGTTAACGTACCATTGTAAATATCCATAGGGCATGCTTATGGGCATTTTTCATTAAGTTGCTACTTGAATAAGAAGCTGAATATTTAAGTTACCTCATGGGTATTCTTCGACATTAAAAAGAGAGGTGTTACAAGTTTGTTATGAGTGTCTGTCTGTGTATCTGCGTGTTTGATTGTGGCATCTTAGCTTTTAAACGTATATATCAATTGTGGTGTGATCGAAATAGTTCTTAGCTATTAATCGATGAAGTTCGGAATAATTCGTAGATATCGGCGTTTTCATTATGGTCGCAAAATTTCTAACTTGAAAATACTTATTCTGGATGAATTAATGACTGTCGTAGAGTTTTTCAACATATTTTGTTAAACTTTTCCTAATTTAACTTTGACCATATGTTATTCACAGTTGGTATTGGACTGCACTGTGAAGGATGACTTCCAGTACCACAAAGTGATGCCCACATTCCACCACTGGGTGTCGGATGAGAAACGCTTCGGGCTTACGTTCCAAACCGCGGCCGACGCGCGCGCCTTCGACAAAGGAGTGCGCACCGCTGTCAGCGAGCTGTACCGTGAGTCGATACCACCTTCTACGACTAAACACTGCACACGACACCCCACGTTGACACGCACCAAACACCACTGGGTGTCGGCAACGCGTACGTAAGACCGCGGCAGACGCACGAGCCTTTACAAGGGAATATGTGACGACGGCATCTGTACACCCATTCTATACACATCTACCAGAATAACAAAATATAGCCCTAAAGTAAGCTTAGGTAGCTTGTGTTATGGGTACTATGATAACTGACGAATATTTATTTTATGTTTTATACATAAATACTTATAATATATACATAAACACCCAGACACTGGAAAACATCCTTGCTCATCACACAAACATTTGTCCAAATGTGGGAATCGAACCCACAGCCTAGAACGCAGAAGCAGGGTCACTGCGCCACTCGGCCGTCTATCTTGATATAAAATGTCTAAATATATTAATAAATACACATCCATTAAAATATTTCAATTATTAATCTAGTTCTTTCCCTACATCTTAATCGGATTCGCCTTTAACGGCCCTCGACAAGCTGTAGACAGACTGGATAATTTTCGTTGTATGTGTGGTATAGGGGGCAACAACGTATTTTTCTATTCATTACAAGTTAGCCCTTGACTGCTATCACATCTGATGGTAAGTGATGATGCAATCTAAGATGGAAGCGGGTTAACTTATTTGTTGGATGAAATTTACACCCATTTCGGCATCATACAAGAACGCTAAATTAAATATTCCACCGTGATCCCTTTTTAAGACATAACAAACATAAAAGAAGAATTTATAGCGACAAGTATCTTAGTATTCCCCATTACACACCGTGCGGGTGCCGGGTCCATCGCGTGGCTGAGTGAAAATCTCCGAACAGAGCCCGAGACTTGTGACACGCGTGTAGGTTTAAAAGGATCCTTTTTTTTACTCTCATTTATTTTTATTTACACATTTTTTTTAATTTTTAACAAGTTTTAATAGTTAAAACTATTAAAAATTTATAAAAAAAATCTGCTCCTCCATTTGCGGGGCCTTTGCGGGCCCAAGCAACCGGTGGTCAGGGCTCCAGAGTGAGGACAATTCAATCCAACAATTAAGCGAAAGCTTCTTAAGGTGTTGGTCGAAGCTTTTCGCAAAAGGACCATTGACTGAAATGACTATCGGAACAATAATAGTTGACTCAACATTCCACATGGCGGTAATCTCGTGCGCAAGGTCCAAGTAATTTGATACTTTTTTAAAAGGATCCTTTACTTATTAATTATCATAAATTCATTCCGAAACATTTAAAAGTAGTCTGGCACAAAACTGATTTGTACAGTTGTTTGTTGTTTGCTCTCCCGCCACTGCTTTCCTCTCCGGTGAGTATGTAACCCTAACCTGAATATAAACAATCCCTTTAGCTGTTAATATAAAATGTTAAATATAAATAAGTAAGTTGTTTGTTTCGGGCGCGGTCACCAGGCCTCGGCGGCGCGTGGCCATCAATGTACGGGTACAAAGGGAAGAGCCAGCTCAAGAGCAAGGAGGACGACGAGGAGAATAATATCTTTGAAGTGAGTGTAATGTAGTAGATGTAACTAATTAACTTAAATACTAAAATATAGACGCGAAAGATGTATGGATGTTTATTACACTTAACACGCAAAAACTACTGAATGGATTTTAATTAAACTTTCAATAATATTTTTTTATCGACTACAGGTTGGCCCTTGACAGCTATCACACTTGATGTTAAGTGATGATGCAGTCTAAGATGGAAGCGGGCTAACTTGTTAGGAGTGGAACGAAAATCCACATCCCTTTCGGTTTCTACACGACATCGTACCGGAACGCTAAATCGCTTGAATGGCCAACTTGTAGTTGATAAAAAAAATGATTCCTTTGGTGTTAGAATTCTTCGTAGCTCTTTTCACAATTTAAAAAATAAACTTTAACTAACTTTTCCTGCTAGTTTCTATGCATATAAATGAGTCAGATCTTGGAAGCTTTTGAACTACCTTTCCTAAATTTAGGACATAGAAATTTTGTATGTTGGCACTACTACCTACCGATTCTGAAGGCAGATTCCTATTAGAGTCATAGAGGCATGTGTTCAATATTTTTTTTAATATTAATTAATTTGTTTGCCTGCAGTGCCTCAACCTACCGTCGGACTCTCGCTCCAGCTCCGAGAACTCCACCGCGAGCCGCGTGCGCCGCGCCGACGAGCTCACGCAGACGCCCATACTGTCCGCCATCACGCTGCCGCAGCATCCGCTCTCGGGTGAGATCACATCACAATCCTACCATACATACATACATACATACATACATACATACATACATATATACATACATAACATCACGCCTTATACCCGTAAGGGTAGGCAGAGACCACATCCCTCCACTTGCCACGGTCCTTGCATACTTTCTTAGCTTCTTCCACTCTCATTAGTCCTATCATACAGGATCGTTGGTTTAGGTTACTCTTGACCTGGCTATTATTTAACATGTCTTGAATTTGGTCCAGGAACATTCGCCTAGGTCTTCCCCTCCCGTGAAATTATGTATGCAAGGGGTGTTGACTGCCTCGTTGGTCTAGTGGTTAGCCCATGTGGCATCGATCACGAGGTCGTGGGTTCGAATCCTGGGTCGGGTCAAAGAATAATTCAGAGTTTTTCATTTTTGTATGAAATTTTCAGTACATTCTTCAGCCCGGAGTCCTGAAGTTAGTGGTGTTACATTCCCGCGCTTCGGAGAGCACGTTAAGTCGTTCCCGGTCACTATCATCAACATCTGATCGTTATCGTCTATAAATGAAACATTATAACCATAAGCTCGCCAACCCGCATTAGAGCAGCGTGGTGGGTCTCCGCTCCATATCCCATCTCTTATAAGGAGGGAGGCCTGGCTCTGTAGTGAGCCGTTAATAGGTTGATAGTGATGAAGGTATTTTGGGCAATTAATTGATCTACATATACTAAAACCAAACTCGATTGAGAATGCTTGTCAACAAACAAATTTAAAATGGAGGTAGAAAATGCAACACATTTTATGCCTAATAAATTTAACATTATGTTTTGATATTTTAAAAATCTTATTTAAAAGACATTGAATATATAAATTAGTTTTAAGCTTACTAATCTAAAATACTGTCATGAATTCGTCATTAACTAGTTAATTTTATAAAATAAGAAGTAAAATGACTAGTGGTTTCTACCTTCATTTTTAATTTGTTTGTTGACAAGCATTCTCAATCGAGTTTGGCTTTAGTATAGTTAGGTTTAATTTTTAGAAAATGTTGTTTAATCAGTGTTTTCAGGCATTAAAATTGTACCGACACAGCAACACGCCATCTATTCTTAAGTAGTAAAGCAACTTAACAATAGATGGCGTTGTTATGTGGTATGTACTTAAATATAATTTCCAAAAAGTATACAGAGTCAACAACCAGTAAGTCAGTTACTCTATGCTTACTGCGATATTATCAATATCACTGTACTAAGATGGTATTGTTTGATTTATTTGCAGAATCCATGAGCCTGCAGTATGAGGACAAGTTGGACGACTCGGAAAGTGACAGGTGTCCTTACGTACAACTCGCCGCTGTGAGTGCATCTTAAACATTATTATATTTATAAAACGGAGGTCCGGGGTTCGATTCAAGGCGAGGCAGATTGAGATTTTTCTTAATTTTTCTTGATCTGGCTGGTGAGAGGCTTTCGCTGTGGCTAGTTATCACCCTACCGACAAAGACGTATCGCCAAGCGACTTAGCGTTCCGGTACGATGTCGTGTAGAAACCGATAGGGGCGTGGAATTCATCCTACTCCTAACAAGTTAGCCCGCTTCCATCTTAGATTGCATCTTCACTTAACATCAGGTGTGATAGCAGTCAAGGGCTAACTTGTAATCGATAAAAAAAATCTATTCATAAGTTCGGGCCGTAGAACACACTCCTGCATTTCTGCTACGCCCGTTTTATGGGTTTTTTTTCGGTTTGATAATTTGAACCATATCCTAAACTATAAGAAGAGCATATCCTAAACTATTTTATGTCTAGAA
Organism: Mycalesis mineus; assembly: GCA_034621355.1. NCBI lineage: Eukaryota > Metazoa > Arthropoda > Insecta > Lepidoptera > Nymphalidae > Mycalesis > Mycalesis mineus. The sequence goes on along the minus strand of CM067898.1, from coordinate 8,816,488 downwards.
ATATTTTCGATTGAACGATGCCATCGAAAATTAGCCAGTATTGTTAGTGTGTAAATCGTAAAGTAGCTGAGAACACTCCTCAGACTTTGTCCTATAGTGATATGTTATCATATCGGGGATCGGCTATGCCGTCTGAGAGTTGCAAGGGTGTGAACAGTGCGGGCAGGCAGACAGACAGACAGACAACAAAAATTTAAAATTTTTGAAAATAAATGTGATATCAAAAGTTGCGGAGCGGCGGGATTCAAACCTACGTCTCTTTGATTGTCGCGATCAGAGCGTTCTAACTGACCACGGATCCTATACCGCTAGCTACGAGATTATCATAACATAGATATCACATCAGGTCTATAATGCCATCTAGTATCACCTCCCTAGCCTAGACCTGAAATACTAATATAAAAATAAAAATACTACATTCACCCAAAATGGGAATCAAATCCAGGACCTCTTTGTTGAAATCCAGAGCTGAGCCAGAGGTCGTCAAATCTATATAATATCATGTATTTATGTGTTTGTATTCCAGGTGCACGAATACACTTACCCACAAGTGGGACCGGGCGGCGTCATCACTTCGGAGAAGTCATCGCCCAACACAAAGCCGCCGTTGCTCAAGCGAGACTCAGGTGAGTTACAGACAGACACAACACAACAGACATACAGACAGACAAACTCTTAGTAATAGCACAGAATGCATTACAGACACCCCTCTAAATTTCACCGCACATGCTGGGTGGTTTTTTTTAATCCACTACAAGTTAGCCTCTAACTGCAATCACATCTAATGGTAAGTGATGTTGTAATCTAAGGTAGAAGCGGGCTAACTTGTTAGGAGTAGGATAATATCCACACCCCTTCGGTTTCACTTGACGGTACATCTGTCGATGGGGTGGTGACTAGCCACGGCCGTGGCCTCCCACCAGCCAAAATCCTGGCAATTTGCTTCCGTTTCTGCTCTTTGTGTACGGAACCCTAAATACTAATTGAATGGTTTTATATTTCCAGGGTCGATAAAGAAGTGCAGCTACAGTGGTCCTCCGCCATTGCCTGACAAGAACAATCCCGGCAGTCCCACCTTCCAGGCTAGGCTCAAGTGCAGGTATTGCTTCTTTTATATCTAGACTAGAGGCCCATCTCCTGGATCCTTCAATTATCTATACATATAAATATATATATGGTCATCATCATATCATCAGCCGGTGGACGTCCACTGTTGGACATAGGCCTTTTTAGGGACTTCCAAACACAACGATCCTGAGCCGCTAGCAGCTCGTCGTCGTCGTGAGTCCATCTGGTGGGGGTCGACCAACACTGCGCTTTCCGGTGGGGGTCGCCATTCTAGTACCAACGTCCATCAGCTGTTCGAACTACGTGCCCCGCCCATTGCCACTTCAGTTCTCCGACTCGCTTAGCTATGTCGATTATTTTGGTTCTTCTTCTTTTGGTTTTGGTTATATATACGTACTTACACAAAAATAACATTTTTTACATTTTTTGTTTGTTCTGGCCAATCTCTGAAACTACCAGTCGGTGTTCAAGTAACATCGACGCACGCGTCTCGCATCTTAACGGAATCTTGTTGCCCCGGCGGGGTCGGGGGGACGACCGACCATCCATTTCACTTTTCAACATTACATAACGTGACGATATTATCGTCAGTAGACTGCAGTTCACTTTGAAACTTAATTTGTGCTCACATGATTGTACCACAGTAAATTGTAAACCTAAATAAAATAATTAATAACATATACAGTTCGCTATTATTTAGCCTCTTCACCAGTCGGATTGCAAAAAAAAAATTGTATATGTCAGCCTACTCGTGAGGAGTATAGGATGATTTGTATCCAGATATTATCCAGACACAGGAACAGGAATTTCGCGGGTGAAACTGCGGGTGACCGCTAGTTACTACTATAATAAGATTATATAACTATATAAAATGACTATGCTTCTATATAAAATTTAAAGTGGAATTTTTTTTATAATCAAATTAATTTTTATAAAAATTACTTTTTTACCTTCAACGGAATAGAGGCGATATATGTGTTAGGGTTAAAAATAGTTTAGGCAATTTGTCCAATGTTCCCAATCATCTCCAGAACTGATTCAGATGCGGTTTTGTGCGTGTTAAATGCGATATAATATCTTATTTATTCAAAAACTGAATAAATGTGTCACTTGCAGGCACTGCCACGAGTGGTACTTGGAGAGCGCGAACCGTGCCGGCGCGTGCGAGTACGCGCCCGACTGCTTCAAGTCGTGCATCGACTGCGTGTCGTGCATCAAGTGCGCACAGGTAGTAAGTTTATTAAACGAACTGTTGACGCGCGTTGTCCGCGATTAACACGCCAAAGAAACGCAAGTTAATCATCAATCTATATATTTGTAGATACATATATACAGATTACGCGCGTTTAAAAAAGTAGAGTTCATAATTCCTTAGATGCGCTTGAGTAAAAACGGTAGCCGTTGGCTGCGACTTGAGAGCGCGAAATTATATACAGAGTGCAACTTGTAGGAAACAATTTCAGTGATCATCATCATCATCAGCCTATTAACGAATTAAGCCTATTAATGGTTGATGGGCTTAAGACGATTATGTTTAATTTATCAATGATCACTATCAGATGTTGATGATTTTGACCGTTGAAGTGCGTGCAGGTATATACCATACATCCACTAAGTTGTATGACTATATGTTTGACTATCATCATCATCATCAGCCTATTAATGGCTTACTACAAGGCCAGGCCTCCCTCCTTATAGGAGAGGGGATATGGAGCATAGACCCACAACGCCGCTCCAATACGGGTTGGCGGGCTTAGAGAGAGGTGACAATGTTTCATTTAATAACGATCAATATCAGATGTTGATGACAGTGACCGGGACCGACGGCTTAACGTGTTCTCCGAGGCACGGGGGTGTAACACAAACAACTTCCCGACTCCGGGCTTGTACTGTTAATTTCGTAGAAGAATGAAAAACTCCGAACTATTCCGTGACCCGACCCAGGATTCGAACCCAGGACTTCGTGACTATATATATTCAATTAGCTCACGGATGCTGCGGATGATACAAATACATCGTTACACTTGCCTACGACTATTATATTGTATTGTAGTTTTGATTGGTAATGCTACTGTTTCCAGTGCATGCTGTACCACTGCATGGCGGACGCGGAGGGCGACTTCGCGATGCACCCCTGCACCTGCGGCCCGCCCGACGACACGTGCGCCAAACGGTAAATAGTAAATAATATATTAAACGTATTTGAAATACACTTCAGATTATGTTTTTTTTATATTTATATTTATTACGATAAATATTTAGTACTTAAATAAGGAAACCAGTAGTGCTTGGGCACTCGCACTAGAACAGCCTCTGTTGCGAGCGCCGTAGCCTTCCTACGTATGTTACATACATTTTGTGATCTTTAAAAAACAATCGAATAATCAGTATTTGCTTAAAACTTTTTAATATAAATCATTCCACTAACATCCAATTTATTTCCATTCACTTTATTTGCATAGTTTTTGAAAGAGAACTAGTTATTTACATGCACTATGAACAGATTCGTTATTATAAGTAGATTAAATGTCACAGTTTGCTAATTAATATATAGTCATATTCATCACACTAAAACAGTCACATGTTTTTTCTAGTTTAAGTTTCTTATTTTTGTGTTCTTAGCATAACTTTTTATTACACTTTACAGATTTTTTATCACCTAAAATATATAAGCATTTTTACAACACATTAGCACTATAAAATACTATTTTAAATTACGGAGCTACTCAAACTGCGTGTTGGCAACGGTGGCGCCCCCCTCGACTTTGTTTCGAAATTCTTACGGTAACGGAATCTACGCGGGTGTAACCGCAAACGTTCTCTAGTATAAAATATGTTTATTGGAATTCTGTTTCAAAGAACAATGACAAGATTATACCTGAGTGATTTTGAAGGCGTCTACAATTGTGACTTATACAAAACTTAGTGATTTAATTCGTTATTATTTTATACTAAATTAGTTTTACATGTTAAAGCTGAGATTAAATTATTCAATAAATGAACATTTATTTGATTAAATTCATATGCGATGGTGGCTTAGAATCACAATACTGTTATAGATGCGCCACTGACGAATCAGTTCTTTAGGGGTTTACACGTCGTTTCTATTAGATGGCACTAGCAACTTTGCTTTCGCATATATATGTATGTATTTATTACACAATATTTTATACAAAAATAAAACAAAGTAATATAGGTATTAACAGCCGCACAATCAGTCCAGAAAACAGACAAAGTAAGCCATTATGGCAATCACTACTAGTAGTGACATCTAGTATGGTTTGAGAGCACTATGCTATTTAGTTGACCCATGCGGTTGACCCGTGCTTTTTGTCATAACTTACTGTGCTTGCCTATTCCTATTATGTAAATATCTTTTTTTTGCGGCCTCGTCAAACGAAAAATCTTTGTGATTGTGTTTCTGTAATAGAACCACTACTTTTACATTTTTTCCTACATAGACGCTTCAAATAGATTTCAAGTAAAATGTTGTATGGGTTCTTGCCATTGTTCTTTGTAGTCCTTGTTAAAATGATAGCATTTGATCACGTGATCATATTTTTACCCATTTATATAATGATGGGAAACATTGATTTAATAGACTAGTTGTAGATAATGGACAATTGTATAAGTAAATTCTTACAACCTTTACTAAATTGTAAACATTTGAATGATATAAAAAACTACCTTGCCATATTATATCACAACCGCGACTTTGTCGGCGTAAAAATCGGTGTATAATTTAAACTTCCGTTTAAATTATACATCCCTTTAAGGGATAATTGGAATATCGTTTCTTAGTGCACGCCTACACACGCCTACATCATAATAGCTATATGTGTGCCTAATTTCTGCGCAATCCGTTCATTGGTTTAAGCTTTACCTTGAAAAATCAAACAGTAATGGTTGCCTGATTGAGATACATACGATTTTTATTACTAATTCTCTTTCTGCCAGCACTTTCATAAAGTACTATTTTGTATTTAAATAAGTCGTTTAAAGGGAACCTGCCTTTTCCAGATGGATCTGCATCACGCTGCTCAGTTTCCTGGTGCCGTGCCTCTGGTGTTACCTGCCGCTGCGGTGCGTGCATAAAGCGGCTCGCGCGGCTAAGATCGCCGGCGGAGTGCACGCGCCGCAAGTCCACAAGTAGACGAACGTTCGTCTGACGTAGGACGAGACGAACGTTCGTCTAGCCACTAGCTGAGTACGTTATGTGTCATCTAAGCTAATTGCGTTTATATAGCAGTGAGAATAAACATACACTACTAGATGAACATTCGACGGTCGTAGAAGAAACGAACGTTCGTGTAGCCACTAGCTGAGTATGTTACGTGTCATCTGAATGGATTTTGATGGACAAGTGGAAATTGAGACGAACGTTCGAAGGAAGGATGGCGACACGAACGTTCGTCTAGCCACTAGCTAAGTGCATTGTGTGACATCTAAGCTGATTGGATTTATTTAGAAATGAGAATGGAAGATACATACAAACGTCCGTCTAACGAAGAACGTTGATCGGATGAGACAAACGTTCGTCTAGCCACTAAATGATTACATTATGTGTCATCCAAACGAGCTGACGAACATTCCACTAGAGTCTAATAGCTGAATGCATTGCGATATCTTGCGAGTGAATATAGAGACGAAAATACAGCGGGAAACGAACGTTCATCTAGCCACTATTAACTGAATAGATTATAAGCATCTGGTTGGCTTTATATGGATGTGAAATTAGAGACGAACGTTCGCCTAGCCACTAGCTGAGTACATTATGTGTCATTCAAACTGATTGGAATTATATGACGAGCGGACAAACGTTCGACTAGCCACTAGTAGCTGTATGTATTGTGACACCTTGATTACACTTATATGCAAGTGAGAATAGAAAGAAATAAATGTTAGTCTAGCCACTGGCTAAGTACATTGTGGCATCTGATTAAATATATATGCAGGTGAAAATGAAGACGAACGTTCGTCTAGCCTGATTGGAGATTGGATTGATATGCAAACTAAATTGATGGTATTCTGAAATATGTATAATCTGTAGTTGAAATATGTATAATTCACATATGATCTGGCTATTGAGAAATATTTCAAATATGTGTGTTTACGAGATGCATATTGGAAAAAACCCAGATTATTTTCAAATGTATTTGGGACGAAATATTTCATGATGCATGTTACCTTAATAATAAAAAAAATATTGAACAAATTGATATTGGCAACACTTTGATAAAATTAGACTACAACAATGAAAAGCGATCAAAAAAACATACCAATGTTGCAATTTTCTTTTTAATTTGTTCAACGGCATGGCATCGAGTCCTTTATGGCCTCAATGTTTCAATAAAAAAAATATTCAACAGATAAAAAAACATTTCAAGAATATACATAATATACAAAAAGCAAAAGTGGCAATGATTATTTTTACAAGATGATTTTGCGATTTGCAGTGACCATGATGACGCTAAGTTTCAAAGAATTTGCAAAAAAGTATTGACTTTCTTGTTTCACAATTTGTCGCACAATTTTTTTTGGAGTTTGCTGTCACAAAATTAAGGCATGAAGATGGTATTCAAAATAGAAAAAATATCAAAGTATTTTTATTCTAAACTTAGAAATTGAAATAATTCAACATATGTATTATAAAAAAGAGCACAACACTGCTGTATTTAAAATTATATATAAAAGAATCTTTAATGAGAAAACACAAGAAAAATCTATTTAAATTACCGATATGTGTATATTTATTGAAAGTATTTTTTTAGTGATTTAGATTTTATTCTATATAATTTTACAATACTGAAGAGACAAGTAATGGTTACTGAAGAGGAAAAGAAAATGAATAATTATATCAATATTTACAATTTTTAAAACAATTTTACAGATGCGATATAAAATCTTTTTTTGTCAAGATACTGAAAGTGGTATTTAAAAAAAAAGTTATATATGTGTAATAGTTGATAGTCACAATTTTAAGTTATATTTTCATTAAAAAATTGAGTGTTAAAAAACAGTGTGTACAGTGAAGGTTTTTATGAAGACAATGGTGGTGTTGGACATTTTTTATAACGGCAACACCGGCGAGGAAGTGAAAGTTGGAACACTGACATAATTTGTGATGTGGCAACATATAAAATGTGGAACGTTTAGTGTTAAATCACATTTTTATACCAGTATTAATAAAAAACAATTGCATAACAATGTTGCCACTGTAAATGTTCGAGGAATATATATATTTAAAAAAAATTGGTGGTGTTTTTAAAAAAATTAAACTAACGAATTCCGCTTCTTAATTCGCCATGGTTTGCGTGCACTTATTTAATATATAACGTGCCATATATAAAGCTTCCGTTTTTTGAGAATTTGGTGAATTGTGAAAAAATTTACATAAATATATTTTTTTGCTCGTCGTTACATTTTCGTAAATTCTATTTATTCTATAGTAGAATACAAATTATATGTATACAAGTTAAGGTGATTATTGTAATTTCAATGTTGTTGTGTTTGTGTTAATATTAATCTACCTTCAAACAACAGAAGTGACATGCATTTATGTTTTGTACTATAACACTTACCTGTCGTACTCACTTGTCGGAGATTATTCACACTTATCGGACACCGATATTGTGTCGGCGCCGACAAGAAATCATATAAAATACTCTCTGGAATATCCGATTAAAATCGAGCCTGACACCCGACAAGTGGAAACGATTTATTAGAATTACTGTAAGAAAAGTAAGGTATTTTTTTTTACTTGTGTTTTTAACCCAAAGGATTTCTTGCTTCATTGAATTTTGGAAATTTTAGAATCATTCTGAGTTTCCAAAAGTTTAAAACTAACCCTTTAGTTTCCCTTTATTTCACATGTTTACAATTTATAAATTTGACAGCCGAGTGGCGCAGTGGGTAGTGACCCTGCTTCTGCGTCCTAGGCTGTGGGTTCGATTCCCACATCTGGAAAATGTTTGTGTGAAGAGCATGGATGTTTTCCAGTGTCTGGGTGTTTATCTATATATTATAAGTATTTATGTATAAAAATATTCAGCAGCTATCATAGCACCCTCAATACAAGTTACTTACGAGTACGCTTACTTTGGGGCTATATAGCGATGTGTGTAATTGTCCTATAATATTTATTTTTTAGCGTACTTTTATTTAATATATTAATTTAAAATATTTTTAATAGCACACTTTCCGCTGCATTAGTAAGATATAATTGGGAACATTTGTTTTTTAGTTTGAAGTTAGATTAAATGGACGTTACGTACAAATATTGCATTTCTCGAAAGATTTGTTTTTTCTTAATTTTTCTTAACGTATACGGGTTTCGTAGATATGAAATTTTAAATTTTCGATTTTTTTACTTTTTACTATACTTTTTTATTGAGAGTGAAAATATTTAATCGAATATTATTCGTAATGTCACTTTGAACGATTGTCATATTTAATTAGTGTTACTGTCGAATTAGATATAGCGGCTTACTGTAAGAAATCAAAACTTACTTTGCACATTTTCTAATGTTGACATCAATGTAAAATAAACCTTGATCCCGTCAATTAAAGTACATATTCGTTTACACTTCTCGGCCAGTGCTCCTAGCGAAATGTTAATAGGGTGGTACAGAATATGTGACTTTAATTCATGGTATATTAGGTTCATTTTACTTTGACATTGAAGTAAACGATTGTAAGATCAACACCTCACTTACTATTTTAAATTTAAAGTTCGAAACATACTTAATTTGATTTGCGTTTGAATATTCGAGCGTTTTTTTACAAAATCTAAGTATGGTACTTATTCTGAGTGCTATAAAATTGAAATTAGTATAATTTCTTACATATTGCAAGTTTATGCAATTAGAATAAGTATATTTTATATGTATATAATTATATTTATCATGTTTGTCCATATGTTTAAACAGTTTGGCCGCTAAATCTACATTGACGATTACAGTTAATCTGTTAAAATTTTATCATATATAAATGTTCATGTATGTAAGGCGTAAACACACTTGACACGCGACGCGTCACGATAACGACCGTTTTGTGTTTGTAGTGTGATTCAGCATACGCGCGTCGCGTTACGTCTACCCGCGTCGCGTGTTGTAAGTGTGCATCGCTGCGTAGTTGTTAAGTCATAAATTTTATATCGCATTCTCTCCGTTTCAATTCTAGTCTTTAATGTTTCTCTCATTCATATTTTTTGTAAACATAATAATTCAGTTTTATTGAGAAAAAAAAACAATGACCAAACATTTTTGTATATTTATAAAACGTAAGATTTTTCCACGGAAACATTTTGGGTTGACGCTGTTGGGCCTTGCACGCTCGAACCAAAACTAAAAATTTAATATTTATTATTAAAAAAATTGTAGATATATAAAATCTTCACAGTTGTTGCAAGATAAGGGCTCACTTGCGGTAACTCTTGTTGATTTTGTATATAGTTTCACTGCGATGATATCCAAATGTTACATTTGGGTATTGTTCCACTGAAGGTCGGGATCGAACTCTGCTACTTGTCTCGGTGATATATCCAGCGTGGGATGCCTAACAACAAATACCTAAAATATCTCCGTTGTCATTACTCTGCATTCTGTATTTGAATAATTAAAAAAAGGTTTACTAAAAGAAATCGCGAAATTTAACCGTTTTTTAAAATATACGATATATTAAAAATGAATAAAATATTTAAAAAAAATCATCATTTCTTTCGTGTTTTTTAAGTGTTAACTAGAATATTAAAGAGACTATATTATAGGTATCTTATAAGAAAGTTTAAAAAAATATGTGTTTTAGTCATTTAGTATTCTATATAATATTATATAAGTATAATCTCATAAATGAATAAAACCAAAGTTATGTATGTGTCGGTGCTCGCGCCGACAAATGTGGTTGTTTACATAAAAGATAAATGTATTGACATAAATAAATAATCATACAAAAATAAAATCCAAATCGTTTTATTTGAATTACTAGCAGTCGCCCGCGACTTCGTCCGCGTAAAAACCTCTTAGGTACCCTTCTAATTTTAAAGACAGACTTTCATACAAAATGTGTAAAGGCACATATAGTGTGCTCATTCCCCGCTCCCCCTCTCAATTTAATTTTTTTATAGTTTCCCGTGAAGCAATATTCTCCGTCCCGTCCTGTGTACTAAAGGTCTACATTTTTGTTAAATATTGTATGACATTTTAGTACATTAACATTAAAAATATATATTTATGGCAAGCTGATGGGTATAAATTGATATTAAATAGTATATTTCACTCTTGAGTCTAGCCTTCAGAATAAACAAAAATAATTTTACAATCCGACACGCAGATAGAGATTAGCCCGTTTAAACAAACGAACAAACTCTTCCGTGTATTAAATAGATATTTGAACAAAGATCGAATTCTTAATTCATCATCGTATATATAACATAGATCTAAACTCCCCTCCCGCACGCGCGCCCCCGCCTTGGTGACGCTCACTTCGCAACGCAGAAATAGTAATATTTTAATTTCGCCATAACTTCAAAACCAAACGTCCAATTTTAATCTTTTAAATACCAAATATTATCTACATAAACTGTACTTCGTGATGAAATAATTTATTTTGATAAGGATTAATAGCATGAGTAAAATAAATGCGTTTAAATGTAGTCCAAAAAAAAAATTAAGATTTTTAAATAAAAAAATGGTTGTTGTGCCTCACTCGACATAGATAGGTATAGTGTGTCGCGGACTTTTTTGTAGATATTTATAAGATCTCCAATTAATTTGAACATTTTATGGTTCTATCTTTTATAGTTTACGCAGCGTACGCAAAATAAGTAACTTTTCTGGTTGATTTTTTACACCTTGTGTCCGAAAAACCCAAATATTTTACGGAACCCTATTTTTTTCCAAAATAAAATTTAGCCTATGTTACTCGTGGATAATGTAGCTTTCGAACGGTGAAAGAATTTTTAAAAACGGTCCAGTAGTTTTTGAGCCTATTCATTACAACCAAACAAACAAACAAAGTTTTCCTCTTTATAATATTAGTATAGATAAAGCAGTTTCAGTATGGATGGGTGGATGGATATTTGTTACTCTTTCACGCAAAAACTACTAAATGGATTTTGATGAACTTAACAATAATATAGCTTACATCAGAACGATATACATAGGCCACATTTTATCCTTTGACCATATTTTATTACAACTACGCGGGTCGAACAACGGGCGTCCTCTAGTAAAAGATAAATTGTATTGACATAAATAATACTACAAAGACCATTTCCAAATCGTTTTATTTGAAAAATATTTTCCCTACGATAAATATTACAAAAATATAAATTAGTAACATTTATTGTTCTTTATTAATTCTAATGTAACACTACTTATTTACAGATCCTTATTTTATAATTATTAAGAAAAGGAACCTATTTATAAAAATTAACTTAACATTAGTGGACTGATTATTTATTTTATTTATATTACCAAAAAAATTGAAATCTTGCCATTTTCGACGAATGTATCATTGTAACAAAATCAAAAGTGTCAAAACAACAAAGATGGCCGCAGATAATGGCGTCTCGCGCGCTCCACTTGACATTTCGTTGAGTCGTTCAAAAACATGCGCCTGAGTTATGTTGTAAGCCTCTTGAGTTTCTATCTCTTCGAGAATTGGAGTTATATCTGTATACTCTGACGTTGATGGCAGCGTTCTACCAACTGAAAAGTATAGGAAAAAGTAAATTTTGACGCTTCGCATGAAAAGTATGCAATTAACACAGTAGGTATATTGTATACAGTAATATTATACAATATATACAAATACAATGTAATGTATTTCAACTGATTCTCTCATTTATCCTTTATCTCTGTTTGACGCGATTTCATCGAGTTTCAAATAACAACAATTCTAAATGAGTTTTTTTTACCTGATTTTTTATAACGAATAAATGATTTTAGTCCTAGTTACCTCCAGGTTCGGTAGCGAAATGCAAAACAGCGGAAGGCTTACTCCAACCAAACCTGTAAAGTAAAATTCTTGTCAACCACCACGATTTACGCATCAATCAATATCAATTATATCGAACAGTTACACTCTATAGTTTAAAATAATCATAGCTAGACTAATTAAGGCCTCCTCTGTAGTGCATTATGTATAAGCTTTAATTTAACACTGAAGTGACTGGACAGTACGTTTCAAATCGTTCTCAGCCTCTGTCTATAGTATCGTATTAGATTGGAAGAGACAAACGAATTTGAAACGTGTCGAGTGTCATTAAAGCTTATACAGCAGAGCGCCACTGGCCGCTATAGCTAGAGACGTTTGTTCGAATTCCGTCGGTTCCGCAATTTTTGATATTTTTATTTTCAAATCTTTAGAAATCGTAATAGTTATACTTATTACTATGATGATACCTGTTTCTCGACGTGACAATAGCTTCATAGACTGTGGAAGGCGTGAGACCTCTGACCGTGTACGTGGCGCTGTGTATTGGTCCTGCAGAAATACGAAATGTCAGATACGCATGCTATACTAGCATAATAGAGTAGATGACACAATTTTTTTTATTACTTTCTTATAAAGTACTTAGATTAGGTCTTTATACCTAATCTAAGATAAAGTAAAATAAAAGTGTAATAGCGTGCGGTGAAAATATAATAAAAAAAATTGAACCGACATCAAAACTTACTAAAAAGTTAAAAATAACTGCGTCATTTAGTTGCTTTAATTTACTTAAGCATGTCTATGAAGTCGGTGCCATCCAAGTTTAAAGAACATTTATTTAACGAAGTAGCAAAGCACTTTGTAGGTAACGACTGTAAGAAGAAACCTTGGCTGGCAAATAGCGTGACATAGCAACTGTAATGAAAGATTAAAGGTCAAAATTATAAATGATGTACCGTCAGTGGAGTCCCCGGGCACCACGATCTTGCTCCACAGGTTGGCGGGCGGCTCCGTGGTGAACGCGTCGGGCTCCGGCGTCGACAGCCGCCCGTAGTACGGCCGCAGCCACAGGTGGTACTCTAACAGTGCGGAAGTTATATCTGTTATCTGTATCTGTATAATGTTTTCAATCTTGAGCCGTGAGCAAATCTAATATATTTTATAAAGCTTTTGTGTTAGAAATTTTCTTTCTCTCAATTTTTCATCATCATCGTTATCGTTTTTAGCCGATTCTTCAGATGATCTTTTACATTTTCCGAACACAATTGTATTGAGCCACCTGCACCCACCTCATGGGGTGTCCAGAATTGCACATTTCGCTACACTTACTGGTTTATTTTATATTAAATATAACAAGTATTTTAAAACGATAATAATAAGTTCCAGTATTCAAAGCGGGAAAATGATTTTTTGATGGTTTTTCGTAAAACCAAAACCCCTAACTTCTGTTTTGTTAGGCACACTTAGTACTAACAGGTTATAACTAACATGCTGCATGAATTATTTTGCATCTTACGGCACTGAATCCCTTTCTATGTTAGGGATTCTACTTTTATACTCTAATGAACTAGCTTCGCTTGTGGTTAAATCAATATGCTGTTCCGTGGTATCGCAGTTGGCTTACCATTGATAGTGGAGTATGAATCAACCTCCCATATCAGCGTGAAGCTGGTGGAAGTCGCCTTGTTCAGTGCGGGCTCCACTTTGAAAGACGCCACATTGGGAACTCCTGCAAAAACAAAGATTAACTACATCTGATGTACCTAGACTGCCTCCTTGATTCCTCCTGCCTATGTGCTTGCGATCGTGTGGTCCTGAGTTCGAATCCTGGGTCGGGTTGTGCAATCATTCTGAGTTTTACTTTCTTTTAAGAAGTTTTCTGTAAAATTCTAAGCCTGGAGTCGTGAAATTTGGTGGTGATATTATAGCACGTTAAGCCGCCGGATTCGGCCACTATCATTTACATCTGATAGTGATTGTTAATAAATTAAATATTTTCAGCCTAAGCCCGCATTGGAACAACGTGGCGGGTCTAAGTTCCATATTTTGTTCATGATGTTATCGGCTATTAAATATGATTAATGTTTTACTTTTAATCTCCAAAAAAGGACTTACTTGTGTGAAAAGTGGGTACATTCCGACAAAGATTTAAGACTGCAATAAACACTTCAATGGGTCTGTGTAAATCATAGGAAACCCGTTTGAATTTGAGACCGACTCACAACATTGAAACTATTGACTTAAAGCTAAAGTAAAACAAAGGCGCCAGGGTACAGCTTCTTTCTCAGGTGCCTTCTTCAAAATGAAGTTGGGCAGTCAGGTGGAGAAAATTCTTCCGGCCCTGGGAAACAGCTTTAAGCTTCGTGTAGCTAAGCTTGGTCCATTCTTTTACATCATCCATCCATCATCACAGGGGACAGCACGTGTCAAGAACTACACAGGTATGGTGACGACGCTGAGAACTATTTTGTACTACAAAATTAATTTGTTCAACTCGAAGTTACGATTTATAATACCTGTTAGTTTGAAGGCAACGTCGGCCATGCCCAGCTTGTTCTCTGCGCGGAACGTGTAGTTGCCGAGGTCGGGCTTGCGAACACTGCGGAAGATGAGCTGGTGCACGTTGTCCCGCACCATTATCACTATCCTGGTAACATTACCCAGTTTACACATTATATTGATCAAATGAGGAATGAAATTACTGTGTCAAGTGACAGAATTAAAAATTGTGTGAGAAGAGAGCAGTGTGCTATAAAATAAGATGTAGTGACTAAAATCGAGAATGGTATGCTGTGATAGTTTGGTCCTGTACAGACAATGAATGAAAGGATACTTAGAAAGGGATTTGTTAGGTGAGAGTGAATGATTCGAATTCAAAAGTACCCTAAACCGACGAACTTGTTTGAAAGGTTTATTGCCTTAGGATTAATGCTTAGGCCGTCAAATCGCATTAGAACGGCGTGGTGGAGGAGGGAGACCTGGCCCTGTAGTGGGCTGTCAATAGGTTGATAATGATGAACACGCGCCAACATCGTGTCGCTGTGTAGCCCTGTCCGCTGTATGGAAAAATCATTACTACGAGATTCGATAGTCTCACCTGTCGTCAGTCCGGACAGGCCTGCCGTCTCTGTACCAGGCGGTGCGCGCAGCTGGTATGGCGAACTCGAGCCGAGCCGCCAGCGCCGCGCGGAGCCCTACCGCTGTGTGCACAAAACTCCTCTCCGTTGACACTACTGGCGCGTCTAGCAATACGGAAACAAAGTGAGATAATGCTTTTGTTATTCTGTATGATATAGACATTCGGCGACATTTTACTACGACTAAAACATTTTACGGCGGCTAAAATCAAAATATTCAGTGAATTCAATAAGGTTTTTAGAATTTAGAATAAAAAAAATTATGATGATGAATTGAGGTAAGAAATCTGAAACTAAAGCTACGAGGGTTTCAAACGCGCCTTGGTTCGAGAAAAGGAATGTGACTATAAATATTATGTATTTATGATCACGAATACCCTCTCCTATAAGGAGGGAGGTCTGGCCCTGTAGTGGGCCGTTAATAGGCTGATAATGATGATGATGATGAGATGATGTTGATGCTCACCCTGTATAACAACAGTAATGGACGCAGTGACGGCATCCCCCACGTTGTTGCTGGCGGTACACTCGTACACCCCGGCCAGCAGGCGATGCTCAGCGCGGAACCGAATCCGCGATCGGTGCTCCAGTAGCGCCATTTGTTCGCCCTGCCGACACAGATAGAAATTTAAGCCTCATGCCCATCGCTAATGAAATTAAAGTGACATGCTAAAATTAATAGGCATCTTTTATTATATTCTTTTCGTCTTATAAATCCGCCGCGCTTACCACTACGCTACTAAGACCGTCAAAGTTTTATCTGCACTTTCATATTAGGTGTTCATAATTACGTTTTTCCTCCAAGTAACGACGGGTGTCGGATGGCCGGTGGTCTCACAGCCAATGTCCACGTACTCCCCCTTCTTCACTTCTAAGAATCCGTCGTCCGGGACTGTCCGGACTGTGGGAGGGTCTGCAAAGTAGCAAACCACATTATCATTTCATCATCAGGCTAAATAGAACAAGATGCGAATTCCTAGTCTATTGGAGACAATCGCAGGCGCCACGGCGTCGTTTCCATCCACTTTTGAAAAGTCAAGCTTGTTAGTGTGTGACTCTAACACCGGTTCGGAAGGATTTGCCGAGAAGAGAGTTGTTGGATTTCTCGGAATATGTTACTATTCTCAAACTATGAATACAATTTTTTTTAACAAAAAACGGAGGAGGTTCTCAATTCGACACGTATATATATATTTTTTTATGTATGACCACGCATAACTTTTTACAGAGTTGTCCGATTTTGATAATTCTTTTTTTATTAGAAAGGGCACACTTCCAAGGTGGTACCATTGTCATCATAGGATCTGATGATGATATCTTGGGAAAATTTAAGGAACTCTTCAGATTTTATAGGCACACTTACAGCGATTTCGGTTTTTGTGTAAGTATCGGTAGCTTTTTGGCTATAAGTGCCGTCTAATATACTATGACAGTATAGTACGAGTACGTTACGTGGCAATAAATCACTAAAAAGTAAGAAATAAAAATTTTTAACAAAAAATAGAACAAACTCAAAACGCACTAAAAAGTAAAAAATAACTGTGTCATAGTGCGTTTTGAGTCGGTTCCATTTTTTGTTAAAAAAATTTATCTCTCAACGAGATATCTCTTCGTGCATATCCTACCCAAAGGAACAGGAGGACAGTTTGATAACTATTTGCCATGAGAATATTACTTACATTGTACTTGTATGGAATGCGTTTGTCTTATTGGGCCCCATGGTTCTGGGCGTATTACCTGAAAATAATCATACTATTACATATTCGTACATACATTCATACATACATATTACATACGGATATCATAGTAATATAGAACGAGTATCCAAAGCTGCTCTAGTAGGGTCCTTCCGAATTTGGCTGGGCAGGGAGAATAACTTGAACAGAGGAGGTGAGTGTTGACGCGCGTCACTAAGAGATCTCTTTTAAACCTACACCCGTGTCACAAGTCTCGGGCTCTGTTCGGAGTTTTTCTCTCAGCCACGCGATGGACCCCGCACCCGCACGGTGAATCCATGGAATGCTAAGATATTCGTCTCTAGCATATTTTTAATAAAACTAATTAAATATACCAACCAAGTTAATTAATTTGAGCTTTTCAGTTTCACAAATAAAATGCTATATTAAAGGTATCGAAACTCTGTTTGATATTAAAAAAAAGTGGATGAGACATACTGACGGATAGACAGGCAGACAGACATGATGAATCTGTAAGTGTTCCGTTTTTTGCCATTTGGTCACGGGACCCTAAAAAGAGTGATGTCATTTAGTATTTGCCAAGCAAACTGTACTCGTAACTCGGAGCCTCTACAAGTGTGTAGGTATGGGTTAACTGTTAACAATAGATTAATTGTTACTTGTACAACATACGGGGGAGCATCGCGAAACATTTGACCAATTAATTGGTTAATTGCATGATTGTACGCATGATAGTTTAGTGTTCTGAACTGCCCGCCTAGTGTTGTGCCACGTTTGAAACGAATTTGTATCGATGATTTTGTGTTATCAATAAAAATGTAAAATCACTACGTTTTGGTAACACAAACAATAATTTATTTTTTAATAATTTAAAAAATATTAATATTATATAACGACAAAAGCACGATTTACTGGTTTATTTAAGAAATAACAAATTTTTATAACCAAAAGGTAGTGTCCTCAATTTGACGTGTAGATTTTTAAAATTAATTTTATTTAAATTAACTACAATAAATAGATATAAATTAATTATCCTCAAAGTAAGTCAAATATCTAAAGAGTGTAAGAATTGTTGTTTACACACTTAAATCTTAATACACTTAATTGACATGCCAACAGTGAGCCCCTGACTAAATACATCACTATTTAGAAATTACGTTAAGGCCGGTTCAAAGGGCTGGCGGCTGATAAAGCTAATAAATAATTGTTCTCGTGGCATCCGCTTTTTGCAATTGAATTGCGGGCATATTTTTACAGTGAATTGTTTTGTAACGGATATTCATTCAAATTTTGCATCAGATTTTGAAAACGGATTTTATTATTTTTAGTATGTATATAGAGTGAATTATGATTCTAATTTTTTTTTATAGCATCACAATTAATAGCCATATATTTCATTCTAGTAAAAGCATTATTTTACTGAACATCCACCTGATATCCAAAGAAGATTTTTCCTTGGTTCTTTTCACGACCCTTGAGATGACGCTTAGGGTGAGGAGAACTAATTGTTATGTCAAGTTTCAGGGTTGTTATGCAGATCAGGATTATAATAAGTACCTCACAAGTGTAGTCAGCTGTATCAGAAGGCATCAACTCTTCGAGTTGTAGACTGAAGTTTGCGAACATACGGGTACGCAGCGGCAGCAGCAGGTTGGGATCCCGGCTGTCACCCACGAGGCCGCCGTTCTTATACCAACGCACGCGGATATCTCCTTCTGAAAATAATATGTTACTTTATTAATATTATTAAATCTATTTCTGGACGACGATTTACTTGTAAACTGGTACTGGTACTTTGATGTTTTAAACTCAACGTCTACATCCAAAGAACTTTCCGGATTAGATTATCTAAAAATCTATCTATTAAGTTATATTGATCTCCTTCTGATAGCACGTCCGGGGAAGTAATAATAAAGTTTTTAAGCTATTGCATAGCTTCTATCGCGGGTCTTGAGCGTGGAACCGAATCAAGAAATTCTGTAACGAAAAAAACCTAGCACCCCCTAAATATCAAAAACATAATATCAGAAGCACAATTTCGGCACCGACGTTATCGGGACCGTGGCCTAGCGGTAGATAAGTAAAAAATTGTGGAACCGACGGAATTCGAACCCGCGTCTCTCTGGCAATCCGGGCATTTAGAGCACCATACCGCTAGACCACGGTCCCGATGACGTCGGTAAAAATAAGTTGATAAAAATTCTATGCAACAGTTTTAGCGCGGCAGTCTCTGAGTGCCACACGTCTTTTTTTATTACTGCTGCCCGAAGGGTTGTGAAATTACAGGCCTACGAGGCTCAACTACTTCGTCTATAATCTTTTATGAGGCACAGGAAAATGTAAACTGTGTTCAAAGGTTCAAATCGCTTTATTAATTATTAGCTATGTAATAATTAGTAGATGAATAACTGGTTATTAAAACTCATCATAGATACTTACTAAGTAGACACTTTACTATGCTATATTTGTATCAAATTACAACAAAATTTTAAAGCAAAAGAATTTTAAGTATCAATAATAGTAATCTTTGTTGACCGATTGCTGTACGGTCGTATCTTTGATAGATGCTTCCGTGTGGCAAGTGGACAATCTAAATCTAATGCGGGGCCCACTTTGCGTCATTTGGCGGTCAAATCCGGTGTACACTATCATTGAAGAGTCGTGCAAATGGCTTTCTTCGTCATTATAAGTACATTGTTACGAACGATTCCTTAGAAGATTTAAGAAGTAAGAGAGATCTTTGATTGGAAACCCCATTTGATTAAAATAAAATATAATTATAAAAATTTTTAACAAAAAGTAGAACCGACTCAAAACGCACTAAAAAGTAAAAAATAACTGTGTCATTTAGTTGCTTTAATTTACTACTTAAGCATATCTATGAAGTCGGTACCAGCCAAGTTTAAGGAACATTTAATTTAAGTAGTAAAGCAGTTTGTGGTTCTAGGTAACGTCCTTAAAGTAGACACCTTGGCTGGCACCGACTCCTAGATATGCTTAAGTAAATTAAAGCAGCTAAATGACAGTTATTTTTTACTTTTTAGTGCGTTTTGAGTCGGTTCTATTTTTTGTTAAAAATGTTTATTTCTTACTTTTTAGTGATTTATCGCCACGTAACGTACTCGTACTATACTGTCATAGTATATTATATGGCACTAGTAGCCAAAAAGCTACCGATATCGAGACAAAGATCGAAATCGCTGTAAGCGTGCCTCCAAAATTTGAAGAGTTCCTTCAATTTCCCCAGGATATCATAATCACATCCTAACATGACAATGGGACCACCTTAAAAATATACCCTTTCTAAGAAAAAAAGAATTATCAAAATCGGACAACTCTGTAAAAAGTTATGCGAGGTCATACATAAAAACAAAGAAAAAAAAATACGTGTCGAATTGAGAACATCCACCGTTTTTTTTCATCGGTTAAAAAAGAAAAAGTTAAAATAATATGGAATTATTCAAATAATTTTGTTACGTTTTGAATAATCTCCTTTGATGTAGGTAGCTATTTCGTACATCACTATAATCATACGAACTTATATCTTATCTGTTGACCTGGGTAACCTGGGTTTAACCAGTTGGACCAATAACAAATTATGTCACGTGTACCTACAGATATAAAAATTACCATCATCGACTTATTTCAAAAGGCCCACTGGAGGGCCAGTCCTTGGTATATAGCATATTTGGAATGTAATATACTAGAGGACAACCGTGGGTATTTCGGGATAAAATGTAGTCAATGTGTTACTCTGATATGTAAGCTATATTATTGTGAAGTTGAAATGAAAAAATGAAATCAAAATCCGTTAGGTACTTTTTGCGTTTTTAGTAACAAACATCCATTCGCCCATACGTACAAACTTTTTTTTTTTATCGACTACAAGTTGGCCCTTGACTGCTATCACACCTGATGTTAAGGGATGAAGCAGTCTAAGATGGAAGCGGGCTTACTTCGTTGGGACGAAAATCCACACCCCTTTCGGTTTCTACACGACATCGTACCGGAACGCTAAATCGCTTGGCGATACGTCTTTGTCGGTAGGGTGGTAACTAGCCACGGCGAAAGCCTCTCACCAGCCAGACCAAGACAAATTACGAAAAATCTCAATCTGCCCCGCCCCGGAATCGAACCCAGGACCTCCGTCTTATAAATCCACCGCGCATACCACTGCGCCACGGAGGTCGTCAAGATATTACTTTCGCCGTTGTAATATTAGTAAGGATTCAAAATATTATTCTATAACGAGTTATTGCGATGCTGTGTTAAAGGCCATTTAGGATATTGGGATAAATAAAGGGTATCTTAGACGACATAATCACTTAACTTCAGGTGCAAAAATGCAGTCAAGCGTTACCTTATCAATGAATAGAAAAAAGGTACCCTGTCTGTGCCTCAGTGGACCCCATTGAGGTACAATTGGTACACAAAGATCCGAATCTGTTCTCCCTTCCTGCTACTAACGAGTACATTGATGTATGAATGCAAGTACTTTCATGTAGATGCGTCTACTCATAAATTACCAGCGCCTTGCACTCGGTATAAATATATATGCAAGTGAAAATTAAAGTGCAAATCAAAATTCCAATAACATATTTATATTAAAAGAATAAATACGTAGCATAACTATGAACTTTTCTGTCCGATATTGTTTTTCCATAATATAAACAATCTGATATCATCGAATTGGCTTATCGCGTCTTCAAGAAATTTAGCTAAAACCAAAACTCAGCTTCGCCAATGTCAGCTTTTATACAAAAAATGTTTGCTTGTTGAATTTATACCCATCACACTGGTGTTATACTGATTGACGGGCTCAGGTAGAACAGTTGATTATTACCCAATGTAAACAATAGAAATTGAGGCCCATATCTTACCGTTCTTACCGAGGCATAGGCACCACATTAGTTGATAGAGAAAAAAAATAGCTCAATATTTCATAGCCAGAACTCGGACTTAAACCCAGGACCTCGTAATCTGAAGTCACACAGGCTAAAAGGACTAACATGGCAGTCAAATAACAAAGTAACATCAGCGTAATAAAAAACGATATATTTTACTTAACATAGTGCCACATCCACAATTATTCACTGAACGTTCATATTTTTGTTTTACTAGTGAGGGCGACACAGCGTAACGCGTGAGTCGTGACGAACACAAAAATGTCCCGCTTTTGTACCTTTTGTAAACACACATACACACACATAACAAAACGCATTCATTTTCGTGCCATATCTAATTGCTACTTGCAAATCATAGATTCACAATCAAACGGAATTTGTATTTTTTTTTCGGATAAACGTTAGTATGACGGCTCGATAAATAAAACCTGTACCTACATGTTTCTTTTATATTGATTTATCCCTCATCACCCATCACTCATCACTCTAGTGGGTCGTTTACAAGCTGATAATGATAATGATGATGATGATATGTACTTATATTAGATACATTTTCTATCGATAATATTTATTACATCCTTACTCGAACTACCATAGACTAAATAATATAATTATTCAAAAGTAGTAAACCCACTTTGTATGCATGAAATTATGGATCTCTTGCAGATAACGGGTTGAGCGTCAAAAATAAATTACATAAACATCTACACTATAATCTAATCATTAATAAAAACGACTGTTACAGAAATTATGTGCGGGCTATTTGTTTAAACTAATTTGAAAATATAAGGCAGCTTACATACTTTTCTGTGCTATCTAGAGGTACGAGCATAAGGTATAAACTCGGGAACAAATATTCAATAGACAATAAGGTCTATTGAATATTTATAATGCGACATCTTTAACTTAGACTCAAACTAAAAGAAAGTTCGATAAAGTTAATAAGAGTGTTATTGTGATGTTACCTTAGTTGGTTTACAATGAAAAAAGAAATACAAGGATAAAGCATAGGGAAAATTGTTTTACGTATGTATGGTGGCTTCCAAATTAAAAGGTTCAGCTCTGACGAAACCTATTTGAATAACTTCTAAAGGGAACATAAACCGCTTCATTACGTGACGCTGTACGGCGCCAGTCTGTCTGGATTGCATCTCCCTCGGTAGGCAGATCCTCTTCTCTCATTCTAACCCACAGAGCTTTAATAACCCGTATTTAAATTATCATTTCACTCGAGCGGCACAAAACGCACACATTTTTTTAAGTTGGAACATTATCCAGTTTTCAAAGATCAATACAGCTTATATTTGAGCAACAAAAAGTCACAAAATATCCAAACTAGTTTCTGTGATAAAGGAGATGTCCCAAAACTGCCTCAGGGTGGTTTTATATGAAAAACACCTAGGGACATAACAAAATAAACGAAATAAAATAGCTTTATAATTATAATTTTTAAATATATAAATAGAAACGTTGGAACTGTAGTGTTGTAATCTAGTGTATGTATAAATAGTGATGTGTAGTTTGTAGGTAGCAAGGTTAGACTAAGTGAGGGTGAATTAATAAATCAGTTAGCATCTAACCGCTGTGTTTAACTCACGTACATTACACTGGCGACGAGTCGGGATTAATTATTTTTTATGTCACGCGTGCTTATAGTATTTAAATTATAGTTCGAAAATGCCTTTCGGTAAAATTGAACCGTTTGATCTTTATTCCGGGAAGTGGTCATTGTATGTTCGACGAGTGGAACAGTTTATATTTCTAAATGAAATTAAAAGTTCGCACAGAGTAGCCACGTTGATCACGTTAGTGGGGGATCGTACTTACAACTTAATGTGTGATTTGTGTTCGCCGACTAAACCCGAGGAAAAATCGTTTGACGAATTGGTGAATATCGTAAAAGATCATTTAGAACCTCAACGGTCAATTTACGTAGAACGAGAAATATTTCGTCAACGGAAACAAAATGTCGGTGAGTCCATACTCGAATTCTTACAAAATTTAAAACATTTGGCGACAGACTGTAATTTTGGACAAAATTTAGAAGAGAATCTTTGTGAGCAGTTTCTAATTGGGCTGCGAAATTCGGAAATTAAAGCTAGATTATTAGTTGAGAGGAATTTAACATATAAAAAGGCGGTGGAGCTAGCTCTCGGACTAGAAGCCGCGGAGAAGCATGTAGACAGAGTCAGCGGCCGCAATAGCATGGGCGGTGCTTATTCTGGAGACTTCGGCGGCAACGCAGGCGCGAGCGGTGCCGGCGGCGACGCCGGCGCGCCCGGCGCGTCCGGCGCGGGCGCAGCGAGCGGGAGCGGCGAAGCGGGCCGGGAGGGCCTGCACGCACTACGGGGCGGGGGCCGCGGACGGCCTGCCAACGCCTCCGCGCACTGCTGGAGGTGCGGTAAAGGACATCGAGCAGATAAGTGTCGATTTAAGCAGTATAACTGTGACTTGTGTCAACAAAAAGGCCATTTAAGGGCTATGTGCAAATCAGTGAATAAATCAAGTGTAAAGCGGCATAATTTTTTAAGTGATGATTCCGAAAGTGAAATATACAACATAAGGGCAGTGTCGCGCGGGGACAAGCCGTATTTTGTAGACGTGAAAATAGGCAATTTAACACTGAAATGTGAATTAGATACCGGTAGTAAAATCTCGGCAATAAGTGAAAACTGTTACAATACATTGTTTTCGAATTACTTAATAAATAAAGATAGAATTAAATTATGTTCATACTCGGGCTCACGAATCGAACCGGTCGGGTATATATTAGTCGACGCATCTATTGAGGACAATTATCAGAAAAACTTAAAATTATATGTTATAAAAAACGGAAGTCGTCCGCTATTAGGTAGAAGTTGGATTCAGAAATTCAATATAAACGAGTTATGTATTAATAACATTTCAAATGAGCGTAATGACAATGAATACCGCGATCGGTTTGTAGAGGAGTTAAAGAGAGACTATCCGTCTGTGTTTACGGATAAGTTAGGGGAATGTAAGAAACAAATTCGTTTACAGCTCACAGATAACAAACCGATTTTCATGCGCGCGCGGCCGGTACCTTTGGCGTTGCGAGCCGCAGTGGAGAGAGAAATTCGTCGTTTAGAAAAAGAAGGATCTATTTATCCGGTTGAACATTCCGATTTTGGTACACCGATAGTTCCGGTTATTAAACCGTCTGGAGAGATTAGATTGTGTGGGGATTATAAATCAACTATTAATCCGAAATTAAAACGGGATCATTATCCTCTTCCACGTATAGAGGATTTATTCGCGGCTTTGAGCGGGGGGCAAGAATATTCAAAGATTGACCTCACGACTGCGTACATGCAAG
The DNA here is from genome assembly GCA_034621355.1 of Mycalesis mineus. Taxonomy (NCBI): domain Eukaryota; kingdom Metazoa; phylum Arthropoda; class Insecta; order Lepidoptera; family Nymphalidae; genus Mycalesis; species Mycalesis mineus. Next base: position 8,791,410 of record CM067898.1, on the reverse strand, counting down.
TACCTCTCCACCCGGACTCGCAAGCGTGTACGGCGGTAACGACTCACATAGGCACTTATGCATTCAAAAAAACTCCTTACGGATTGAACTGCGTACCGGAAAAGTTTCAAAAAAATAATGGAAGAAACACTTAGGGGCCTATCGAATACGGTAGTATTCCTAGATGATATATGTGTTACGGGAAAAGACCTAGAAACTCATAAAAGTAATCTGAGGGCTGTAATCGAAAGATTGGCGGCAATGGGTTTAACTGTAAAAATTAATAAATGTAGTTTTTTACAAAAAAGGGTTTCATACCTAGGCTTTATTATTGATCGAGATGGTCTACATCCAGACTTGACAAAAGTGGAAGCGATTGTAAAAGCTCCAACCCCGGCAAACATGACTCAATTGAAAGCATTTCTAGGCCTAATAAATTATTATGGAAAATTTATTCCTAATTTAAGCTCCTTGTTGCATCCGTTGTATGCCCTATTAAAAAAAAATCAGGAATGGAAATGGGATTCCAGTTGCGAAAAAGCATTTAAAGATATAAAAAATATTTTAGCTAGTGACCGAGTATTATGTTATTATGACCAATCACTACCTTTAGTTCTGTCAGTGGACAGTAGCGCTTACGGCGTTGGGGCAGTTCTGGCACATGCCTTTCCCGATGGCACTGAACGACCTATCAGCTGTGCCTCAAGAACTCTCGGAGACGCGGAAAAGAATTATAGCCAATTAGATAAGGAAGCATTGGCGATAATGTATGGCATACATAAACATCACCAATATCTCTTCGGAAGAAAATTTATTTTAAAAACGGATCATAAACCTTTGGTGTATATTTTTGGTCCAAAAGGGGGTATTCCACAAACGGCAGCGAGTCGACTGCAAAGATGGGCGGCTAAATTGGCGGCGTATGATTTCGAAATTAGTTACGTAAAATCAAAATCAAACGGCAATGCGGATGCGTTGTCGCGCTTACCGCTCGTGGGCGAGACCAGCCGTGAGCAACTCGGAGAAGAGAAACATTATTTATGCTACATAGATGAAACGTTACCGGTGAGTTATAAAGACATTGCAGCCGAAACAAAGAAAGATAGGTTATTAAGCAGAATTTATGGATATATAATGTTTGGATGGCCAGAAAAATGTAAAGAAGATGAGCATGCATTTTTTGTAAGGCGCGCAGAACTTTACATGGATCATGGTTGTATTCTGTACAAATACCGATTAGTAATCCCACAAAACTTACAGGAACGGGTTTTATTTGAAATACATTCAGGACATTTAGGAATAGTCAAGATGAAATCGATTGCTAGAAATTATGTATATTGGCCGTCTATAGATAAGGATATAGAGTGCGTCGGGCAGAAGTGTGAAGCTTGTCACAATGTACGGGACGCCCCTCCAAGGACCACGTTACATCCTTGGGAGTTTCCTACGGGACCCTGGAAGCGACTTCATGCGGATTTCGCGCAAATACAGGGCAAATACTATATTGTTGCAGTTGACGCGTACAGTAAATGGATAGAGGCGGAACAAATACGTAGCACCTCGGCACATGATACGATCAAGTTTTTCCGGAGTTTATTTTCTAGATTTGGATTAATTGAACAATTGGTAACAGACAACGGGCCTCCTTTCCAAAGCGCAGAATTTAGAGAGTTTTGTAATAAAAACATGATCAGACATGTTACATCTTCTCCATACAGACCTCAAGGAAACGGAGCCGGGGAGAATGCAATTAAAACTGTGAAAAAGACGATAAAAAAAGCAATTCTCGAAGGCGAAGACATACACGCTGGTCTGTGTCGGTTTTTGTTACAGTACAGGAATTGCACACACACAACGACGGGGGTTGAACCGGCAGTTGCTTTGTTAGGGAGACGTCTTCGGAACAGACTAGACGCTATGCGGCCAAATACGGCTAATATTGTGGCCGAGGCCCAGACCAAACAAATAGAGAACTCAGGGGGAACCATTCGAAAATTCGAGATAGGGGATAAAATATTAACACGAAATTATGCTCCGAAAGATAATAAGTGGATAGAAGGAGATATAATAGAAAAAACGGGACCAGTATCATATAAAATTTTACTAAATAAAGGAAATATTTGTCGCCGCCACACAGATCAAATTCTACCACAAAAAAGTAGTCGATTTTCGTGGGATATAGGAGGGAAACCAGACCCACCTACATCAGAGATAAGTATATCGGATCAATACGTAAATACAAGACCTCGAAAACAGAATGCACAGCCAGAAGAGACATATTCCCCCGTAAGAGAAATAGAAAAAGGTCAGTCGCAAGAAGGTAACAAGCAATCGCTCTCGACGCAGCCACAACCTCAACAAGCATCGGCATCGTCACCTACTGCATCTCCAATACCTTCTGTAGGACTAGATTTGATTCCAGAAACAGCTTCAGATACGGTAGAAAGACCAAAACGGGCTTGTCGACTTGGGAAAAAGAATATAGAATAAATTGATAAAAAAAATATATATATATATAAAAAAGAACTTTCAATTGAGGCAGGTTTCATAAATAGAAATGATAATAGCTATTAAGATATTGTAGTTTAAAAGATGCTATTGTTATATGCTATGCTATAGATGTTCTCAAACAACATTAATTTAGATTTGATATTTTTTGGTGAAGGGAAAGAGACAGAATATGGGTAATTTTATATTGTTAGTAATAAGGGTATATATGTAGTATTAAAATGTTATTTTAAACTTAATAGGAAGGGGAGATGTGTAGTGTTGTAATCTAGTGTATGTATAAATAGTGATGTGTAGTTTGTAGGTAGCAAGGTTAGACTAAGTGAGGGTGAATTAATAAATCAGTTAGCATCTAACCGCTGTGTTTAACTCACGTACATTACAGGAACTAAACCTAAAAAAAGGTATTGTTTTTAATTCCTATTGAATCGTAGTTGATATCGATAGTTGCATACAAAATATATAAAGAAATGACTTTTCTTCACAACATTTTGATTTGGGTAGTTAGGATAACACTAAGTATGACATAATAAAACAATTAATTCACTTTGTGTTCGTTAAATTACCTATAGTAATATTTTTTACTAAAATAACCTTTTAAGCAGGTATTTTAGTAAGAGTTTATGGTATTGATTATGCAATAACCCCTCTATCTAGGGCCAAATATACTATTTATTATTAAATTAGATAGGATTACCAATCAAAAGGTAAAAGTTTTATTGAGACGCATAAACATTTAATTTTTTCCTGGGACAAACAATGTATGGGCGGTGGGCCATCTCCTTTAAAATATGTGATCGATAAAAAAATCTTGGCCTAAGGTTTATAAAGCGTTTCGTGTTCGAGTGCCCTAATGGCTTGACGTTGTAAAACGTAGATTACGTTGTAAAGTCAAGCGGCGTATGATAATTCAAATGAGCTCTAAATAACAATAATTTATTTGGATCATTTTAAATTACGACTCCGGATAATGAAGCGTATAATAGGAAAGTTAGGTATACACCCACGGCTTATATTGAAATAAATTTTTTTAACAAAAAATAGAACCAATTCAAAACGCTTAGTGCGTTTTGAGTCGGTTCTAGCCAGCCAAGTTTAAGGAACATTTATTTTACGTAGTAAAGCAATTTGTGGGTTCTAGGTAACGTCCTTAAAGTAGAAACCTTGGCTGGCACCAACTCCTAGATATGCTTAAGTAAATTAAAGCAACTAAACGACAGTTATTTTTTACTTTTTAGTGCGTTTTGAGTCGGTTCTATTTTTTGTTAAAAATTTTATTTCTTATTTTTTAGTGACCTATCGCCACGTAACGTACTGGTACTATACTGTCATAGTATATTATACGGCACTTGTAGCCAAAAAGCTACCGATACCGAGATAAAAACCGAAATCGCTGTAAGCGTGCCTCCAAAATTTGAAGAGTTCCTTCAATTTCCCCAGGATATCATCATCAGATCCTACCATGATGACAATGGGACCACCTTGGAAGTATGCCCTTTCTAATAAAAAAACGAATTATCAAAGTCGGACAACTCAGCAAAAAGTTATACGTGGTCATAGATAAAAAAATATATACGTGGGGACGAGCGGCGCGGCGGCGCAGGAGCGGCAATCGCCACGCAATACTTCACACAATACTTACTACTTGTACATAATATTATTAGTTACTAGTTTCTTTGTAAATACAATTTATAAACCAGTGTCCAGTTTTGTTCTACATATACCTAGCGCCTTATCTACACGTCCAGAAGCTCACGGCTGAACAGGTTCAGCAATAATACTAAATCGAGGACGCCCGAGGTTTCACAAGCGCAGTTCTCGTACTCGAGGGAATTTCGGGATAGTATGGCGCTTTTGTATTATTCTGATATGTAAGCTATATTATTGTGAAGTCAAAATCTATTCAGTATAGTTTTTGCGTGAAGAAGTAACAAACATATACACTCACTAACTTTCGCCTTTATAATAGTAGTATGATACGTTTAGTTTAGTAATAGTAGAGCCTTGCTTAAGAGTGTTCTAGAAAAGTGCTACAGATATACTGAAGCAGTGTTGTAGATGTTGCTTCCATCATCATCATCATTATCAGCCTAATTGTCCACTCCAGGGCAAGGACTCCTTCTTTATAAGACTGGAGATTTGAAGACTAGATCTACCATGCAGTTTCAATGCGAGCTTAGGGTGATAATGTATGACGTTTTCACGAACTCTAGCAAATCATAATGACCGGAATCGACGGCTGAACGTGCTCTCCACGGCACGCGGATGTAATACCACCATAGAGAAAAACACCAACTTCTCAGCTCTAGGTTACAGGATATCACAAAAAAAGAAAAGTTAAGCATATCATAGTCCGAGCCAGAACCCAAGCCCAAATCCTCATATTCTAGATCCACTAGACCATCGATGTAGGCGATCCTTTAGCTACTACTTACTTATAAATTAACACCATCGTCGAAACAGTTTTTTTTAAGCAAAAAGGGAATTAAAGTAACCAGTAAAAGTTTAAAGATTGTTTCCACCCAACAGAAGTAAGTATTCGATCTGTGACCATATCAAGTAAGATGAGATCGTACTTAAGCACTACTCAATTGTACATCTAAAAACATTTTCTAAAATTGCCTGATATAATCAATAATAGTTACTAAAATAATTACTAGTTAGTTATTGTTTTTGTTAAAAATATAAATTTAACGTCGTTGCTCCGACGTTAAATTTAGATTTTTAACAAAAAACAGAGATAGCCGATATTTCCGAAATTTATCAATAAACCACACGAAAGAAACAAAATATTATAGCTTCTAACGAAATAATACCCAACAATTTCTTTCGTATGTACGCGTAGGTACGTCATAGTTTTACTTCAATGAAACTCCTAATTTTTAATAATAAAAACGTGCCTCGAACACGCTACCAAGGATAAATTCGTCTAAGCCTTTAAACTAACTCCCAAAGAAGGCCGAAACGCTTAATTCATTGCATTGGTTCTTTTAACTGTTGTATAATATATATCCATCGATAATTCCTCTACATTCCGGTTCTTTTTACGATCCTTACGATTTCTACGGGTAATTATTCCTACTGCAACGCGGTATGACTTGCCGGTAGGGTGCAGTTGTGCGCTGTCAAAAAGGACAAGGGAAGATAGTAGGATGTTAGAGACGGTAGGAACCTGTTTGATAAAGGAGTCAAAGGGTATTCATCAGTACAGGTATCATGTTAAAGATAATCTAAAAACATCTCGTCGTTTGGGCATATGAAAGAATGTCTGTTATATATATATATATATATATATATTTTTTTTTTTAATTAATTAGTTGATAGTTAATAGTTTTAATTAGTTGAGTGTTAACTGTACCTAAATGCACAACCTCTTTGGTAAACTGTAACTCTCAAACCCAACAATCTTATTATAAATATTCCATAATTTGTTAGAACCAGGAATCGAACTCGGGAATAACAGCGCACTTTCTAATCAGTGAGCATCACTAATAAGAAAGTGCAAAACGTAGGCATTTAGTCGTAGTTACCTACCATTCCCTCGTTTACCCACCTGTGTTATCCGTGTAACATGGTAATAGCACCGTATCATTTTCATGTGCCTTCACTGTAACTGGTACACTTTTAAACACTTTTTCGCATAAAACCACTTCCGCTATTAACATTAATAAACAAACTTTTAAAAAACCCATTCTGTACAAAACGTACAATCCGTGTGATTATATCGATAACTTATGTATAATATTTTCACAACACTAATTTATTAACACTATGAATAATAAATACGAATACATGCACCAAAAAATCAGTCTGACTATTAAAATAAATAATCGCTTAAGTTAAAACCATATAATTACGGTTAATAAACAAAATTAAAAATTTAAACCAAAAAAAATATAAAAATATATAACAACCACTGATATTATCGAGGTTAATGAAAAAGATTTTAATCGCTCCAGTAAAATAAAATCAATTGTCTATGTCACTATTGTTTACAGAAAAATTCACTTCATTCGATGTTTGAATTTAGAAATATTGTCATTGGACGCGAGCTGCATGTAAAAGAACAGCGTTCATCTGCTCCCGGGCTCGCGCTTACAATGAGTAGATAGGGTTCTGGGGGCACACTAAGAGATTGTTTTTTAATTCTTTTTTAAGTAAAACTTTTTTCGATCATCATATTATACCGTAATGTGGCATCTATCACGTGTCGTATTGGCATCGGCCGCGGAACAGAGGCAAAGTGAAAGACACTCAGTAGAGCAGCAAAGGCCAACAGGTTGCTGTATTACGAATCAGCTGTCCGTGTAGTATTTATATACTTTTTTTATTACAAATTAACCCTTACTGCAATCACACCTAATGGTAAGGGATAATGCAATCTAAGGTATAAGGGGGCTAACTTGTTAGGACTGGGATGAAATCACACCCTTTCGGTTTCTACACGACATCGTACCAGAACCCAAATCGCTTGGCGGTACGTCTTTGTCGGTAGGGTGGAAACTAGGCACGGCTGAAGCCTCTCACCTGCCAGAACTCTATTCTCACTCATTCCTACAATAGCACGATATTTGTATGTTTTCAAAAAAGTTTCAATTGCATCGTGAATATTGGGACAAACGTAGTTTTAGTAGGTCTTTCTTTCCCAGGTAGTAAACTATTTTGTCTACACCTGCAGCACCATTAAGTATTTAGAATTTTATATAGATATAGTGATCCTTGTTTTTCTCTTTTTAGTTCATTACTTCTAAGCAGTTGGGTTTTTTGTTTTTATAATAATAATTTTATACCATTTAATAACTCTTAATAAATATTTGTGCAAAATCTTAAGACACGTTACCAGGGTGGGAAAAAAATCAAAATTTCTTCAGGTATCTATTAGATACAAAGATTTAACAAACAATCAATACAAAGAATAGAAACAACGAACACCAAGCTTACGACAAACACCTAAATTGATAGTTCTATATTAATACTTGAATGTAGTGCTCAGACCCCAGTGTGCCTTCAACTTTAACGCATCCCGTCAATTAATTGATTCACCTTTATAAAGGAGTCGGCATGTAAAGCAAGATTAGTCATTTAAAACGCCTTTCGGATCGTGTGTCAATTTTATATGGGCTTCCTTGCTCTATGGCCATATATTTACATAAACGAGATACAACTGACACTTCACGAGATCTCTAAAGCTATACACTCGTTTGACCTGAAATTAGGCATAGTTACTTGTATTGAGATGTAGACGGGATCTATGCAGAAATAGGTGTGAAAGTTTTATAGATGCGAGTTTGGTTGTTTGTTATTTATTGACGTGACAACGTCTTATAATTCGATAGAGCCGGCTGCACGCACGAAAAAACATGACGTCATGCGTCGTTACCTCGCTTTGAGGCGTTCCATGTAAGGCTTGAAGTGCAAGCGAGAGCGCGGAACAAGCGACAAAGAAAGCACAATCGGCCTTTGCGTTCGGCAGCGTTCGACATCCGTCTATTAAATATAATTATTGAAGATATTAATTTTAAATTAAAAATTAATATATTTATTACAAATTTAAAATATAAATTTATAAAATCAAAATCAATTATTTTATTAATTTAAATTAATATTTATAAAAATATACTTAAATTAAAAATTTTAATAACCAATTAAATGCTATCATTCCATCAGTATTTTCTTAAGACATTGTCACGTTCAACTATCGTCAGTAAACCGACTTTACAGACAACCAATTTTTTTTATTCCGTCTAAACTTTGGCTATATAAGGATCAAGTCGCGCGACGGTTTATGAGCTTCCGATTAAAGAGGAATGGGTATTTATTGTAGTCACTTCTATATCTAATCTAGAACTTTTCTAGTGACTACTGCGAATAGCTACGCCACATAGACAATTTCAATTTAGATGAAGATTTATAAGATTATTGTTTAAGTATATATACGGCTATGTAGTTTATACGCGGTAGAAGTGGATGCGAGAGGTATACCAGCGAAGTCTCTCTATAACCTGCTAAAAGACCTTGGCCTTTACTAGAAGTGCTCTCTTAAGCTCTACATTGGAACAAGTGCCCAAAGCTGCTCTAGTAGGGTCCTTCCGAAATTTGGCTGGGCAGGGAGAATAACTTGAACAGAGGAGGTGAGTGTTGACGCGCGTCACTAAGGGTACCCTTAAACCTACACCCGTGTCACAAGTCTCGGGCTCTGTTTGGAGTTTTTCTCTCAGCCACGCGATGGACCCGGCACCTGCACGGTGAATCCATGGAATGCTAAGATATTCGTCTCTCTCTCTATATTGAAAGAAATTAACATTTATCGAGAATTTTATACATTTAACACTTAATATAATTCGGTGCTAGGAATTTTCTACGGACGAAGTCGATAAAATTTTTGTCGATTATTGACTCTGCATTGCCACTATAAAGCGATTGATCACACGCCATTAGATTAACGTAACTCCAAGAATAAGACCACCCAACGAAAGATTGTGTGTAGGTAAAACAATTTCTATTTTATACAATTATTTACGAGTAATTTTAATAGTCATTTATTTTAATAGTAGTATTCTATATCATAGAGTTCGTTCGGATACCTATAGATATACATTCGGATTTTCAGTTAAACGGCCTCCGTGGTGCAGCGGTATGTGTGGTGGATTTATAAAAAGGAGGTCCTGAATTCGGATCCCGGCTGCCGGCTGGGCACACTGAGACTTTCTCAACAGGTTCTAGTCTGGCTGGCGAAAGCTTCGGCCTTTGGATTTAGCGTGATGTCGTGTACAAAAAGTGGGAAAAACACAAGCCGCCGGGGAGCTTTCATCGAATACAAATATAACAAACCAATGTAAATAATACTCTTTATTAGGAATTTAAAAATTAAGGATATGACGTAAAATTTACTTTTTTGATGTTATAAATATAAATAAAACTTACTTCACTGTTGTCAGAGTAAGCCCGACTGGTTTCGAACCCTTACGGGGTTCTTAGTCATGAGCTCGCTTGTTCATGCAGCGCGGTGTGAAGCAAACTGCGAACCACGTGCACAGCCGTACGTAGCGCGCGTTGAGAGGGGGGCTGAGGTTTTTTAACGTTGTTGGAAGGTTGCAATAGGTGCAATACCTACGGATTTGCCTACGGACAAAGACGCGGGCGACGGATACTTAGAGATAATTTTATACATAAGTTAAGGTAGACCGACTTCAAAAGGCACTGAAAAATAATTTCGTCATTTAGTTACTTTAATTTACTTAACCATATCTATAAAGTCGGTGCTAACATAAGGCATAACGGTCATTGAACCAAATTGGACACTCACAATGCGTCTATGAAATATGAATGGGAGATTATTTAATTCAGTTTCAATTCAATGCCGTCTGTCACTTACGACGGGAATTGATCACCGCCTTTTATCACTTGATCATTGCACAATGGACTTTGGCTCTATCAAAGAATATATATGGACATTGGACTTGGACAAAAGTTTAGTTACATTACAAGAAATGGATTTATTTTATCATCACAATCATGATGATTAGCTTATTAATGGCCCACAACAGGGTCAGGTATCCCACCTTATAGGAGGAAGGAAATGATGCTCAGAGCCACCACGCTGCTTCAAATTGGGTTGACAAGCTTAGGATGATATTGTTGGACTCTTTAAAGATCAAATGTAGGTAATAATAATAATAATATAATAATAATAATTCTTTATTTTCAGATAAAAATCCACATTCATAAAATAAAAGTATAAAAGTAAAAATTCTTATGTAATAAAAATTACATGTTAACTTATAGACTACGTTATTTTTTATTTGCGTCCCGGTGGATACGTCGCCAATGGTTATAGATCGGGCCAGACATATGCTCACCGATAACCTTAAGGATTGAGTTGTTAGATAGTCTCAATCTATCCCAGAAAGAGGCTATGCGATTTCGTATAATCGCAAAGAAGTCAGCGACTTTCGCCTCAGCGAACATGCTCGACGCACTGCAGTACCTTGGAAGTCTCATTAGGATGCGGTATGCGTCATTATATTGCACCCTAATAGTGGACATTGACGATCTTTTGTATTTCGTCCATAGTTGGCATGTGTAAAAACATTGGCAATATGCACGAAATAACATGAGCTTGACGTCTTTACTACATTTTGAGAATCTGCGAGCGAGCATGTTGCACCGAACCGAAAGCGCTCTTCTCTCTCTTTCTATATCTAGATCGTCCTTAAGGTCATCAGTGAGGATATGACCCAGGTACTTAAAATGCTGCACTACCCGAACTGCAGAACCATATAGATACACCTTAGGCACCCTCTCCGGACCTCTGCCAGACCTAAAAATCATCATTTCGGTTTTGGAAACGTTATATTTCAATCCATGGTCGTTAGCATAACGACCACAAATAGAAAGAAGTTTTCTTAAGCCTCTAATAGAGGGGCTCAACAGCACCATATCGTCGGCGTAACTTAGGTTGTTAACACAGACATTACCAAGATGGCATCCAATCCTGGTGCTCTTGAGCTCCTCTATCAGACCATTCATGTACACATTAAAAAGATCCGGAGAGGTTAAGCCACCTTGACGAACACCACAGTCTAGTCTAAACCCACTAGACAGTGTGTCGCCCCACCTCACATGGTTAATTTGGCCTCCGTACCAGTGTCTCAACAGACTTACTACTTCGGTTGGCACTCGAGCCGCGTGCAATTTGTTCCATAGTAGACTGTAGTTTACTAGGTCAAATGCGCGGCTCAGGTCCAAAAAACATGCGTAAACGGATGTGTTTCGTTGTGTGTAGTATTGCACTATATGTTTTAGGCTAAAAATAGCAGAGTCTGTCGATACACCGGGTCGGAAGCCAAACTGTAAATCATCAATCCTAATAGCTTTCTGCAGCTCAGGGTGCAAGACCTTTTCTAGTAACTTTCCGATTACAGTACCTAGGGATATAGGCCTGTAGTTACTGGTAGCGGTTAAATCACCCGTTTTGTTCTTAACAATTGGTATAACTATCGTTTTCATTAGATCAGTTGGCAGGAATGAATATCTTAAACACAAATTAAATAAAGAGCATAGCTTAGAGTACAGGGCATCTCCGGCACACACTATATGTTCTATACTCAAATTGTCATGGCCTGGTGACTTACCTCGTTTAATATTTTTTACTGCAGTTTTTATGTCAGCGGGTGTAAGCTGAAAATGATTGTTTAAGCACTTTTCGAAAGAGGGCGTTCCATCTTTTGATGCATCTATTTTTAAAGGCTCTAATTTAAATTTCTTTGCAAAAAGGTCAGCAATTTCCTTAGAATCTTGTACCTCTTCTACAGATAAAGGTAATCTCTGTTTTCCGTTAAAACTTTTAGTGGAATTCCAAAATTTAATAAAATTTTTCTCCTTTTTATGCGTAGCAAGAATATCTAATCTAATTTTTTCTTCATTACGCTGACACCAACTTAATTTATTCTTGAAAGCTTTTCGACTTTCGGTCATTTTGTCAAACTCGCTTCCTGAGGAGGGTTTGCCTGCTGACAACCAGCTATTATAGTAAAGCTTGGCATTTTTATGATATTCGTTCACATGATAGTTCCAACCAATAACTGGCTTACGTGTACGATACCCACCGGAGCGCAAATTAGAAGTTATAATAGCACCCGTCTGGAGTATGTTAACTAAACTTATGTAAAACTTATTAATAAAATCACAGTGTTCAGCAATATTATCACATAGATCCTTATTCTTACATTTAAAACAGTAAAACTCATTTAAAACATCTAACTTAGAATTACAATAGTTAAAATAAAATTCGATTTGACTAGAGTTTCGATTATTCCACTTAATTCTATCAATAAAATTAGAATCAGAGGTCTTTATAGCTGGTACATTATTATATACAGTTGAGACAGCATTTAAGTCGTTTATATTACACTTCATGCGCAACGGTAAGTGATCAGACGAGTAAACCCCGTACATCACCTCCACTAACTCTACTGTACTCCAGCCTGACTTTGTAGTGATACAGTGATCCAACCACCTACGACTACCATGACTGTCACTAACAAAAGTGTAGGTATCCGAGTTGCTGTCCAATAATTCGTAGTCAACGCATACTAATTCCTGCTCCATACAAAACGATACTAGTTCTGAGTCAAATCTCGAGTTAGGATGCGCATTAAAGTCCCCTAGAATGTAGACTTTTGTCAGATTATTAACCTCTATAGTTGCACTGATATTTGCTAGACAGTCTGTAAAATCTGGCAGATTTTCTTCACAATCGGTCGGCATATAAACCGTAAACACCGCAAAGTCACTATCACCGAGATTAACACGTATCGCGGCGATTCTGTCACTCGAGCAGTCAATAACAGAAACATTACGTAATTTAGACTTACGCCACAGTATAGCTACGCCACCGTATGGTCGTCCCCGCAGGATCCCCGTCGATGTATCAACGGAAGACTTTGCGGTACATCCGAAGTCATCATGGACACTGTCTACGTAGTTAAGGTCGTGGGGCAGGATCCAAGTTTCTTGTAGACAAACTATATCAGAATCAGAACATAAAGTACGTACCTGATCCACGGACCTTTTTAAAGATTTACAATTAAAAGACACAAGAACAAGATTGCTACTATTGTTGGCGGCACATTCTTGCACCCTATTATTCAATAATTTAATAGACTCGTCATCCATTGTTTGAGTTATTGTTTGCGTGTGCCGGGGGGCGGTCTCGGAATCTTCGAAACACTAGGCCTTTCGGCCAGAAAGTCGCGTCTAAAAACTTACCTAAGCTACTCGCTAATACTACTATCTTAAATGAGTTAAAAGCCTTTGTGTAGTTTTGCTTTAACTTTTCTACGCTTACGCATTCTTGGCCCATGTCCAAAATATGGTCTTTTACATCCTTTTGTTATATAATAACCTTACCTATATATAATACTAACTTACACCTAAGCATAATGTACGAAACTAACCTTTAGACTTGTAAACAATCTCATTAGTACATAAGGTCTATTGTAATAAACCAACTACCATTATCCCCTCACGCGCTCCACGTCTCAACCCCCACCACTCTATCCTATATAAACGCTTCCCGAACTCCTAACAACGCATTCTATTTCCAATCTCCTTACTACCTCGTTACTCTGTCTCTTAGTTTACTGTCACTCTGTTAATTCTTAGTCTTATATACAATTTCTTGTAGTATTCTTTTAAATAGTGTTATAAATTAAAGTTTAAGTTCAATTATTAAATATTAGTTTTTAAAAAGACTTTTTATTGCTCTGCCACATAACAATTTTGGCGCAGTCGGTAGGATTATTCGCAAAAAGACGAATACAAACGTGAATTTCAAGCAAATATCACGGTAGCCGTAGGCTTTTAAAAGTGTTCGCCGAACCGCAAAATGATCCAGATCATCGTGTTACTGTGGTAAGTGGCATAATTTGTCTGCTCAATTCCTTTTATTCTATGTTATATCCTATTTCTATTCCATTTCCCTGATTTTTAAATGTCCATACCTATCAAAAACGAACCATACTCTGAATCCACTATATACCCAAATTTGTTTAGTTATCTTTCGACACAACCACACACAACAGATACAATGTCTCTAGATATTGCCACCTTGCTTAAACTTATCCCAGCATTCGACACAACACAACCACAACAAGTATATAGATTTATTAGATCTTGCGATTCCGCCTTCCAACTTTCCGATCCTAAACAAGAACCCATTTTATTAGTATATATTTTAAATAACATAACAGGCACAGGCGCTTCCGATGTTCATTGTAGACAGTATGCTACGTGGGAAGACCTTAAGTCCTACCTTATTGATAAATTTTCCAATGTAAAAACTATTTCACATCTTAATTTAGAACTACAGTCGATGTTCCAAAAAGCTGGCGAATCTGTCACAGAATTTTATCATAGAGTCGACTTATGCCGAAGTAAAATAAAAGAAAAAATTAACGCAGAAATAAACGACCCCACACTACTTGGTCGCATGACGACAACAGAAGAAACCGCGTTAAGCGTATTCATCAACGGCCTTAACACAGAAATAGGAACTATGCTGAGAACACGAGGCTTTACAAACTTAACAAAAGCAGGTCGTTTTGCTATGGAAGAAGAAAAAATTAGAGCCATGAATTCCGCTAGGCAAGCTTTATTTAAGACTAATAATAATCATTCGAAACCGCGTATGAATTCACCTCTCCAAAACTCACAACAGTTACAGACTCCCTACACTCAAAATGATTTTAGAAATATACCAAATTCAAAGGTATGCAGTTATTGCAAAAATTTAGGACACTCAATTTTTGAATGCCGCAAAAGAGCTTACAATAATAATATTCGAAAAACATCTGTTCCTCCACCTCAACGCACACTTCCACTCCCTTCAACACAATCGCGCCCACCAATGCAACGCGCTTTACCATATTTACCAACGCAACGCGCTTTACCAAGCCCCCCAGCACACGTCAATAATTTAAACTCCGAAGCGACCAACGAGACGAGCAACTCGCTGGAAATCGCTTCCGATTATTGCTCAACGACCCAAATGCCAACCTCAGCATCCCAGGTAGACAGCCTCCAAATCCAATGGTAGAAAGACCTACCACATATAGAGAAAGTACTAAGCACAGTTTCAAAAACCCAGTCCATCGAGGACAAAACGAAACTGTCCCTAGCGACGCGTCACCAGTCTATCGGAGACATTACAGAGATGCGTCAACACAAACTTACTCTTCGTCATTACCTACAAAACTTACTATTCCAAATCTACCTACTATATCTACTAATAATAATCCTACTCTACCAAATAACCCTACTAACTCTACTATATCCACTACTCTTACTAAATCTACCATATCAAATAACCTTACTAATCCTACTAAACCTACTAACTCTACCATACCTACCAAATCTACCAAATCTACCACTCCTACAAAATCTTCCAAATCAAACAAGATACGATATCGTCCTAAACACAAGTCCAAACCTAAACCTAGATCTAAAACTCAAACTACTACTCCCACTGAATCTTCTACTAACATTGAGTCCTATTCCATATCATCTCTAAACGACGTTCCTCCTGAAAACTTATTACACTGCACATTTCAAGTCGAAAACCAATCCGTCACTCTCCTAGTCGATACAGGCGCAGGAATCTCGATAATAAATAAAAACAAGATAGGTTCAGTCGAAATAAACGAATCTGATAAAGTATCTATCGTAGGTGTATCTAATAACCAATCGTCAATTACCAGCTTTGGCTCCGCTAACATATGCCTTGATAATTTCCCCAAATTTAAATTCCATGTCGCTAATTTAAATATAAAAGCAGACGGTATTTTAGGTAACGATTTCATGTCACGATTCAATGTAAACATTTATGTTAAATCAAAAACAATGCGCATTCATGATAAAACTTACAAACTTCATTATCTTAACGAACCCATTAATAATTACACTACAGATAAACAATTTCTCAAAAACAGATCAGAA
Source organism: Mycalesis mineus (assembly GCA_034621355.1). Classification (NCBI taxonomy): domain Eukaryota; kingdom Metazoa; phylum Arthropoda; class Insecta; order Lepidoptera; family Nymphalidae; genus Mycalesis; species Mycalesis mineus. The sequence goes on along the minus strand of CM067898.1, from coordinate 8,775,426 downwards.
ACCGTAATTAGATGTAAAACAAATAGCATTAGTTCCGGAATAGCCATTATTGATAAACAAACACTGGATAACGATGTTGTTATTCCCAGCGCACTAATTAATGTAGTAAACAATTCTTTTTCGATAACTTGTGTAAACTATTCCAAGACTGATAAGTCAATAACAACCCCTATCGTTAACGTAGACCCTTTCGATACCGATAGTTATAATTATACGAACAGTCGCACATCAGAACAACCCATAGCAATTAATTCTGTTAACTCATTCGATAAACAAAACAAAGTCATGCAGATGATTAGAAAAGATCACTTGAATTCCGAAGAGTCTGAATCGTTAGATAGAATTATTTCCGAGTTCTCAGACATATTCTTTATAGAAGGAGACTCCCTCACATTTAGCAATCACACCAAACACAAGATTCCAACAACTTCAAACACGCCAATCCACACAAAAACATATAGGTTCCCACAGATTCATGAAAACGAAGTCAAAACTCAAGTTCAGAAAATGTTAGATCAAGATATTATCCAACCTAGTTCATCGCCTTGGAGTAGCCCCATCTGGGTTGTACCCAAGAAAATCGACGCTTCTGGAAAACAGAAATGGCGTTTAGTCATCGACTATCGCAAATTAAACGACGTAACTGTAGGAGATAGCTACCCTCTTCCAAACATCACTGACATCTTAGATAAGTTAGGACACTCTCAATATTTCACAACACTAGATCTTGCTTCAGGGTTCCATCAACTCGAAGTCGAACCCACTGACATTCCTAAAACCGCTTTCAATACCCCTTATGGTCATTACGAATATAAAAGAATGCCTTTCGGGCTGAAGAACGCCCCTGCTACCTTCCAACGTGTAATGGATTCTGTACTTTCCGGTTTACAAGGTGAACGCTGTTTCGTATATTTAGATGACATCGTCGTTTTTGCATCTAGCCTACAAGAACACGAACAAAAACTTCGAGAAGTGTTCTCTAGACTCCAAAAATACGATCTAAAAGTACAACCGGACAAATGCGAGTTCTTAAGACGTGAAGTAGCTTACCTAGGCCACATTATTTCTAATGAAGGTGTAAAACCGAACCCTGATAAAATCGAAGCCGTCAAAAACTTTCCAGCTCCCAAATGTTGCAAGGATATCAAAGCTTTTCTAGGCCTTACTGGTTATTACCGCCGTTTCATTTCCAATTTCAGCAAAATTACTAAGCCTCTCACTAGCCTACTTAAGAAAGACACACCCTTTATATGGGGTCAATCTCAGCAAAATGCATTCGAAGAATGCAAACAACTCCTTATTAGTCCACCGATCCTCCAATATCCAGACTTCACAAAAGAATTTATTTTAACCACCGATGCTTCAATTCACGCCATCGGCGCAGTTCTATCTCAAGGTCCTATAGGTAAAGATTTGCCAATTGCCTACGCATCTCGTACGCTCAATAAAGCAGAATCAAATTACTCTACAATAGAACGAGAACTATTAGCCATTGTCTGGGCTGTGAAACATTTCCGACCATACCTCTTTGGTAGAAAGTTTAAAATAATCACAGACCACAAACCATTAACATGGTTGTTCTCTATAAAGGACCCAGGTAGTCGTCTCGTTAGATGGAGACTTAAATTAGAAGAGTTCGACTACGAAGTTATTTATAAAGCTGGAAAAAATAATACGAATGCAGATGCACTTTCTCGACCTCCCGTTATGAATACCAACATAATTGATCTCACTCTTAGCGACGACATTCCAACTCAAAGCAACACCCAAAACTCCTCAGAAGATTATCTACAAATAAATTTTTCACACTTCATAGATAACTCCACTTATAGCTTCGACACTCCAAACCTTCATATTTCACCAGATAACCTTTTAGACGAACGGCACAAAAACATTCTCATCCCAATTTCTTGCGAACTATCAGATAAGAACGACCTTTTCAATAGGGCAATCTCCATTTGTTCTCAAGTAGATGCATATTTAGAGAAACCCAAAACACTTTACGATATAGATTTATTAGTTTCAGATAAGAAACAAAACTTATATTTTAGTTGCACAAGACCAACACACTTCAATGCATGGGACTCTGAAAGCTATTTTAAAACTCTTTTAAATCTTTTACAATCTCACAACATTCAAAACCTTTACGTACCAAACCTTAAAAACGACACAACATGCAAATTACAAGGAAACGAGCAACTACACATAACTGCTTATTTAGCTGATGCCTATGATTGTAGAATAACTATTTGTGAAGATAAAATGAAGTATCCTAGTCCAGAACAAATTCCTGAAATATTAAAAACCTTTCACGATGAACCTTTGTCAGGACATCGAGGCATTGTAGAGACAACGCGTAAAATTAGATCTGAATATTTTTGGAAAGGCATGACGGACACTATCAAAGATTATATAAATAACTGTACCACATGTCAACGAGGTAAAATTCAAAGAAAGACATTTAAAGCTCCTATGGTGATAACTAGCTCCTCTTCAGAACCCTTCGAACGAGTAACAATCGATCTCGTTTCCTACTCCGATGTTACAGGTGACTCTAACAAATACATACTGACATTACAAGATGATTTAACTAGGTTCGTTCAAGCGTACCCTGTTCCCGATAAACAAGCTTTTACCATTGCTAAATCCCTTTTAATATTCTGCCAACACTATGGTATCCCAAAACGTTTTCACTCCGACCAAGGCGGAGAATTCGTTAACAACATTCTCAAACAACTCATTAAATTACTAGGTTCTCAACACACATTCAGTACATCATATCACCCACAGACTAACGGTGCATTAGAACGATTCCACGCAGTACTCAGAGATCACATTAGAATGTATTCTGCAAAGAATCATCACAATTGGGACCGTATTGTACCTCTTGCGATAATGTGTCACAACACGTCGCTCAACCAATCCACTGGTTTCACTCCTCATGAACTACTATTCGGATACAAACCTCGCTTACTATATTCATTGAAAGAAGCCCGTGAATACACCACTAATGATTACCTCAATGATCTTAACGAAAGACTCAAGATCTCACGCGACATAGCTCAGCGAAATCTCGATGCTATGAAAGAGAAAGCCAAAACGCGTTATGATAATAACATCAAAAACATTGCGGATTTTCAATTAGGTGACAAAGTTATGCTCCGAGTTCCCAATCCCAATAACTTAGATAGCAAATGGGAAGGTCCATATGAAGTCGTCAGAAAAGGTTTTAACGAAAATTACATCATACGTAAATCCGGCAAAAATCATTTAGTTCACGGGAATCGCCTAAGACCTTTACAGGACTAAGTAGTTAATTTATAATTTTCAGGTTACCACAATCGATGATGGCTAACCCCATAGTTCAACCAACTCAAGAACCAAACAATCTAGAAAATAAGTTTAGCACCTTAATGAATAATCCTTATTTTAGTTTTATTATATGCTCCTTAATCAAATTATTATTTTACATCTTAGTTTATAAATTATACATTTTTACCAAATCATTCTTTATCAATAAATTTAAGAATTAGCATTAATTATCGATACCTTATTTACAATTTTATTAACAATTCATTTATTAAGATTAGTTGTACTAAATCAATAATAGGTTATTGGTATTTTTAGTACCAAATCAGCATATAATCTATTTCACTACTTTCTTTCTTACTATAAAATAATCCTAATATTTTATAAAAATCATTACACTTTAATTTTACACTAAAGCTCAATACATATATATATTTAAAACAGAAACATAATCTAACTCAATCATTTTATTATCTATTACAGGTGCTCCACAATAATAAATGTTGATGGAAGTACTGTAGTAGTGGACAATCTACCATCCAAATCTGGATACTATTATCAAACTCTTGGAGATCTCCTAGTATCGGAAAGCTCCTGGAAATTAGTCGTGTATAGAAATCTAGAACCACTTTTCATATCACGTGACTCCCTCAAACGATTAATAACAAACTACCAAAATCTTGTTAATAATAATAAAGTTATTACTCCTAGCATTTATACTACTAATTCATTTATCAAGGTTAGCTTAGATAAAATTGATAATAGATTAAGTGAACTTAGCCTCTATACGAACAATCATAATCGTGCAAAACGAGAATTAATAGATGGCCTAAGCACAGTACTTAAATGGCTCATTGGCACTCCTGATGCCAAAGATGCGAAGTACTACGATCAATGCATCGAATTATTGGAAAATCAACAAGCAAATCAAAATCATATACTAAGCCAACAGTTACAAATCATATCATCAACTATTACTAATTTTAATGAAACCATTGCCAAAATTTCTTACGATGAGTATACAATTAACGATAATCTAGAAAAAATTAACATTTATTTAAATAACAGTAATAAAATAATCTTCGATTTACAAGCGTCAGAACGAATCTCGACTGTATCAATCCAAATCTTAGAATCCGTAATTTCTCTTGAAAAAGAACTAGATGATATAACCACGAGCATATTGTTTATAAAATCGGGTGCAATACATCCATCTATTATTTCAACCATCCGACTCTACAAGGAACTTTTAGCCACAAATCATATTAGAATTAATAACAATTTAATCGCACCAATTACTTTAGAAAACATTCACGACATCTTAGAATCCACAACTTTAACTTCATATATATATCTGAATAAATTAGTCTATGTAATAGAATTTCCCCTAGTAAAAAATGAAAAATTTAATCTATATCATATATATTCAATACCCATCAAACATCCCAACTCCTCTTTCTACTCAACCCTATTCCCTGAGCAAACATACCTTGCTACTTCCACAACACGGCAACGCTACATGACAACGAGCATCCTAGAAAAGTGCAAAGTCTTTGCCCCTCAAAGAAGAGTCTGCAAAGATATTCCAGTCTACAACTACAACTCCAGGCCTATATGCGAAATGGCAATTCTTCAGTCTACAAACAAGAAACTACCAGCGAATTGCGAATTGATGACATTTTCAGCCCATATCAACACATTTCAATCCTTGGGAAATAACAAATGGATCTTTATTCTACGACATACAACTCCATACGCTGTAGAATGCAATGCTGCAGAAACCATCGAACACAAAGAAATTTCTGGATCAGGTATACTAACATTATATCCGGGTTGCAAATTTTATACTGCATTTGTTACGTTGAACGCAGAGGAAGACACAACATCCAACATAACGCATCCAATTGTAACAGTAAATATTGAAGATGCTTGCACATCAGAGACACTTCAAGAATCAAAACTCCCAGATCTGCAGCCCATTACAATAAAGAACGTACCATTAGATTCTCTTCACATCATCAAAGATCAAATAAGAATACAAAATAAACTTCTACAAGAACAAAAACAGTCATTCAAAATCAATACACCCAATTCCAAATTTTCTTACGCCGCCATAATACTAGGCATATCAATGTTGTTTTTCTTAATATGCAAATGTTGCCCTTGGCGTCGTTTTTGGTCTCGTCAGCAAAACCGCTCAAACCGTCATTCAAATGAGGAACTACAAACACGAGGATGCATCCAAATATTCAACAACTGCTTCGACAACTCTCGTCGACATCAAAGCATTCCAATGACCTCAATTGACAACAATACAATCTCATCCGACGAAGAAGAAAAGGACACGCCTACAACCTCAAGATCGTGCACAACAAATCAGGCCCGATCTTTTTTCTAAGGGGGGAGGTGTTATATAATAACCTTACCTATATATAATACTAACTTACACCTAAGCATAATGTACGAAACTAACCTTTAGACTTGTAAACAATCTCATTAGTACATAAGGTCTATTGTAATAAACCAACTACCATTATCCCCTCACGCGCTCCACGTCTCAACCCCCACCACTCTATCCTATATAAACGCTTCCCGAACTCCTAACAACGCATTCTATTTCCAATCTCCTTACTACCTCGTTACTCTGTCTCTTAGTTTACTGTCACTCTGTTAATTCTTAGTCTTATATACAATTTCTTGTAGTATTCTTTTAAATAGTGTTATAAATTAAAGTTTAAGTTCAATTATTAAATATTAGTTTTTAAAAAGACTTTTTATTGCTCTGCCACATAACACTTTTCGGTTACAAACGTCTTTGTTCGCGATAGATAAATAGAACAAAGTGATTCTGCAACTTGAATAGGCCCGTTACTATCTAGAGAGCCGCGCATGTTTGTTTTTCTACGATTATATTTTTTTCGTTCAACAACAGTAAAACCATCTTCATCCATACGGGCAGTGTCGATACGGTTCATTTTTCTCTGAGTCACTGGCGCTGCATTCGAACTTGTCATTGCGATGTCTCGGTAGCTCGGTACGTATGTACACTCGTCTGAAACCGGTTCTTGCTTATCGCGCGTCTCTGTGTCACTTGTTAGCGAATTACATTTTTTGTGCATAATATTTACGTTCGGTTGCGGTGTACTAAGCTTACTAGGCTGCTGGCTCCGACTTGAACTTAGGGATACCGTTTGACGCTCACTTTTTGACATGGCTTTTAGCGTAGAAATCTCATCACTAATTTTTGTTTGCCACAACGACATCTCCGATTTAGTGACTGCATCATGACGTAATGCTTGTAATTCATTTTTTAAAATAACTATGTCCTTGAGCAGGCGCGTAACGTCAACGTGGTCGAAGGAGACCGGTGGTAGTTTATTGAGGTTCCTCGCGACGAAAGTCGGTTGTTTGTCCGGGTCGATTTCTTTGAAAGCCTTTATGACATCCCTGATGTTTTTTTTGGTCTTGTCCTCCCCCTTTCTTTGGGTAAACTTCACGCCTTCCGTTGCCAGGGCATTAAACAGCTCCGTTTTACCGGCCTCAACCTCTTCCGTTGTAAAATTAGATGCACATATTTGAACTATACTTAGCTCGTCGATCACATCAATTTTATTCTGAACAAATGTTAAAAACTCGTTAATTATAACCTTTTGTTCCATTGTAGTTTGATTAAATATACATCACTACACATAACTGTACATAGGTAATGTTAGGTAAACTACTTGTCAAGTACTGGTCAACTAACAACATAAACGTTATAATAACATTTCTCGTGGATACGTCCGTATTGCACCTGCGCTTACGTGCGAGTGTGATAATGACCGGGACGTCAGCTTTACGTCGGCACGAGGATATAACACCAACAACTTTTCATCTTCAGGCTTTTATTAAATCTCCAGTTAAAAGGAAACTTCTGGATTCCAGATTAAAAACAATTAATTAAAAAAAAAATTGCAGATAAATGAAAACTCCACAAAATAAAATTCTGAAACTCAAAACATACTACTGCGAATATAATATGAGCTTAATATAAGTGTACTAACAGTCGCCCGCGACTTCGTCCGCGTGAAAACCTCTTAGGTACCCTTCTAATTTTAAAGACAGACTTTCATACAAAATGTGTAAAGGCACATATAGTGTGCTCATTCCCCGCTCCCCCTCTCAATTTAATTTTTTTTATAGTTTCCCGTGAAGCCAATATTCTCCGTCCCGTCCCGTGTACTAAAGGTCTACATTTTTGTTAAACATTGTATGACATTTCAGTACATTAACATTAAAAATATATATTTACGGCAAGCTGATGGGTATAAATTGATATTAAATAGTATATTTCACTCTTGAGTCTAGCCTTCAGAATAAACAAAAATAATTTTACAATCCGACACGCAGATAGAGATTAGCCCGTTTAAACAAACGAACAAACTCTTCCGTGTACTAAATAGATATTTGAACAAAGATCGAATTCTTAATTCATCATCGTATATATAACATAGATCTAAACTCCCCTCCCGCACGCGCACCCCCGCCTTGGTGACGCTCACTTCGCAACGCAGAAATAGTAATATTTTAATTTCGCCATAACTTCAAAACCAAACGTCCAATTTTAATCTTTTAAAATACCAAATATTATCTACATAAACTGTACTTAGTGATGAAATAATTTATTTTGATAAGGATTAATAGCATGAGTAAAATAAATGCGTTTAAATGTAGTCCAAAAAAAATCAAGATTTTTAAATAAAAAAATGGTTGTTGTGCCTCTCTCGACATAGATAGGTATAGTGTGTCCCGGACTTTTTTGTAGATATTTATAAGATCTCCAATTAATTAGAACATTTTATTGTTCTATCTTTTATAGTTTAGGCAGCGTACGCAAAATAAGTAACTTTCCTGGTTGATTTTTTACACCTTGTGTCCGAAAAACCCAAATATTTTACGGAACCCTATTTTTTTCCAAAATAAAATTTAGCCTATGTTATTCGTGGATAATGAATCTTTCAAATGGTGAAAGAATTTTTAAAAACGGTCCAGTAGTTTTTGAGCCTATTCATTACAACCAAACAAACAAACAAAGTTTTCCTCTTTATAATATTAGTATAGATTACAGGATGTTTAATTTAAATATTTTATTTTTATCACACGACGTTACTATTCACATTTGAACATTAGAGTCGCTAGAATAATATTACTATTTTGTTATGTAGCAACATTATTTATAATTTTAATTTAGTAATTTTCGCATATAGCATCACAGTCACAAAATGTCCGACGGTAATTGCCAAAGCGACGTTATTGAACCGCTTTGCGCAAAGAAATTCAAAAAAGACGACCAAAATGAGAACGGTGTAAATGAATCGCAGCTGCAATTAAAAGACTTTGTTCCGAGCAAAATATTAAACAACAACACAAATAGAAAAATTGTCTGTGCGCTAGGTAATTTCAAAGACAAAAGTGGAGTGGCTTTGGTTATCTTGGAGAAAAATGCTTTCAAAGAGGAAGAACTAAACGAAAAGGGCTATTTTTCTGAGGATAGCGAGCTGCGCACCTTCTTCCAGAACGATATTTACGGGAACTATGTGTGTTTTCCGAATTCGAGCATAAATGGTAAGCGAAAAATTAAAATTTTCCACAAGAAGGGTTCTTTCACTTTCAAATTTCAAGGCTTGTACATTTCCTGCGTTTATTTTGTAGTTATTTTTGTACCATACGTGAGTAACATGTGTGTAACAGAGTTTGTGACATTTTCCCAGAATTGCGTCAAAAAATTGGGAAATCCCTAATTAACATAAGTCTATTGCTAATTAAAGTTTAAAAGTCACCTACGTTGATAACAATATGTTACCCAAATAAAGATAAAGCGTAGATTGTTTAACTTCGGAACAAATTCTTTGTGTGCAAATATGAATTGTTGAGTCATACACAACCATTCGCAGTGAAAATAATATAATTGCCTTTCTAATGATGAAGTTGAATGTTATGTATTACAATTTCATTCTTTATGTAAGTGACTAGTCAAATACTGCTATCATGTTTTGTAGTGTGTCTGTCTTATAATAGTGATCAGTTGAAAACTGAAATAGGAAAATTTTGTCTATTTTATTTCAATATCATTATACTGCTACATTTTATTAAACAAAGTTACTGCATGTCTGTTGGCAATGAACTTGAAAACAAATGAATGCATTTCCATCAGTTTTCACCAATAGTTAAATTGATGGTTTTGTTTTAATGGTTTTAGTATATAATATGTCAAGAATTAGACATACAATAGTGATTTATAAGGTAAAAGTGTATTCATTGTCATTCTCTCAACATTCCTATTATGGAAAACGCTTTGTATGTATCTATATTAGACATTAGTGCTGGAAGTGCTTTAAATGAAAATGGTGCTCTTTGTGATGTAATAAATCAACATATGGTATTATTGTTTCTAATTAATTATTAGGACTTCAAAAATGTCCACAAATATTTTAAGGATATAAGGAAGGATAGGATAGCTTACTATAAACATTGTCTCTTTTATAAAATAACTTTAATTCCAGGTGTAAAGACAACCATAATTTATCCGGCCACAGAGAAGCACATAGCGAAGTACAGCCAGCAAGAAGTTCACATCATACTAGAGACCCCACAGCTGTACCAGAAGTACACATTGTCACATCTTGCCAAAGAGCAGTTTAATTTACAGGTAAATGTTTTGTAATTGAAATATTTTTGAATTTTAATCATAGTTCATACATATACCATATTCCAAAAATCATAGGTGCATATCCTGACCTCTACATAACAGGTCCAAGCTGTAGCCAATAAAGTAAAAAATAGCCTTAATTATCACTAACCTCCAATTGACTAAAGAAGAACACTGCTAGTAGGTGCATATTAGAGTAGTGTTTCTAATAGCTTGTCTGGAGCAGTAGGAGCATCTAGAGCAGTTCCGAGCAGAAAACAGCATCCCTGTTCCAATGGTTTGGTTGCCAATGTATAACTCTGTAAACACAGTACTTGCTTCCAATTACTGTTCTGTTAAAAATAGTGAGAAACATGGTTTTAACATCTGGTGGACCAGCTTGTGCTACGAGTAATATTGCTAATAAAAACCATTGACTATATTTTCTATTATTTCCAGTGGGTGTACAACATACTAGAGGGGAAGAGTGAGCAGGAAAGAATTGTATACGACAATAAGTGTGAAAAAGAAGGATTTGTTCTGCTCCCTGATCTGAAGTGGGATGGTCTGAGTAAAGAGACATTGTATCTCCTCGCTATTGTCAGACAAAGAGAGATAAAGTCTTTGAGGGATTTGGATGGGAGTCATCTACCATTGCTGAAGAGAGTCCGTGACGAGGGAAAGGTAAATTAAAACTCTTTTTATTTTATTTATTTATTAACCTAAAAACGAAATGTATAGTAACCTTCTTATTGGTAAACACAAGATGCAATTTAAACTCTCAGAAATAATAGCAGAGAAAAGAAAAACAAAAACAACCTTGTGAATGCAATTGTAGGTATTTATTATTCTGTTGATTGGTGCAGAAACACAGACTAGTTTTAGATGTTCTGGCTACTACTATCATGTAATTTTTGTCCCCACTAAGGCCTAGGAATTCTACTTGATATTTTGCTTAGTAAACTCAGTGAGTCAATAGTCCCTGTATCTATTGAAGATAAGTTTTTAGACAGTAAAACAATCAAAGTTTCAGGCTTTGTACATACACAAATGTAGCATTCCTTCTAAAATAGTACTGCTTTGGCCAGTCATGTGCTTTTCAGACAAAATTTGTAGTCACACGATAGATTGACGGCCATGCTGGTTTTTTGGCATCCATGTCTCAGTTTTTAGTCCGTTATGTTTATCTCATCCTTAACTTTTAAAATATTTAGATATATTATTACTTCTGAAGTTGTCAAACTGCATTGTAAATAACTGAAAAAAAATGTGCAAATTATGCTCTTACATGATTAGAAAATTTTTATGTCACATGTACACACAAATGTCATAATAACTTTAGAATTAAAAAATTGTTGTCTTTTTGTAAAAAGGCGGAATGTGACAATTATCGGGCGTTCGGCGTGCGTTCGTGGATTTATAAGACGATGTCTATACGAATTACGTTAAGAATGTATAAAATATGAGTAATTGGATTGCAAACTTTAATTAATGAAAGATAATATTTTTTCCAGAAAGCCATCCTCGACAAGTACAACGTACCAGGCAGCCAGTTGAGAATATATCTTCACTACCAACCAACGTTCTACCATCTGCACGTACACTTCACCTATCTAAAGCACGAAGCACCGGGGATATATGCAGAGAAATCACATCTACTCGACACTGTCATTGATAATATTGAAATGATGAACGATTACTACCAAAAAGCTACACTACCTTTCACCATCCGTGAGATGGACACTCTTTTCAATGTTTATGAAACAAATGGTTATATTAAGAGAATCAAAGAGAATATAGAATTAATTGATAAATAAGTGATAGTTAATTTAACGTTAAATTGGTCCAATATTGGGTTAAGGAAATAAGTGATATATTACAGTAAATCAGCTAGATAAGGAAAAATGCTCGTAAAAAGTGTCTTCATGGAACTGCGTTCCCGTTTGCGAAGCTGCAACGTATATATTACGACCAATGTGGATTTTAATAAAGATTGCAATCTCAAAATTAGTATACAATCCAATTGCATAGTACTAAATTATTATGACAGCAATGAATTGAAGAGATGTGACAGTTTGTCGTCAATAGAGAGCCTTTCTGATTGTTCGGACTCAGAATCTGATGTTACGTGCATCATTCCCATACAGGAATTCTGTTTCATAATACCAAATTCCATGTCATGTCTTAAGATTGAAAAAAATACAGTCTCCTTTAGAATATTAACCGAACCTAAGAATGGTGGCAACTTTTATTCAGAGATCATTTCAACAAATAACATTAGCAAAGAGATTAAAATGGATAAATTGGATATTAATTTAAATTCCAAAGAAGAAATTAAAATTGTATGTGGCAATTGTTCGAATGTAATATCAAATGGTTTAGTCAAATTTGACAGAATCTTAGAATTGCCAACTGCCAATTTAGATATGTCTGAATGGTTTTGTCACGGTCACTGCCACGGTGGCAACGAGTCAGAAAAAGTTACATTAAAACCGAATACACTCGATTTTTTATATAGACTTACATTTTTTGTAATAAACTTGAACATGTTATCAGACAAAATCAACAAGTTCAATTCAAAACGACCAGTCTACCATTGCAACCGATGTTTAGCTTGGTTGGGTATTAAAGATAAGAATACGGTCAAACTGTACAACTCTGACGTTAAATTAAATCAAAATACAAATATAAAACATATCTTCGCACACAAGAAGCCTTTAGATAATGTTACCATTGACGATTTTATATACACAGTAGAGAGTTTGACTCGTGAATTTAACCTCGGCTTGCAATATACGATGATGTGTAAAATTGTTCTAGAATGTACCATGTCTGCGACTAAGAAGCAATATTTATTAATATGGGTGATGGATAAAGAACTGCAAGTTTTAAGAAACGAAGAGAATTGTTCGGACAAAATTATTCTAAAGTCTTCATTTTTAACAAAGATTTTGTATAAGACAGAGTCGGAGCTTAATGATGAAGTGGAGACTTGGTTGTCTGATCCAGGTTCTGTCAGCACTGATATATCTAAAAGCATGTTCAATCAAGGCCTTAGTCATTTGGAGAAGATGTCTTTGAAAGTGCCGGAGTCTTTCCGATATACAAATGGATATACTGTCAGTTATTTGAAAGCTTAAATGTGAATAAATTTACTTTAATTGCAACGTAATTCTTTTATTTCATCTCACAAAGTAGAAAATATGAAGATTTTTTTTATTCATTACAAGCCCTTAACTGCACTCACACCTGATGGTAAGTGATGATACAATCTAAGATGGAAGTGGCCTAACTTGTTCAGAGTAGGATGAAATCCACACCTTTCGGTTTCTGCACGACATCGCACCGGATCCCAAAATCGCTTGGCGGTACGTCTTTGTCGGTATATTTGTTTGAATAGTATAAACAAATAAATAGGAACAAACATGCAGATTAACTTTACTTTTTTTTGGAACGAAGTTCCTTATCGCGCGTTGTGAAAGGGGGCTAGACGGAAAAAATTCTTAGGAAAAGTTGTCACGACACTTTTTGATCAAAGGATCTTGCCGCCGCCTTTGCGTGTGTGTGCGCGTGAGCGGCGGGGCGCCCGCGCTGTATGCTGTCTCGCGCTCTCGTGGCGCCCTCTGGTGTTTCGGTGTACAACAACAAATATAATTATTACTTAAAAAAAATAAAATTTTATTACATTTCCTTCACTAATTAATCGAAAGGAACTTCGTTCCATCCGGGTGTCCCTTTTTTCCTAGGAGGAGAAAATCCTCATGGATAGTGCCGGACTCCTACCGGCTAAAAAAATGCTAGAGACGAAAGAGAACTGGGAAGTGATTAAAATGTATTTAGAAAGCATAATGAAAATAAAGGACAAGGAAAGGATGATACAGACATGGGCATTGGTGGTAGGCTAAAACGGCAGGTACACCAGTGCTGAGGTGATAGGGGGCGTTTTTTAGCCGGTAGATTAACTTTACTGCTAGCAATATTTTACCTATCTATCTAATACCTTGAAACGAGCAATTCTTTTATATATTATATAACCTGCATCTCGGAAACGGTTCCAACGATTTTAATGAAATTTTGTTTGCAAATGGTTTCGGGAGCAATAATCTATCTAGCTAGGTTTCATTTTTAAGTAATTAATAATTAAGTAATAATATCTAATAATTAAGTAATTAATAACTTCTTCCTGATACTGCAACCAGAATGGTCTCCAAAGAACCCAACTCATTGAAAACTTACAGTAGACACATAGTATTTTAACCAATAAAAAACCATGACGTAAAAACTACGGGGTGTTATATATTTGACGAGACTGTGTTTTGTGTGTCTGACTGCTTGTAGTGTCATAGCTCCCAAACGGATAAACCGATTTTGATTTCGTTTTTTAATGTTGAAAAGGTGAATTTATCAGGAGTTGTCTTAGCTATGTTTGATCAAAACTGGTCCAAAATGGATTAAATATTTTTTCATAACTTCATTGGGTATTCAATGAAAGGATTTGACTAGTAGAATACTACACTATGAAGTTTCAAATTCCAGATGGCCGCCTAAAAGAATTGGCGAATTGCACGTACGTATGTTTTTTACCATATATCCCTGTTGTCTAAACAGCATCGGGTTAGAATAGATTTTAGTTATATAAACCTAGGGACCATTCAAATATTACGTAAGCAGATTTATTACAATTATTTACCCCCCACCCCCCTTGTCAGCAAAAGTAAGCAAAGTTCTTACCTTATACGTATAAATTTCATTTTTTTAATAATTGTCATAATTATAATTTTAAAAATTAGAAAATTATTTTAGTGTAGAGATTGGATTTTACTGATACAGTATTCAACATAGAGAATTCACGAATTTTTGCTATTCGTGTAAAAAAATAAATAACTATCGATGACGTAATCATCATCTAGACCCCCCATGTCATCAAAAATAAGCAATACACAGACCCCCCCACCCCTCTATAGTGCTTACGTAATACTTGAACGGTCCCCTACTGTCTGTATTGTATTATATACTCATGGCAATATTAACTGACTATTTTTTCCTATGATTAGCCTATGGGCTTAGGATCATGAGGATACGCGTTATTAAGAATTTCTTCCAAAAAATCTTACCTGGAATCAAGTAGTTTAAAGTTGGCTTGTGTCGTGTAGAAACCGAAGGGGTGTGGATATCATCCTACTCCTAACAAGTTAGCCCGCTTCCATCTTAGATTGCATCATCACTTAGGCCTGTGTTCACCAAGATTTCGGTTATAATAACCAACGGTTGACATAAGCTAAACGTAAAATTTACTGTTCACGACAACCCGTACGCCGGTTAAGGACGTAAGCTCGGTTAAAATAACCGCCCGGTTTACCTCCTTAACCGGCGTACGGGTTGTCGTGAACTGTAAATTTATATCTATATAACAATTCCGTTTAAAATAAACATAATATCAAAAAGTGCGGAAGCGACTGGATTCGAACCCGCGTCTCTGGCAATCCGGGCCAGTGCACCCTACCGCTAGAATACGGTAGCCTCCTGCCTTCGATGCCGAAATTATGCATACTATGTTT
Organism: Mycalesis mineus; assembly: GCA_034621355.1. NCBI lineage: Eukaryota > Metazoa > Arthropoda > Insecta > Lepidoptera > Nymphalidae > Mycalesis > Mycalesis mineus. The sequence goes on along the minus strand of CM067898.1, from coordinate 8,759,892 downwards.
CGATTTTTATATCCAGGTATAAGGCCAATAATGCCATCGTAGTATCGACTGGACCATTCAATAAAAATATAAAGAATTCCGTCGAAGTTTAATAACAAAATATATTTTCAATAAATTAATTAACAATAATATTTAAATTTCCAGCGCATGCGGCGACCCCCGTATCTGTGATATGACGTGCACGCTGATCTTGTAGTTGAAGTACCAGAACAAACTGAACACAATAGCGAAAATAACATCTGGGTTTTACTGTTAAGGAAATATTGTTGTTATAAACTCAGTATGTACGCTAAGGAAAATAATCATTCTTACATAATACATATAATATTTAGAACAGTGGCGTGCACTTCATAAATGCAAAGTCACTGCCTATCCTACTTTACGAAACAGTATTGGAGTAGGAAGTTTTCATTTCATGTGGTTAGTACCTATAGTGCCTACTCTAGTTATAAACCTTGTGCACACCACTGATTTAGAATAAGATGGGGTGTTTATATAGACACTACTATCTTCCGCAGTTAAACTTTTCTAGGATAGGATTTTGCCATGGGAATATCAAGACAAACAGTAGCCTATGTGTGTTAATCCAGAGTATAATTTATCTCTACTCCAAATTTCCTCTAACTGGGTAAAAAGTTGCAGCATGAAGGAATAACAAACATACATACACACATAAACAAACTTCCGTCTTTATAATATTAATGTGATAATAACCATGTAACTAACTTTTGTGTATCTCTGCGTGATCGAATCAGAAATGAGGAGATCCGCAGAAGAACCAAAACATGCGGCTCAGGATCGTTGTGTTTGGAAGTCCCTAAAAAAGGCCTATGTCCAGCAGTGTTATTGGCTGATAATGATGATGTGATATTAACCATGTAACTAACTTAATTTATGAGGTATTAGATTATGATCTGTGTCTGCATCCTTTTAGGTTCGATGTCGTGTAGAAACCGATAGGGGTGTGGATTTTCATCCTACTCCTAACAAGTTAGCCTGTTTCCATCTTAGATTGCATCATCACTTAACATCAGGTGTGATAGCAGTCAAAGGCCAACTTGTAGGCATTAAAAAAAAAAATAACTTAATTTATGTGGTTTTAGATATGTCTGCATCCATTTAGGTTCGGCTAACAAGAATCTGCACAAGTTATGCAAACAGGAAATTTGCTTTTTAATATGAAATTCTAATAAGTCCTCAGAGCAGGCAGTGCATTTGTGGATCTATGAATTGCACAACCCTGAAACACAAATAAACAAACAAGACAAAGAGCACTTCAAAAATTCCTTGGACCTTGCACATCTGGGAACTCTCAGCAATTGTGCAAGGATTACATTTGTATTTTGTATGGTTATGTAACATACAAGCATGTATCAATTCTTTCACTTATAAACTAGTATCACTATGGAATGCACTTCCTGAAGACAAGAGTGTTAAAATTTTAAACAATAATTTTATAATAACCCTGACTATACTAAAGCCAAACTCGATTGAGAATGTTTGTCAACAAACAAATTAAAAATGAAGGTAGAAATCACTAGTCATTTTGCACCTAATTTTTTTAATCAACTTGTTAATGACGAATTCATGACAATAAATTAGATTAGTAAGCTTAAACTAATTAATATATTCAATATCTATTAAATAAGATTTTATAAAAAAATAAAACATAATTTTAAATTTATTAGGCATAAAATGTGTTTGCATTGTCTACCTTCATTTTAAATTTGTTTGTTGACATGCATTCTCAATCGAGTTTGGCTTTAGTATAGGAAATATTTTTATGCTTCTATAAAATTCTCTATACAAAAACTGTAGGGACAAATATGTATATTTGGTGTATGTGCATTTTATATTGTAACAAAACAGGAAAACAATCTTGAGTTACCACATGGGGCAAACAAGTGACTCACCAAGCAATTAGCACAGTAAAGGAAAAAATAGCAAGTTAAATTAGCATGGTACTTTACAACCCAATCATATTAATGATGTTAGCATTAATAGCTTGAATTAACAACGCACAACAGGGCCATACCCCCCCCCTACCTGTAGGAGAGGGGATTAAGAACCACCTCATTGCTCCACAGAGGAAGCATGAAAGTAAAATAAATGCAGTAGAAATGAGAGCATTGAGGAGTATGAGTGGAGTAAAACTGAGCAACAGAATTATGAATAGTGTGAGAAGAGAACAGTGACATATATAAGATGTACTGACTAAAATCAAGAAAAGTATGCTCAGGTTTGAACATGTACAGTGAAGGAATTAAATGCGACTTACGAAAGGCAATATATAAGAGTGAATGATAGGAGAAGATCAAGGCAAACATTCCTGGACCAAATTCAGGACATTCTAGCAAATGGCCAGGTCAAGAGTACCGTAAACCGACAAAGTTGTATGAAAGGATTATTGAAATTGGAGAAAACAAGAATATGCATTGATTGTGGCAAATTGATCTATATGGTCTCTCCATATCCCTATGAGAATGGGGTGTGATGCTATGTATGTATATAGGTACACTGCTGTAAATGGTGGGCTTTGGGAGATAATGTTTAATTCATTGACAACCATTGACCAGGCTTAATATGCTCTCTGAGATGAACAAGCACCAACTCTCCACCTCAGAATTATTCCACAACCTGACCCAGGACCTTGCGATCAAAGCTATATATGATACATCACTATACCAACAAGAAGTACTGTAGAATTACAGCTTAGTACAAAATCATTCATAAGTATGTAATACATGTATACACAAATATAAGTTACCTTATACCTATACATTAAATATAACCAAGCAATTAATTTTGTAATGCTAATTTCTGGTTTTCTTTTAGGTATTTTTGTTACTCACAAAAAAATTCTGATATACGCAAATATGTAAAGGATACGTATGAATATCTTCTCCCATGGTTCGACCATGTATAATTCAGTCGACATCAAATATCTCGTAAACCAGCGACTTAAGCAATTACCAATATTCTTTGGATTCTTATCTTTTTTTGCTTCCATGGTGCAAATAATCTTCTCTGTTTCAAATGGAAAACAAGGCAAGCTGTTACTTTAGAAAACAGATTGCTTCTCAGATTAATTAACAGTACATAAAGGTTCTTCACTGGGTTGTACTTAAGTTATTTTAATTATTTATTATTTTTAGTAAATAAAAACACTACTTCTTACGTCAAGCAGTTTTCAAAAAGTGACAATTGACAAAATAGGTTGAAAATTTGAAATGTTGACTGACTTGAAACGTCAAATACATATTTTTTTTTATTAAATTGTCTTATTTCTATGGGTTTCTAGCTTTTTGAGTTTGACAAATATGACAAATATCATAACCACAGAACTATTAACTACCTTTGTAACTACCATAGACCACGTAGAACTTCTCAAAATAAATAAGGAGTCTCATCGTGTGCTACATTAGTGTGGGGGATATAATTTCGCTTTTCTTCATTTATAATGATGTAGGTATTCGTTTTCTTTTCTGTGAAGATTTTATTTTAAAAAATTTAACATACCTATCTACTTTTAACAGCATAGATTAAAGACTACTAGATAGAGCCCATAGCGTGTCCACTCGTGAGACAGCAAATCAGCCTTATTGACATGACATGTCAACATTTAAAGTACATCATAAAACGTTATGTTTTAATATATCGTAAAATACGAAAGATTACTTTATATAAGATAGTTTAGTAAACGCATTATACATGAAATTTGCTAAAAAATAACATATCTAAGCTTTAAATCATCAATCAATGAAGTTTATGCCTACTTACGTATGAAACGTAATTCCTTCGATTTTCTGTTCGCTGCGACTGTTGCATCCGATAATATTACAACCCACCATAGCACGATAACGTTTAAATTAATATAGTAACCGCAAAGTTATATTATTTATCAGTAAATTTAATAAAAAGCTAATAATTGCTCAGATATGTCCCTTGTCTGTCACAAACTCCACTTTTGACAAACAATAAAAACGAACACGCTGAAAGGGACAAAAAATAATCTTGTATCACTTTCTAACAAAGGCCGAATGAAATAAGTCTGTCACGCTCTTGAACTTACAGCCGCGTTATGACTCCATCTAGTAGTCTTTAATTTATGTTTAACAGCTTCTTAAACACTAAAATTGGTATATATATAAAAAAAACGAGTGCAGTACATTTTAAAGATAATTTAATAACCAAAATAAATTTAACAAATTATTAAATGAATAAAATTGACTACATGACAATAAAAATAATATGACAAAAATGAAACATAGCATAACATAACTCTTTGATTAATAGATTCGATCCTAATGTATAATAATTATTATAATAACAAAACTATAACAATTTGGACCTTTTAAAACTAATTACTGTCCAATTGTCCAGACATTCTGGTATGTGGTCCTCATAGCAGATTCTGCATGATCTTAATGTCATACTTAATTCTCTCAACAGTTTCTCAAGAGATGGGCCTTAAAAGAAAATTACGAGTAATGCTCATGTACCGCTCCACCCTAGTATCGTTGCCCTCGAAATTAGAGATGAGGGAAATTTCAAGAAACTTAAATCACCGAATTACAAGCGTTCGAGTTTTTGCGACGCTAATATACGCCACATAAAACTCAGAGTCGAAGAGCGGTTGATGAAGCCAACTATGCTCTAAGTATCGAATCAAAAATGAGATCCATTAAAGACCAAAGGCTACAGTCATATCTCAACGAGTTGCAAAGCTGACTTAGCAATAGGTCGGGCACGTAGTTCGAAAAGCCGATGGGCGTTGGATTAATATGTTTGTAATATGCCAGTTATTATTATTTAAGAACACACACGCCAAAAAATTCATGAATGAATGAATGAATGCCAAAAAATTCAAACAAAAGGACAGAAATGCATAGGGAACAAACAACAAAATAAAATATTCCAGCGTACATTTTCCATTTTGGTTTCCATGTGTATCACTTGACTACTTAATTGATATCTTGCTTTTTGGCTTTACTTCCCTGTGCACTGCTTACCTCTTTCTACTGTACCGTCTTACCGTTTAAGCCTCGGTCTGCCAACTAAAAGCCGAAGGAGACATGGCTTTGTATAACCTCAAACGGGAGTCCGTCAATACCGCGAACATTCCAATATCACCTATGTACGGACAAACATCTACAATTGGATCTGAGAGAGGTAAGCAAACTTTTCTAGAATCTGCTACCCCGTGAAGGTTCAAAGAAGAATCGCTCGACGAATACACGGCAATCCATTTTTCTCCCATGACCTTAGTAAAAGCATTTCTTCTAGCCATGCCTGGATAAGTTTCCTCGTACTCCACTACAACATCACTTGATCTACCACTGTTAATCGTACTATTCACTTTACACAAACTTAATCTAGAACATTCGTTGTGATTTCGGGCGCAAGACACTAACACCTGGTGAGATTCATTGTCATAACAAAGAGAAATGAACTGTCCTTCAACGGGCAACGTATTCATTTCCCACTGCCTCCTGTTAAAGGTCCACAAACAGCAAGTGTACAACTGGCAGCTCAGTAACCCATATTCAGTCGAAACTAATGAAACAACGCGCGACTCGTCGCCAGTACTATTGTACATTTGGACGTCCATATGTATGGCAGGGTTCCTAATATCATACCGATGAATTTGACCTCCACTCCCACCTACATAGAACTCGTTCGTCCTAAAATAGTCCCATGTACATGAGCACAACGGCATCCCACATTGGAATGTGAAGCTGAGGATACCCCTATCAACTATTCTTGCTGTAGTATCCCAACTGACCGATAAAAGTAAATCTTTCTGTTGAGAATATGTAATGTCTTGAATAGGCTCTGAGTGGAGATGCAAGAATTCACCCAACGTGTAATCAAAACAGCTAACTTCGCTGATGCCAAAACTTGGAAATAAATTATTTGTGCTTCTCATTGAAATATACAATTCGCATTTCCTGCAACTATATGTCAGGGCTCTGCACCCACCATCTTTATTTATTTCCACTATTTTATCCAAAGAAAACTTTGCTCGTCTGTCCAAAGCTAGTGTAAAGTGTTGATGTCGCAAGTTTTGCAATTGTTGCACGTAATCCTTATTGTCTATTCTCGCGTTTTCCATTTCTAAATCAGCACGCGTTTTCTCTGCAATAAAAAGAAGATATTCAAAACTACTTACACTGTCTGATATTTCATGATAGGTCTTATGAAAAATGATTACCCGTTTGCAATATATCTATTTCTCTCTTATACTTGGTAATTTGAGTGGTATCTGCAGCAACTAATTTATTGGCATAAATGTGTCGTATATCTCTTAGTAACGCTTTGCTTTTGCATGTAGGACACGTTCTGTTTCTGGCTCGTTGGTTTTTCAGCCATCTCTCAATGCATCGTTGACCGAACAAATGTCCACATTTGAGGGCTACAAGCCTGTGTTCCCCAGCATTGCCCCACAGATCGAGGCATATGGGACACGTATCATAGTCCTGGAAATAGATATATTACGGTAAATGAGATTATATATATGAAAAATGTATTTTAATACTAAGTTCCTTTGATTCGTTACTAACAAGGAAGGAATAGTACGATGTTAAAGCAACTAAGTTTTAGAGTTACATTGGCTTAGCAGATAAAAATCTGATGAAGAGTTTTGAAATTAGGCTAAACACCAAGACAGAAATGTATAAAATTAGGTATGCACTCTTTTACTGTTTAGCTTCTACTCCTGCACGCCGCAACTATTGGACCAATGTGGCGGAATTTTGGAATGGAGATAGATATACCCTGGAATATAGTAAAGGCTACTTTCAACCCAAAATTCCCACGAGAACAGGAACTACGCGAGTGAAACACAGATGCAAATGATACTTGGTAAATAATATTTGCATTATTTATGCGCAAAACAAATAATAACCTTGTTTGCAGGATTCAATTTCCTAATTTTAGCTGGTGGTCCTTCAGCAGCTTTATCTGAGCTTTTGGACTTTTTGGGTTCCTTATTAACTCTAGCATGGTTTCGATTAGTTGATTCATTGATGTCTGCAGTGAAAGTTGTATTATCTTCGTTTATTGACTCAGGGATCCTGGGATCTTCGTTTGATGTGGATTCTATGTTAGTTCCGTCGGCGTTTCTGCCAGCTTCGGGCATGATTGAGCTTGCTGCTGTCGCTTGCTGTGCGTTGTCTTCCGCAACTCTTTCAGATTCCTCTGCTTGTACTGGTATTGCTGTTTCTGAACGGCTTTCATTTTGTAATAAGGCTTGCAATCTCTGTATACGGATAAGATATTAACATTATACCTATTTAAATGTCAGCAAGTTGAATAAACTTGCTGATATTCAAATAGACTGATAACAATGATGATCTTAAACAGGCTTCACATTACCCTCGAAATATTCATCTGGTGGAAAACAATAGCTTGACAGTTGGTCCTCGCGCAATGGGTAGAGTTCTCATCTATTCTTCATTAAACCTAGTCAATACAATTATTTTTTATTCTGTGTTTTCTACTATATTTATAGCTGAGAATGTACGAATGTGTACCTTCTCTTTTTATATTTTCTATAGGACCGCTAACTATACAAGTTTTAAAGGTAGGCGTCTACATTTTCGCATCGTATGAAGTGAATTATTTTTTTACCGTATCAGCAGCGATCAGATTTACTAACGCAACTACCAGCAATTAGATTACCGACGCCACTATCATTCATTCTTCGTTGTGAGAGGCAACGAAATGTTAGGTAGAATGTAGAAGATAATAGAGAAAAACAAATAAGAATTTATTGCAATTGCTTGTTTGTTAGTAAACGAAAAAGAAACAGCTAAGTTAGCGTTCATGTTGGAATAATACATGTGAACAGGATGTTAACCAAAGGTAAATGGGTATCATAGATACTATATCAACAGTATATTGTAATAAACAATGGGAGACTCGGAGCGAGGAAGCGCATGCACACATAGCAAAAGTAGCCGCTTTGAGTATTGGTATTTCTGACAGGTGTACTAGATTCATGCGATCAGAAAAGGCACTTGTATGATCCCCAATTTATGGGATATTACGTTCCGTTTGATGCGATGCGATCCATATATACCTACTTACGATGCGAAAATGTGGACGTCTAGGTTTAATTGGCAACCTAACGAAGTTGAAAATCCTTTGGATTGTATCCCATTCAGTCTGAACACATTGTGATATGCATTAAGGAAAAAAGTTTAGTTTAAAATGACTTATTCATTTTGTATAGTAGTACCTACTTACAATCAAGTTATTTGATTTCATAAATATATTCAAAACAACTACATCACATTTACATAAATTTCAATCGTTACTTTCCAATATGTACGTAATAAATATATTGAATGTAAGGTTCACAATAATGAAACTAAGAATTTTGATTTTCCAAATTTTAAATTTTGATTTGAACAATTTAATTTTTAAATCTAACTGTCACCGCGAGTTACATGTACTAAAGATTAAAAAAGAAAACTTCCCCGGTCATCGTAGGTAAAATGTTATCTGTATTTTATGCGTAATACGAATACCTACGAGTTCACTCTGTGAAACTATTATTACTATTCTAAATTATATTATATTTCTCGATTCTCCTACTCGAATGAAACCAAAAAGTTCTAGTTTGAGGCTACAAATGCACAGAATATATATTTTGTGCCAGAAAACTTCCATATACTTACTCTACTCTTTGATTCACAGGTTTCCACAAAATTGTGATCATACTCTGTGTTTCATTATCTGACCAAGTGACCATAGATAATCTGACTTTATTTTTTGTTATAAAATTTTGGCGTTTCTTGTCAGCCGCGTGTTCCGGTGGTTTATCAATTTTCCTGAATATATCCTTGAAAACTAAAAACAGGTATGATTTTCTATATTTTTTAAAAAACATCTACTAAACTGGTCGTGTTTTTCACCTGAAACTACATTAAGTGCTAAACTTACAACTTTACATGGAAAGTGTAATTATCATAGATGACCTTGATTATTCAATCTAAGAACTTCCATCGATTTTTTTTTATTTATGTCTTCTTACCGTGTCCTTTTTTACGATTGTAACAGGTTTGAATCTCTGATTGATAGTAAAATACAACATATACAAATACTTGTACCAAGGAATAATTGAATCTAGTTTCTTAGGCGGGTACTTATGCTACTTAGATTAAGTAGAACTTGCGTCATGAATCATAAAATTAACTCGTTAACTCGTGAGGGCGAAATTACTCACAATTGCTATGAAGCACCATTAAAGAAGTTTCTAAAACTCCCTAAGTGTCATTTGTAATATGGTTGAAATAAACAAAAGTAACAGCAGAATTTAATATGCACACTAATTAATAGGCAAAAAGAACTGACGTTTTAATTTTATATCAACTTATAGTAAGTAGTATAGCAACAAAGAGGACTGCTCTTTGGTGCAGTGATCAGATCACATACTAGGTTTGAGTTCTAGGAAATTTTCAGTAATAATTCCAATGCTGGAGTTGGGAAGTTAGCTGTGTTATACCTCTTCGCCTTATAAAGCCTGTTAACTTGTTGGTACATCAATAACAATAATGATTGTTAGAGAAATAAATACTTTCACTCTATCCTGCCAACATATACAGGAACAGGTGGGTATATACTCCATATTCCATTTCCTATAAGGAAGAAGGCCGGATTCTGTATTAGGCCATTAATATTTGTTTTAAAAACGGTTTCCACTTGTTTGATGAGATTTTCAATATTAGAAATCAGATTTTATTTATTTATTTTATTTATTTTCTTAGGGTAGGTATAATTTTTATTACATGTATTTTGTTTAATTTTTTACACTACTTTAATTTTAATTCAAATAAAACTAGCTAAGCTAATAAAGTGTGTGAGATGCAAAAAAATGTCATTCTGTATCTGTTGTTTACAGTATCCTATGCTATGAATTGTCAAAAGTTAAATCCATTGTCAAATTTGTAAGCTAACCTTAGTCGACAACTGGAGACAATGTGTTGCAGTGACACTATGAAATAAGATGGCGAGCTATATGTCATTGCTATATAAATACAAAAAAATATAATAGCAAAAAAAAATGCTATATGTTGTCATCTCAGCAAGAGAAATATAGAAAGGGGAAAAAAAACATTATCTATACCCACTGGAAAATATACCTGACAAAAAATCATAACATCATCTTGTCTGCTAATAGGACCATTGATTGCAGATAAATGCAGAAGAAAGAAAAAGTGTGAGGATTAAATTGAGTTCAAAATAAGTTAAAGGTATAGGGACATTATCAGTCTATTCTTTTTTCTGTTCTACACATATTTGTAAAAGCTAGAATGTATGATTGTCATATTTTGCACAAACAACTATCTCCAGTGACTTTGACGCCCTCCGTGGTGCAGTGGTATACGCGGTGGATTTATAAGACGGGGGTCCTGAGTTTGATTCCCAGCGGGGCAGATTGAGATTTTTCTTAATTTGTCTTGGTCTGGCTGGTGGGAGGCTGTCGCCGTGGCTAGCTACCACCCTACCGACAAGGACGTACCTCCAAGCGATTTAGTGTTCCGGTACAATGTCGTGTAGAAACCGAAGAGCTATGGATTTCATCCTACTCCCAACAATCTTCCCCCGCTTCCATCTTAGATTGCATCATCACTTAACATCAGGCGTGATAGCAGTCAAGAGCCAACTTGTAGTCGATAAAAAAAAGCGACTGCACTTACTATACACATAATGCTACAAAATAATGTAGTCACTGCCAAAGGAAATTGAAAACATACAAAAAGTTGTCTTGATCTCTGACTAATAAATGTATATACAAATAATCTGTAAAATTCCAACCAAATATGAATTATCTTATTCCATTAACTATGCCGTATGATGCATTTTTGTAATAAACATGATTTTAGACCACTTACTCGTCTCAAGTTGAAAGTCATGTTTCTCGCTAACGCTGGCTACTAGCATCGATTGATAGTCATGATTATTTACAACTATGACGTCACCGCAATCTGACTCACCAAAAGCACTGTGCCAAGCGCTAGGGCGAGCGCACACCGCCCGGATTGTATTGTTTGATACGCATACATATTGCTGAACTGCGACACGACAGTCGGCGACGTGAACGTGATAAACGTATACCAAGCGCATCTTTAACATACTAACATTGCACTTACACTTTCTCCAGAAATGTTATAAAAACTTAAAATGATGAAAAATCAGGTCGTCCAGAATTCTCTTAAAACTTATGCGTGACTCACGTTGGTTGGCTTTTTTTATTAATATGTAAATCAGAATTTATCAGATCGGGTGCCGTGTACGGGCATCAGTTGTTGTTAGTGCGATTCTGGTCATATAAAAACATTTTGTATGATCAGTTTTAATTCGAAAGGCGTCGCTTTGTATAGCATCGTGTAGAGTCTCAACAATGCCGCCTTTCATATGTCTGAGTTGAGAAAAAATGAGATAGGAACTTAGAATAGGCGTTTTAGTCATTCGCGCTGTACACTGAAATCTGACGCATCGTAATAAATATAATTTCTTTTGAGATCACTAGGAAATTATTATAAAACATGAATCGGATATTAGTACCAAGGTCATGTCGTAATTAAATCTCGACGTGTTTTAGAACTTCGACTGGTTTAACATTATATTATAGGTAGATCATACATATATTTATTGAAGAGGAGTAGGCGTTACTTTACTGAAATACCTATACGGAAAAACAACTGGCTACGCGGAAAATATGCAAATATTTTGCGGAACAGTACTAAATGACATATTAATTTTCCTTCAAAAAGTTTGCTTAAAAAGGCCCAAAAGTTACAATTATAAGGTCTTTCCCTGACACGAATTGAACAGGAAAATATAAAATCTATAGTGTACGCCCGGCTTAACCCCCTACATCAATTACAATCCAGTTTCCCCCCATATCTTATTCTCTACTGTCTATACAAACTACTATAGTTATGTTACAGGAAAACAAAGATATTAGTGATTTGCTGAATTGTCTACGTATACTAGAACAGTAAACGGAGTGTCTTTTTAATGTTATTAGAATTCGATATACCTAATTATTATTGTACACTCATTAAGAGTGTGTGTTTTAGTTTTATAGCATTCAATATAATTATCGAACATTCACTAATATTTCAGTCAGATTAATAGACCCAGATATAATTTGAGGATTTTACAGCCTTAAGCTATTCCTCAAAAAGTTTGGTACAATTTAAAAAAGGCCCAAAAGTTATGTTTTTCGAGCTAGTATGTATGTATGTATGTCCATTTCCCGGACACGCTACAGTTAAACAGGAAGATTATACATGTGAATCGTTGAATTTTCAAAATAGTGGTACGCCTCGGCTTTATATTTTTTCAAAATGGCGGCTGTAAATATGAAAGGGGGGATGTGTGTATTTTTTTCTTTTATCTTAGCAACATGGGTACCAAATGAAAGTGCGTAAAAAGACCATTTCAAAATATAAATATATTTCATATTCATATTTTTCTTACAAAAAATGGCAAAATGTACAAATGGCTATATCCAAATTAAATTAAAAGTTAATAAAGTTATTCTTTCCCTGAGACGTTATAAATTGAACAGGAAATATATAAAATCTATAGTGTACGACAAACATAGTTTTGGTAGGTCTTTCTTTCCCAGGTGGAAACTGTCTACATGCAGCACCATTAAATTTTATCTAGTTTCCTTGTTTTTCCCCATTATACTTCTAAGCAGTTGGGTCTTCTGTCTATACAAACTTACTAATATATATAGTTATGTTACAGAACAAACACAATAAAAACCTACATTCCTTATAAGTGATTTCCATACTGAATTTTCCTCTCACATTTACACAATACTATGCACAGTGTAGCCAACCCTACAGTTTTAACTGTAGATCTACAGTTTCTTCTCAATTCTCCCAGTTTTTAGTTTAGGCCTCGATATACAGTTCTCAATTGTTATCGATGTACACTCAGTTCAGACTGTGTGTTTTGTTTTCATGCATTAATATTATAAATCTGAACAATGAATAATTTTTCAGTCAGAATAAGTCTTGCACACCAAGTCAGAAATTAAAACTTGAGGATTTTTCAGCCTTATGACCATAATAAAATTCAACAACGGATGTACGATTTCAAGAATAAAGATGAAACGGAAAATCAAGAAGACTTTCAAATTGAAAATAAAATTGCAGCTAGTAGTAATATTGACTAACATGTTTGCTGATCTGCTACAATTTAATTTTGTTACATAATATATAACCTAATTGTAGTATTTTTATGATTAAAACTTCGAGAACACACACACATGACTTATTTATCATTATTCATAATAAACAATTTAGCTGTAGATTTCGCTTTTTAATTTGATATTTACAGTTTTCTACAGTTTTTTTTGAGAATTTCTACAGTTTGGCTCTATGCTGGGGTTGGCAACACAATACTATGCAACACTCCATTTCGTATATACGCAATGACTCTACAATATTTAGTTGATCGTTAACCATCGTATGGGAAGGACGTACTTTGAGAGTATTTAATTGAAAAAACTTAACAACAATTTAGTAAATAGTCATTAATATTAATAAATAAGATTAAGCTGTATTTTGCAGCATTTATTAAGAAATTAGTGTTAATTAGTGTTTTCTAGGTAAGTGTTATTAGTTTTATAAAGGTTAGTACATAAGGTTACGTTTAGTGTTGCAGCTTTGGAAACCGATAATTTTGATAAACTGGGCTAGTCGATAACTCTGCCTTCATGAGAGACGAAACAGAAACAGGATAAGTAATCCGGGCCTATTTGACATTAGTATGTTTTACATTACAACAATTTTGGTTTCTATCTTCGGACAAGAAGCAAAATTAATAATAATATATAGTGATAGTCGATCGATCAGAGGGCTGTGCAATGATTTTTGATATTACTATTTTACTTGACGATAATCTAATGAAGGCCGAAAAGGAAGAAGTATCAAAATACTTAGACCTTGCACATGGTTTTCGATCAAGGGTCGGGGATATAGAAGGCGGTAATTCTCAAGACGGCGCGTATTCTGAGGTTTTCTCACTCTGGAGACCACCGCTTGCTTGAGCCCTCAAAGGCCCCTCAAAGGAGAGGAATTTTTTAGTGTTTTTTACAATTGCAAAGAATTGTTAATTTATAAAAAAGTTACTGACGAGTTTCTTTGTAGCTGTTTCCAGTAAATCTACATTTCTATTCGATAGTAGTCACAAACTATGTACAAATTGACGAGTTATTAATTTTGGATCTGCGAAAAAAAAGTTACAGTCAATCAAGATTTGCGAGGTTTTTGGTGTTTGAGTCTAATCAACTTTATCACTGGCAAGGACAAACAATACTTTGCTACCTGTGGGCAAAGATAGATCCACCAAAACTACGTTTGTTCCCTGCTTGCAGCACCTTAAAGTATTTAGAATTAATTACAGAGATAGTGATCCTTGATTTTCTCTTTTCTGTTCATTACTTCTAAGCAGTCGGGTTTTTTGCTGCAATAATAATTTTATTTCATTAGGTATTTTTTCTATGGTCGGTTATGGTTGATTTTATGGCTAGATCGACGAAATTTACAAGGGTTTCCGGTGTTTGTACGGCTCCCAGGCACGAGGTCACAGGATCGATAAAATAGCCACAGCTCTACTCCCATCTAGCTACGGTTGCTTTTTATGTATTACTTTTAGGAAATACACTTCTTTTTCTCTTCTTAATTGCACTGAAAATATTCGAAATTGACTGGTGTAACTAAACCCGACATTGTTTTATTAAGTACTAGCAGACGCTTTCGTCTCCGCTCGCGTGAAAAACGCCGCATTACAAAAATTTACTTGACCCCTTTTTTTAAAAGAAATAATGGTTTTAGTAAGCTATTAAATGAAATACTCGCATTATTTTAGCCCTAATAAAGAGGAAAAATCATTTATCAATCATTTTATTACATTTTAAAGGAATTAGGCAGCGTTTGTAATGAAAGCTCCCAAGCAGCGCAACCCTGGAAAGTACCGTCATATTTGAGCTAATTTACACAAAACCTTGCCAATGTACAGACAAACCTTCCCCAGGAATTAATCTATCTCTTAGTGAATACTGTATGAAAATTTGTTCAGTAAACTTTGAGCTCACCTCGAACTGACAGACAGACATGGCGCAGAACTTCGTACAGTTTTTGTTGATATTTTCATGGATTTCAATTTAACGTAAAATGTTGATTCTCCAAATGTCTTTGTGCGTTAGCCTTTATGTGTGGTGACCGTGAGGCGAGGTCAATGCTGATGTATTTTTTCATACGCTTAATCGCACAACAGACCTTATATTTTATACTTGGTTATATTTTACCTGTGACCGCAGAATGAGTAACCTAATGATAATGTTTGAATTAATCTGCGATTTGGAGAATTTCCTCTTATCATCACCTAATGTGATGTAACAAGAAAAATGGCCTATTTATTCGCACGCTTACAAATATAGTGAGTAATAGTGATTTTGACCTTTGTAGGTATTAATAAAATCAACATTTGCTTTTTTTATCGACTACAAGTTGGCCCTTGACTGCTATCACACTTGATGTTAAGTGATGATGCAGTCTAAGATGGAAGCGGGCTAACTTGTTAGGAGTGGGACGAAAATCCACACCCGTGCCGGTTTCTACACGACATCGTACCGGAACGCTGAATCGCTTGGCGATACGTCTTTGTCGATAGGGTGGTAACTAGCCATGGCGAAAGCCTCCCACCAGCCAGACCAAGACTAATTAAGAAAAATCTCAATCTGCCCCGCCGGGAATCGAACCCAGGACCTCCGTCTTCGATTATGTTTACTATTGAATTGAGTCAGCATATCCTGAAAATGCTTTGGTTTCGTAGTGATGTACGTAGGTTTGTCGATCTGGCTATGCTAAGATTTGTCGATGTTTCGTGAGGAATCCTTACTAATATTATAAAGGCGAAAGTTTGTATGTATGTATGGATGGATGGATGGATGTTTGTTTCACGCAAAAACTACTGAAAGGACTTTGATGAAACTTCACAATAATATAGGTACATATCTGAATAACACAGTCCACATTTTACCCGAAAATTCCCACGAAAACGGAGAACTACTGGAGTAAAACAGCAGGCGTCCTCTAGTACCAAAATAAAGTTAGACTTATCTATCATTCAACTAATACCGTAAAGGCGCGTCTTCACTATTTCGTAACGATTCATTTTCCCCTTGAACGACAGTCGTTCTTAATTTCCAATATAACTATTTTTATTTACCGACGCAATGTTGTCGGATTTTTATCGTTGAACGTCAGATAGACGCAATGGTATTGGCCATCTTGAATAATTGAGCCGATTTTTTCAACGACTGTCGTGTTAAAATATCCAATTATTAATAACTGTCGTTAAGATATAAAACAAGTCGTGGACGACAGTCGTGTCGTCCTGTACTTGAACACCTCCATTTAAATATACAAGCCACGACACTTGTAACTACACTACAATCAGTTGTCACGTCGTAGGAACGCGCCCTATCATACATATTGCCCTCGTATTGTTTATCAAGGCATGCAGTCGTATGAACGCGGTTATTTTTCATTGCTTTTATCAGTTAGCAAACCTCTGCGAACTAAATCCGATAAACAGTTGTAGGTGTGTTGATAAGAGGCTTATTATTAACAAATTAAGCGTTCACAACTAGTATTTTAAACACGATTTTATGTACATTTAATATTGTGTCAATTGATACACGAAAACGTCAACGTTTGCATCATGCTATGGGAAAAGATATTTAAAAGAAACAATCAAGCAAACGCAAGGTCTTCTTCTGAGTCGCTTTTTTAATAAATCGTTTTTAAAGTAATAATGGAAGGACTAAGCCATCTGATTATAATATATGACAAAATATTTCACAGGCAGGCAAGAAACAACGTATGTTTTAGAACATTGTTTCCCAACCTGTGCTCCGCGGTGTCATCTCTGGACCATATATAATAATAAGTTTCGTAATCGCTACGCTTCTAACTAGGCGAACGTGAGACTGTATGAATGATTTGAGTGAAATGTATTTGAGATATTTGAGATTACAAATTAGTAGCAACATCAACCCGAATATCACAGTACAAACCAAAAATGCAACACCAACCGTCACATTAATTTTTGAAATTTTTCATAATAAATAAGTACCTATTTTGTATCTAAAATAAATACCTAATCTGATTTTTTCCTTTTTATTTTATTAAAGGGGTCCGTGAAAACTATGCTTGATTCCCTAGGGGTTCTTAGTTGAAAAAGGTTGGGAAACAATGTTTTAGTATAACATCCTCTCACTGACTTCAAGTAGTACCCCTACTTGTATATTGCCCGACTGCCTCGTTGGTCCAGTGGATCTGGCTTCGATCACGAGGTCCTGGGTTCGAATCCTGGGTCAGGTCACGGAATAATTCTGAGCTTTTCATTCTTCTATGAAATTCTCAGTACATTCCAAGCCCGGAGTCGGGAAGTTGGTGGTGTTACATCTCCGTGCCTCGGAGAGCACGTTAAGCCATCGGTTCCAGTCACTGTTATCAACATCTGATAGTGATCGTTAATAAATGAAACATTATTACCCTAAGCCCGCCAACCCGCATTGGAGCAGCGTGGTGGGTGTACGCTCCATATCCCCTCTCCTGTAAGGAGGGAGGCCTGGCCCTGTAGTGGGCTTTAATAGGCTGATAATGATGATGATGATGATTATTATATTTATCCCACTACTCCCCAGCCAGGTCTTCTGTTCTGTGTTATAGTATATAATACTTGCTAAAAGTTTGTGAGTCTGTGTTTGTTTGTTACTCATTAACGTAAAAACTACTGAATGTATTTTGATGAAACTTCACAATAATATAGCTTACATATCAGATTACCACATAGAACACATTTTATCCCAAAATTCCCACGGGGACGGGAACGCGAGTGAATTCTCGTTTCCGCGGAGTAATATTATAAGAGGTGTCACTAGATATGTCTAAGTGTAAGGACATGTTATATTACCTGTATCTGTTATCATATTTAAGTTTGCTGTATTATTTTTAATTTTTGGTCTCCGCAGTCATAAAATGGCCATCCACATCAAGGACGCGGACGACCTGAAGACCAGGCTGTCGGAGGCGGGCGAGAAGCTGGTGGTGATCGACTTCATGGCCACCTGGTGCGGGCCCTGCAAGATGATCGGGCCCAAGCTCGAGGAGCTGGCTAACGAACTGGCCGACTCCATCGTCGTGCTGAAGGTGGGTTATCCTCCCAACAGTTTTACGATTATAAGGGTCGGAGCGGACAAAGACGGGTTAGCAGTCCGGTCCTTTTGGGATGGTTGGCTATTGTTGTACTGCTCACACTGTCACGGCTTATTGAATGGGATGGTCAATATTTGTCATATTTTAAAAGGTATAGCAATTTTATTTTATTCATGTAGCTAGAACTCTAGAACTCAGTGGTACGCGTGGTGGTTTTATAAGACGGAGGTCCTGGGTTCGATTCCCGGCGGGGCAGATTGAGATTTTTCTTAATTTGTCTTGGTCTGGCTGGTAGGAGGCTTTCGCCGTGGCTAGTTACCACCCTACCGACAAAGACGTACCGCCAAGCGACTTAACGTTCCGGTACAATGCCGTGTAGAAACCGAAAGGGGTGTGGATTTAAACCCTACTCCTAACAAGTTAGCCCGCTTCCATCTTAGACTGCATCATCACTTAACATCAGGTGTGATAGCAGTCAAGGGCCAACTTGTAGTCGATACAAAAAAATTGTATCGTTAGGGAATGAAACTTATGATATATCTACTATACAAATACTTAGAACTTATGCAAAACGTGTGAGTATGCATCGTTTAGGCAAGCGAGATCCATATTATTCATATAAATTATTATCAGTCTATCACTTGTAGTATCTTCATACAAGACAAAACGTCCCCTTATAGGATGGCCTTCAAACTTGGAGTCACTGCCATCATCAGCCATCAGTCAGACCATCTCTGATATCATTGAGCATCTCTAGAACTCCAAAATTCGTATACTGAATCATTACTCAACCATCAAAGGAGTTAGGTAAAACATGTTTGGAAGTCTGCCCCACAAATGGCCAGAGATGATATATATAAATAAATAAATATTATAGGACAATTTCACACATCGCTATATAGCTCCAAAGTAAGCGTACTCGTAAGTAGCTTGTGTTATGGGTACTATGATAACTGATCAATATTTTTATATATATCATACATAAATACTTATATAGATAAACACCCAGATACTAGAAAACATTCATGTTCAGCACACAAACATTTTCCAGATGTGGGAAACGAACCCACAGCCTAGGACGCAGAAGCAGGTCATTACCTACTGCGCCACTCGGCCGTCAATATATTATGTCATTAAATAGTACAGATCTTCTATTTAAATAGTAATAAAGTTACTTGTAGCCAAGCAGTCGCTGATAAAAGTTATGAAGGTTGATAAAAGTTGACTTTTCATACTACGACGACGGTCACGTGATTCAAAACACAAAAAATCGATTGAAATTCCTCTATTTTTGATATATTTTCAAGTGATTGCTATAAAACATGGGTAGTTATTTAATATTCATTGTGTATTTAAATAAAACAGTTAAATATGAGCATACGTTTTAACAGCCTGGGGCAAATTTTAGCAATGTCCTTTAATGATCCCTTAGATTTGCCGTTTTAGCATTCGGAAATAAGCCAACGCGTTCTTAACAAATTATTTGACCCTCGTAAGCGAATCGAAATCAAAACCGCATTTTCCTAAAGTATAGTAACCTACATACGTCGTATAGTAGATTGTGTGAGTAAAGCTGATATCGCATGCAGCAATCGTAAAGCAATCCGTTGAAGTAGTAATCACCGCTAGACACGTACTGTTCACGTACTAACAAACACATTTAAATGTAAATACACTTATCGCTGATTACACTCGCCACAGAGAGAACACTTGAAAAACATTATTGTAACTATTCTTTGAAATCAATAATACACTATTTCCAACTTTTAAAGCTGAATATAGGTTAGGTCATTCATTGTATTAATGCTCTAAAATTCTAAAATAAAATTACAGTCCGAATCGCCAATAAGTTCCGGTAATTCGTCGCCTTGAATGAAATTAGGATAAACTGAAATCTTACTGCTTATTTATGTCAGCCTTGGTTAGTCCTTTCCTATAATCAAGAATTAAAAAAAAATTGTACATTGATCATATCTTTAAAAGCCTAGGAACAAATCTGACAGGCAACGCCCTTAAAAAGTGATTCCATCGGTTACGTTATACTCGTATGTGTAAAAGTGAAACCCTACGATATCGCTACTACGGTCTACAGTAAACAAACATGCACGAACACACATAAATAAATAAATAAATAAAAAAAAGCCTGTATTTCTCCAATCTCTTACACTGTAGATATAAATTTCGTTAGTAGGGTTAGTTTATTTTTGCTTAATTCTAAGTTAGTAGTTGTTAATATGAAAAATAAAAAATGCTTATAAGATTAGAGCCCCTTCTCGGGTAAAGGCCTCCCCCAACCTCTTCCATGATTCCCTGTCTTTTGCAAGGTTCATCCAATTTTCTCCGGCAGTTTGTATGAACGAACGGTACGAACACACATACAAACACAATATTACAAAGTTAGGGCCACATTGCCACAAATAAGAAAGTTTTTTTTATTAAATCCCCAGGTGGACGTGGACGAGTGCGAGGACATCGCCACAGAGTACAACATAAACGCGATGCCAACCTTCGTGTTCGTCAAGTCGTCCAAGAAGATCGAGGAGTTCTCTGGAGCTAACGTGGACAAACTCAAGAACACCATACTTAAGCTCAAGTAAAACAACAGTATAAACATGCGAGCGGTATGTACGCTATACTCCGGCCGTTATGCTGTTCTATATTTGACAGATGACTGTCAAAAAGTAAAATTATTGATGAATATGTGCGCAATATATTTTAATTTGTTTGGGAAAACTATCTATCATACAGGATTAGTAAAATCTAAGACTAGTACAAGAACATCACAATATACATATAAAAGCTATAGCTTAAAGGGATATTCCTTGTTTGTGTAAACAGAAATTCTTTGTTTAATAATATAGCTTGAAAAGTAATTGATATTTAGTAGTAAATTGCAATTGAGCCTAAATAAGTGGTCAAAATTTTTGACCTGCATTAACATTGGTAAGATTTAACAGGTGACTTATACAAATGACACAAAAAATAAAGAAATTTCATCTTACTGAACCATCATTTTAATTACTACTTAATTAAAATCAAATAAGTAGTAACATTAAATGGAAAAACTTTTGTCAAAGTTACCTATAAATCTTAATTATAAAATTTTCGTGTCATTTCTATTTACGTGACACTGGCACTTGTCAAGCAGTACCCAGTTAACACAAGTGAAAGCCATAAAGAAGAATTGAATTGAACTACGCAAAATGTCAAATATATAACAGCATAAATGTAACCGAGCATAACCGCAGGCGGATATACGTGCATTATGTTTGAACCAACAACGTTTTTTTTATAAGAAGAAGAAGCATTTTTTATACTCTTATGTCGGTAAAGGCTTAATATATAGAACTTTATGTTTATTTATTATTTTTTAATATATAGGGAATAAATTGTTCACAAACAATTTGCAAGAAATTGAATGTTTGCATTTATCTAATTATTATTTTATTTCTTTTATAATGACAGACACTGTTTTACGGAATAAATGAAAAATAAAATAATAAAAAAATCGTGATTCTGACAAGTTGATAATAATAATTTGTAATACGGCATAATAATTATATTGTATGGTTAAACAGCCGCGAAGTGTCTTAACTGTCAAGGACTAAATGGAAAAGATAGACGGAACAAGAGTATACTTCAGTGCTGATAACTAAGCAATCACTACATCTTGATTGATAATATATACTATGTGTCATTCTCTTAGTAAGCTCGTAATGTATTGGCTCCAATTAAATATTGATTGTCTCTTAATGGTTGACAGATTACCATAAGTATAAAAGAACTAGTAAGAAGTTAGAATGAGATATCAATTATTTACTAGATTTTCAAAATTGAAGTTATATGCTTTCATCATACATTTCCTACATTCAATGTAACACTGGCAAAGTAATGTGCCCAATAGCACAAATGAAAGCCTAGCTTCACTAAATTTCGAAAAACCTAATTTAGGCATTGACTTCATATGATTAGTGGCTTAATTGGAGCTTTAATATTGGCGCACTCTGCGTGTGTTCCGTCTATCATTTTAATCTAATCTTTCATAACAATAATATAGATTTTAATATATTTAGCACGTAGATGTAGACATTTTGCACAAGTGTTAGCGCGTACATACCAAATGTTCGTAATATTCCCATTATGTATGTTAAAAAAGTATTGTTATTGGAATAAAATGTCTTACGTAAAATTACTGTTTATTATTTTAAACCTTTTTAACTATGTTGAGTTTGACACATATACATACACTATTGATGCCTATAGGTGGTTGAGGTGATTAGATCACTGCATACTTACAAAATCAGTGTGTAATTAACAATGTTTCCTTTTAAAATGTGTATTTGGTCAGGCCATTCTCCTCTAGTCATGGAGTTTAACTTGAGGCAACTAATACGTCATAGATTGGGGGAAAGACAACTTCAACAAGTTAGCAAGTATAATAAATATGTCAGAATAATTTAATTAACATTTTGTGTAAGTATGATTAGCCCTTGGAGTAATAGTGTTATAAGTTGGAATAAATATGATTCAGGTGCTTATAGAAATAGAAATACTAGAATGAGTTATGCCAACCTATGAGCATTGGTGGAGTGTAGGCTAACAAGCTCATTGCAAATCTATTTACGGAACATTTTTACTTGCAGTCTATCAAGAACGTCACACCCTACAGGTGTTGATGCCGTGGTGTCAGAGCAATTATTAACTTGCTTTAAGGCAGATGTTATGGAGACAATAAAAAAAGCAGAGCATTTTACATACGGTAAGCACCGACCCAAGTTGCTCACCGGCGTATTTGGATTTGGATGGAAAACATCAGCCGAATTATGTACTGCCTGTACGCTTAGGTGTTTTGCTGACAGTCCGTTTGCTGACAGTTAATAAATCCAAAATTTTAGGGCACGTTGTATCAAAATATTTAAAGATCGATGCGGTTGTTGAAAGAGAGCGGTGAACTTTGGCAGTTAGATGAAATATGCTCGCCCGCAGATTTGCTTGATGTACTGACGCTGACAAAATAAGGCTTTTTAACCCTACTGTCAACCGGTCTGTGGTTTCATATACTCTTAAAGGTCTGTACATCGTTCTAGAAAAAATACATCGTACAAACATCTCATCGATCATACTACCTTCAGAGAGTAGTGTTTCACCAAAACAAATAGAAAACTTCACTTTCACGTAAAGGCAAATTTTATATTGAATTGAAGCAGCGCCCCTGGCGGTATCGAGAGAAAACTCAAATGGGTGAGTGTCAGTGTCATATAAAATTTGCGTCGTTCTCGATATCGACGCAATAAAATCTTACACTAGCTAGCCACACAGCTCGACTGTCAGTCTAATATGGCAAAATAATGTCATTGGAGTATACCGATTTGTTCCATCCACTTTGCGTTTTGAAGCCGATGTATATATTTTTTTAAGAATCGACATAGTTAATACACTCAATAGTTCAATATAATAATGGCTACAGGATTCTGTTGGGGCTTCCGCGGGGAGTGCCATATTTTTCGAAGCGCGGACAGATAGATTCTATGCTATCATGCGTAAGAAAGCAGCTTCACCCGTGCAGCGTCTTCGTAGCGCCCATCACATCCTGTGGACCATTTCGGACAGGATAAGCTGCCCAATAGTGGCACTGGGTAATGGTGGCCAAAGTCTTTGATAAACAAAGCTTGCGAAAACATCCGTGCGCTTAGTCTCTGATTTTGTAGTTTTACTAACATTAACATAGTTATAGGGAAATATGATTACTAGCTTAGATTGAGTAACTAACTATCCCCTCTTCTATAAGGATGCCTGGCCCTGTAGTTGGCCGTTGGCTGAAAAGTTGATAATGATGATGATGATCATCATTATCAGCCTATCAAGACTAACTTAGTAACATACTTTTAAATATGTTTTTGTTTTTATTTCTAGAAATGTGGTAAAAACTAACAAACTGAAATAAAGTTCTTTTTATTTATTTATACTCAAAAAATGAAATATCTGAGTTTTGTCTGAAGATGAAATCCAATCCACTCGAAATTGCAGAAAAGGCTAGTAAAAATTAAAACAGCGTGTATACAAATAAAACTTTATTACAATTAATCACTAACTTAATTAATTTACAAATATTTATTGCTATTACAAAATAGTCCGTTCAAAAATAATTAACATGGATGATAAACTGACTTTTCTTACACCAAGTCAGAATGTCAGCGTAAAATAAAACTAATGCACATTGTTTTAAAGCTTAAATTTACATTTATTCGGTACTTCTATACTGAGGCTACGTCCTGAATGGCGTATGCGCAGTTCGTGGCGCACGAAACATTCTATAAAAACAACTGCACATTTTTTTGTTAAGTTAGCCTTCGACTGCACTCTCACCTGGTGGTAAGTGATAATGCAATCTAAAATGGAAGCGGACTAACTTGATACGAGTAGTATAAAATCCACACCCTTTTCGGTTTTTACACATCGTACCGGAACGTTAAATCACTTAGCGGTAAGTCTTTGTCGGTAAGGGTAACTAGTCACTGCCGAAATCTCCCATTAGCCATACCCATTAAGAAAATCTCTATCGGTTCAGCCTAGACAGACTAAAGATGTATATTTTGTTCGTTATGTGTATATATCAATAGTGATGAAGCATTGTCGACTTTAAAACGAGTTAAAATAAGATAACTAAGTTGCAGGCAATGAATGTCTAAGAACATCTGGTAAATCTGAAACAAAAAAATCGAGCTCTAATTCCAATAATTCGGGTATATGCTTCATAAAGCTATATTAAAAAAAAGACGTGTGGCACTCGGAGACTGCCGCGGTAAAGCTATTGCACAGCATTTTTTATCAACTTATGTTTACTTAACGACGTCATCAGGACCGTAGCCTAACAGTAAGGCGCTCTAAGTGCCCGAATTGCCAGAGAGACGTGGATTCGCAAAATTTGATTTCGATATTGAATTCGATATTGCAAAAAGTCATTAATTAAAAAAAAATGACTTTTTGAAATATCACGCTTGAAACAAAAATTCCGGAACCGACGGGATTCGAACCCGTGTCTCTCTGGCAATCCGCGCACTTCGAGCGCCTTACCGCTAAGCCACGTTCCCCGATGACGTTGCCAAAATTGTGTTTTTGATACTCAGAGAGTGTTAGGTTTTGTTACGGAATTTCTGTATTCGGTCTCCACGCTCAAGGCCCGCGATAAAAGCTATGCAATAGCTTAAAAAGAAAAAATAACCAAAATGGCAACATACGATGCTAGTCCCTGCGCTTCTTGGCGTGCGGCTCGTGGTGGTCTCTCTTGCGCGACGACTTGTCCGCGCGCTTCGCCTCGCTCAAGAACCGATCCAGACCGAACGGGTCGAAGTCCGCTTCGGGCTGCGTGCTCCGGGACTGTACAAACAAATGCTTTGAAAAAGCCAGAAGTTATCTATGCATAAATATATAAGTGAAATATAACTGGCTGACATTACAATGATTACAACAACGTACAATATACCCCCAGAACCGAACCAACCAATTACAACAATTTATGCTTAATTTACAATACAATGGTACAGTTATGAAGGTTGGATGTTATTAGAACTATCGTCTATAGAAGTTGCGCTAGCAGCATCTTACCAAATTTGGTTGGGTAGGGAGAATAATTCGAACAGAGAAGTTGCAAGGTCACAAATGGTACCCTTAAGCCTACATCTGAGTCTCCGACTCTGTTCGGCGTTTTTCTCACTGAATCCATGGAATGCTAAGATATTCGTCCATAATGTATTCTAAATATGGTGTGGTAGATCATTAATATACATTTGAAATAAAAATGGGCCGAAAATTGAACCCTGTGGAACGCCCATTAAGGTAGGTGAACCCAGCAACTTTTTGTCTAATGCATACCTTTCGAATTCTGACACTGAGACAAGAGACAATAGAATCAAGTATTTATTGATACCATAGTAACTCAAATAAAGGTCTAAGATCAACACAATCGAAAGCTTTGCATAATTCAAATAAAAAGCGAATAGTATTTTATGGATTTTCAGGCATCATATTTTAAATATGTTTTAGAGGTCTGGTTCCTGCATCACCAGTATTACGTGTTCATGAAACTACTGCTCTGGAGGAAACAAGTTATCAACTCACCGGTTCCTCCCTAGTTGCGTCCTTCTCAAAGTTGACAGGTCCCGAGCGTGTGTTAGTGCTGCTAGTGCCTGCAAAACCTTTGTCTGCCACGAAACTGAAAACAAACATACAATATTTCATTTCGTTGCATTGGTGTGAAAGAGAGCGATATTTCCGATTTCGCTTCGCTATTAGGCGACAATATGTCTTTTCTCTATATGATATAATGTCTTCGTGCTTATCGTAGACCTACACGACGAGGATTACAACCTCGCGTAAGAAACGCATAAAGGTGGAATTGGATACACTATGTATCCAATTCCACCTTTATGCGTGTGAATGATCGTCGTAATGACGCTCTACAAGTTTTGAAAATAAACGTAATATCAAAAAGGTACAAGAACCGTGGTTCAGCGGTAGAATGCTCTGGTCGCGATAGCCAAAGAGAGGCGGGATTGAATCACCGGCTCCGCAATTTTAGATTAAAAATTATATCCTAATGTGTGGTTAACACTTAGACGGCCGAGTGGCGCAGTGGGTAGTAACCCTGCTTCTGCGTCCTAGGCTGTGGGTTCGATTCCCACATCTGGAAAAATGTTTGTGTTATGAGCATGGATGTTTTCCAGTGTCTGGGTGTTTATCTATATATCATAAGTATTTATGTATAATATATATAAAAAAAAATATTCATCAGTTATCATAGTACCCATAACACAGGCTATCTACGCTTACTTTGGGACTATATAGCGATGTGTGTAATTGTCCTATAATATTTATTTATTTATTATTTATTTAACACTATCTAATAACAATAAGGCCTGTTGTCGTGAAAAGTAAATTTATAGTTAGCTTATGTTAACAGTTGGTTTTGATAACCAAAATCTTGGTGCACACAGGCCTAAAAGAGCGATAAAAGATTCCACTGTTAGAGATAAGTTCTTCTAACCCTCGGACTCAACTCTGGCAGCTTCTGCACCCAACCTTAGTATGAGTATGACACTGTTGCAGTCCCGTTACCTCTTCTGCATAGTCGTTACGTCGTGAGGTGTGGGCATGGCATTACTCACCGCTTGGTGGCGGCGATGGCGTCGAGGTCGCCGCCGTAGTTGTCCTTGTCGGCGTTGCGCGCGGGCCGGTAGATGTGCGCGCCCACCGTGTCCTGGTTGCGCCACGGCTTGTCGTACACGTTGTACGCCTCGTCGTCACCGTAACCTGCGAAACAACAAAAAACATTGTAATATTATAGTCATCGTCATCATTATCGTCACTGCTCTTTGAAATATGTGCCTCGTCCATTGCAACTTAAGTTTTGCGACTCGCTGAACTATGTCGTTTACTTTCGATCACGTAACTGCTCCCAGTATGTCCGCGTGATCGGGTGTATCAACAGAAAGAAGGAATTTTAATTAGCCCTGGCTAGTCCTTAAAGCAGCCTCAGCTTGATCTGTTTAGATATGTCACACTCTCGCTTCTTCACCAGTTTATACCAGTAACACTCACCGCTGTCCATGCCCCTGCTGTTGTTGAAGAGCCGCTGGTCGAACATGCCCTCCCCGCCCTGGTTAGTCTTCGCGGGTAGTCCAAGCGCAATCTGTTCAGATATGTCACGCTCTCGCTCCTTCACCAGTTTTGATCTGAAACCAATGTGTTATTCTATTAAAGCGATTTATGTAGATTTCAACTTAAGATATAAATTGTAATGAAAACCAAGCTTTGAACTAAAAAAAATTGTTACGATACTTTAATATTTATTTACCTACAATGTTTAACTAAGCCGACTTTAAGCTTACTCAATGTTTTCTTTTCTTTTTTTTAACTATCATTTAAAACAGCCCTTAGCCCTTAAAAGAGTATTGATACTTGTTTAAATTGTGACTTGATGATTATACCGAGCGGGTTATTTATCGCAGTTTTAGGCCTAACGCTAAAACACGGGCGGGTGCGGACGCGGGCGCACGCGTCGGAAGACCGCCGCGGGCCACGAGTCCGCGATCCGGCACCCATCGCGTGCCCCCGTCTCATTTAGCGCTGCTAGTATAATTATAATTATTACCATGAATTTTTACTAATTTATTATTTGGCAAAAAGACGTCAACGGAAACAACGTCGACTGCATAACCCGTTCATGACAAGCAGGTTCTCAGCGGAGAATTCGTAATCAAATTGTATCGATGTTCATTATTGTACCTAGCCTCCGACCCGTGTGACGGTGGCATCAAGCGGCGCTCGACTGATTCATAGAAACAAACCCGTCCGCGTGTGTCCGTCGCGTCCGCCGCGCGTGTGACAATCCGTCGCCCGCGTCCGCGTTCCGTTGCGCGTGCCTGCGCTGTCCATACTATTTTCCATTATACACACGCGAGCGTGCGCCCGCGCGAGTTTAGCGTTAGGCCTTATAAAGTTACCTTTTATCAGGTGCAGCACGCGCCAAGTTCCTATCACGTTGCCTCTCCCTGTGTCTCTCTGAGCGGAGTCTCTCGCGCTCTGCAGCCGACAGCTCGCCCTCCGGTGCGGGATCAACACCCTCCTCCACGCCCTCGTCCTCAGGGTTCCGGATACCAGCTCTATGGTCCCTAGCCCGCTGCGCTAACATCCTCAAATGCTCTTCTTTCTTCTCTTTCTCCCTCTGTGCCAGTCTCCTCTCGAGTTGCGCTCTCGCTTCTACAGCCTCTCTCGCTTTCCTATCTGCTATGTATAATGCTTCGGCTAGTTTGGAGAAGTTCTCGTTGATGTGGACTTGTTGCAGGCCACGACCGTCCGCAGCTAGACGCTTGTCCAGAGGTATTGTGTAACCTGAAAAATACATAAATTAGTTATGCTTTTTCTGATAAAGATCATGTTTGTATGTATACCTGCATGCATACTGACGGACAGACCTTTAAAAAATATTGCTTGCTGCTGCATTCTCAAAAAATTGGATTGGGCAAATCTTCACAGACAAGTTTGAGTTTGTTAAATCTCCTAGGCTTTCTCAAAAGAGATGCTATTTGAGTTCTAACCATACCATAGAAATAGGGCACTCTCGCAAACATGGTAAAAGCATGGTAATAAGGCCTATACCTACATGTGGGTGTGTGAAATAAACTTATTTTCATCTTAAAATATGAATACATTGAAGATACCCTTAGCGTTCTTCCAGTGCGACACGCATGGCGGCACCTTCCAGTCGCGCTGTTGCTTGACGGACACACGGCGCGGCGGCGAGTGCAGCACGGGCGCGGGCGGGGAGGGGGCTGCACGGGGAATTTTGCGATTGATCTGGAAACGCGGAGGCTCCAGTGGGTCCGACTGTGCCTCCACCATGCTGAACACAAAGAGATTTAATTGTTTGAGTTATACTTATGAACAGAGATTGATTTGTAGAGTAATAGAATGCAAGAGATATACCAATATATAAACCATAGCCTGACTTTATTATTATTATGCTGTATGCCCACATTACACTTAATAATTTATAACAATACACATATAATTTATTTTGATTTAGTGTTTATAGTGGTCCCTTGTGGGCAACGGCCTCCTCCATCTATATGTATGGTATGTATGTATGTAAATATGTTTTCATTTAGTATTTTATGTAGGGCATAAGAATTTTATGTAAGTATATTTTTATTTGATAATTTGATACTAGTTCCTTTATTTGTGTGAACTAACAGTATTCCTAAACAAATATATTTAAATAAAACCGAAATCGAATACGTACATTCCTACATATACCTAGGAAAACAAGTCTCGTTTAAAGATTCCAATACAGAGGATGAAGTGGACAGAAGAATCGCTTTAGGTTGGAATAAATACTGGTCTCAAAAAGAGATAATGAAAGGAAAATACAGTTTAGGCATTAAAAGAACGGTTATGGATACTTGTATACTCCCTACTTTAATTTACGGAAGTCAAACGTGGGTCTATACAAACAAAGTGAAGAACAAAATAGCCATTTGTCAAAGAGCGATAGAAAGAAGCTTAATGAATTTACGCAGGCTCCACAAAGTGAAAAATAAAGAAATAAGGAAGAGGACAAAGTTAACTGACGCCTTGCAACAAGCACAAAACCTAAAGTGGAGGTGGGCTGGCCATATCGCTAGAACAAAAGACAGACGATGGACTCACACCACAACCATATGGCCAGGACCAAACGGAAAAAGGAGTGTAGGATGTCCGAAGTCTCGTTGGTGCGACGACTTAAAATGTATAGCGGGCCCACAATGGCTATTAACGGCAAAAGATAGAGGCAAATGGAAGGAACTGGGGGAGGCCTATACCCATTGAGGGATCCTTATATCAACAATATCAATATTGTACATATTACTAACAATTTAGGATAAGTACTTTACTAACAATAGGTTTAAGAAATATTAATACTTTTGTGAAGATTAAGGATAAATAAAGGCTTTATTATTATTATTATTAACTGAATCTGAACCTTCTCTAATGCATGCACTTTTTCTCTCCAATATTTTCTGGTAGAGATCGCTCATTAGCGATAAGACCGCCAATTGTACATTGTTTTTATTTTTAATGTATTTTCTATTTTGTAAATCCTTTTTGTTTGGTGTACAATAAAGAATATTTCATTCATTCATCTTCTTCAAGTTCTCTCTATTTGAACCTCTACTTAAGCAGTTTCTTCCAGCCAGAGCCGTCACATTGTCAGCCCATTTACTGTTTTATATTCCAACAATTCTAGTCCCTAACGGTCCCGGCCGCTTTGTGATGAGTGGTGGCTCCATCGCCCATTTGTATAAGTGCAAAACCATGAATATACTAACCGAATAACCCTCTGCTTAGCTCCAGAGTTGAACGCACCGCCCTGCTGCGCCGGCGTGTAGCGGATGTACTGTGCTGGTGCCTGCAAGTACCGTGCACTATCTGAGCAATGCATAGTGACATGCCCACTAAGAGTGAGGTTGTATTGGCTATACTATTTATGTATTGAGCTACTTTTAATCAAATCATATAAAGTCAAAATACCACTAACCTATTGATTCATCACAAGATCTCTAAAACTTTTCACTCCATTGACTTGAAACTTAGCACAGATACTCTAATACTATAATACTAAGAACTGATTTGTCCATATTCCCATGAGAACAGAATAAAAATGAATAAAACACACACACACACAGGACACAGCTAGTTATAGCATAAAGCACAGCCAGCGCCCATCATTTGTATGCTTAGAAAACACATTTTAATGCAGATTTGATCCGCAGATACACTAATTAAAGAGGAAGGTTTAAACATATACTTTAATAAACAATGCTGTAGGTTTCCATTCAGACAAAGCTGGGGGTTTCCTCTAGTTTATCCTTAACCATCTCAATTTAAAGCTTGGATGTTCAACTCACAGCCTTTGGAGCAGCCTTGACAGGTAAAGCAGCTGATATCTTGGCATTGGTGAGCTTCTCCAGGGCCTGCTTCGTCTTCTCTGTGATATCTTGAATGTCATCTTCTGTAGGCTTCTGCAGAGATGCATCGTCTTCTGCTAATACTTCTGATGGCAGCAGGTCCGTTAATTTTGAGTAGATTATCTGAGGGCAAAATAGAGGTGAAGTTGTTAAAAAAATCTGTGATTAAGCATTTTTATTTTGGTATTTGTTTTAAAATTAGCAACACATATTTTTATTTGATCAATATCAATATAACTGCGACATTAGTCAATCAATCAATAATTGACTTTTAGACTCACTCATTGAATAATTAGGCAGTTGAGTCACAAATATTTGGCAAATATTTAGGTTATTGCAATGTGCAGCTATGGGCATATATAAAGTGGGTGGTGTGTTTAGGGGGCTTGATTCCCCATTGCGCAGGATGTGAGTCATAAAAGTTGCAGATTATGAGGAACTTAGACAAAATATTTAACATTTACGCCTAACAGCTTTAACATTTGCTGTAAGATGTCAGTATTTCACTAAGACTAAGACTAAGGCAAAAGCCACCTAGATTATCATTTTTGCAGCCTCGAATTATGTGAAAGCTATAGCTTGACTTGTGTGTGTAGCCAAACATATGCAACAATCTTTAGGTACTTACGGCACAGAAAATTGCTTTAGCAATTTTGTTGCATGTTATAGCAAAATGTTTGCTTTGTATGCAGGGATAAATGTGGCTAGTGTAAGATTTTACTGCGTTAATATCGAAAACATTAAAAAAGGCATATTTTATATCACACTGACACTCACCCATTCGAGTTTTCTCTCGATACTGCCAGCGGGTAATGCTTCAATTCTACATAAATTTGCCTTTACTGTGTTTGATATTGACACAGTAAAATCTTACACTAGGCACACAGTAAGACCTTGTGGCCTGTTGTAGGCAATTTAAATGATATTAAAATATTAGTTATCCTCACCTTATCAGCACTATGACCTTGTCTGGCTATTGCTGAGTACTTCACCCTTCCCGACTCATCCAACTGTACAGCTAATGCATTTGATGTGCTCTCTTTACCTCTTGCACCCATACCCAGTGGGTATTGGGCCACATGGATCTCGGGGAATGCTCCACCATCTGAAGCAAACATTTATATTTATTTGAATAAGCAAAAAGCCTGTAGAAATATGTATGTGAAAATCAGGTAGGGATCAAATTTTGATGATTTGGTAGTAGTGGATTAATAGTAGTAGTTCCACCAACAAGAGGCGGTATTGCATTAAAAAAATTTGATTGCCCGCCCGGGTAAATGGAAAACATCACTTGTTCTTTTATTGCATTGGTGAGAGCTATTTTTCCAAATTTCCTTTCTCGTACATTTTTCTACATAAGACAGATATCTCTTGCAAGGGCATCTTAGGCCTACTGGCATAGTTGGAGTCAATCAAAAATATTAGTGTTTCGGTCTTTACCTCCAAAATCTTCTTCTGCCCTTGGAACCCATCCTTTTCTCTGACCATAAGGCGGTACACTAGTTTGGGACACTACAACCGCACTGCCCACGAGTTTCGTTCTCTGTTCATCATCTCGATCCCATACAGGTTGTATAGGAGCAGGTAGCAAGCTAAAAACAAGCATAGTTATGAAATATTTAGATAATGCAAAATGTCATAATGTCATAAGTATTAGGTTACTCTCTAAAACAAATAACTACAATTTGAAAATTAAGTAGGCACAGTAAATGATATATTTATGGAAATAAGACATACATAGGTCTATAACGTAAAAATACACCAATATTTCAATGTTACATCTAAAGTAAATAGTGCAAAGGACCATAAAATAAAGTTTTATTCTGTTATGTTTCGTCATAATTAGGACTACGTAACTGTGATTTCTACATTCATTGATTACTGCTTGTGAAAGTAAGCTGTTTTATTAGGAAAAATTCAGAAAATATCGTAAATAAATTTAAATAAAAGTAAACACACAACACACCTCGATAAAGACGCCATTTTGTTTGACAGTTATGGCATAGCATATGACAGCCATTATCAGCGTTACAGATATAATAATCAAACTTGTTATCTCTGTTCGTTCTGAAATATACAGGCATTCTTAACACAATTTGTTGAAAAAATCATAAATTAATTAATCTTTTAGTATATTTCGGTCACAATGTATTTCAATACACTGTCATTGAAATAAATTGATCAAATATATAATTGTTAACAATCCGCTAATTAACATTTGACTAACGAAATGAAAAGTTGTTTGTAAAAAGAGGTGGAAAACTGACAGATTCGTATATAAATGAAGTAGACTGCGAACGTCTCCCTTTTATAACCTCAAAAATGCGCGAGAAGTGTTACAGTGCTATGGCGAAGTGAACTTATTTTTATTCCAAAAATAGTGTTAAAGTGAAGTAATTGTGAATATGCCGTCGAAGAAAAGAAAATACAATGCGCGGTTCCCAGCCGTAAGTTTTTCATGGCCGAAAACCGCGATACAAACATGAAATTTGTGTTTTGTTTATTGTGGATTCTACGCTTTTGGCGACTGATGACATTGTTTGCTTTTAGGGACGAATTAAGAAGATTATGCAGACGGACGAAGAAGTGGGGAAGGTGGCTCAGGCCGTGCCAATCATTATCTATATCCTTTTTTATGTGGACACAACATAAACTCTCGTTTGATTTAAACAAACAATACCTAACTTTGTAGGTACAACTGGCGACATTATTATGAACAGTAACTATTTTTGTCTGTCCTTTGTATTCAGATGCATTATCAACACAGTTTATTTAAATAAGTAGTTAGTTGTGGTAAAAATATGTCGACATTTTATACAGTGTTTGTTGAATTAATTCTTTTGTCATTTTTATTATTGTGTACTAAATTTTGTCTGTATGCACACTTTGTACAAGTGTTTCCTTACAAGTGGCTGAATAGATTTAGGTTTTATTTACATAACAAACTCCTGGACAGATGCTTTTCATAGAAGGTGAACCAGCCATACTAATATAATCAAATTAGTATGTAAAAATTTAAGTTATTCATATCAATCTTCGAAAAATCTCTAGACAAGTTGAGCTTGCAGTAACACTTGGGTATGAGAAGCCTATAACAGGGCTTGCAATTAAAATGCCTGTATAAACACAGGCCCATGTATGCACTGGCCGAGACATGATTTTAACATGGATTTTGTTTCTATTAGAGTTTTATTTTTGCTTGAATAACTGTTGATAGGAGTATCATTGCAAAGATGAAAAAAAATGTCATAATCCTTTTATAAACTTGCACACATGTACACTAAATAAAATTATTATTTTAAAAACAAAAACCTCACTGCTTAGAAGTATTGAACTGAAAAGAGAAAATCAAGGAGTGCTATATCTATGTATACTTTATGTTGCTGCAGGCATTGACAAACATAGTTTTGGTAGATTCTTTGCCCGCAGATAGCAACCTATTATTTGTTATTACCCGCCTGCAGCACCATAAAGTATATAGAAATAGTGATTCTTGTTTTTCTCTTTTCTGTTCAATACTTCTAAGCAATCAGGTTTTTGTTTTTATAATAATAATTTTATTTGAGACTTTAGTTTTGGTTTGTGGTACAGAAGTGATTTTCATGGTACCCTTTTTGTGATTTTTTATTAAAACAGTTATCTAAACATGATCTGATATATATATAACCTATGTCTACCACAATTCTGACAAATTCATTGACACCTCACATATCAAAATCTGTCCAATCGTTTAGGCTGTAGCACGTGCCGAACAAATGGGCATATATACATACATATGCTCAAAAAACATTACTCTCCTTCTGAAGCAGTCGGGTAAAAAGGCTGTGAAAATTGTCCCTTTGGAGGAAAGGCTTTTTCAGTTTGTGTGAAATAATTTATTAGGAGGCTATTTAATCTGTATATGCACTTAACTCAATGGTTTTACCACAACACCTCGAACGCTGGAGCTGTTTGTGGAGTCTCTGCTGAACAAGGCCATGCATGTGACGATGCAGAGGAACGCTAAGACCCTCAGCCCATCGCACATCAAGCAGTGCATACTGGCAGAGTCCAGGTTCGACTTCCTTAGAGACTTGGTGAGTGTGATGAATAATATAATAAAAGTTTAAAGTTCTGGACTTACTAATACATACAAAAACATAGTTTAGAAAAAATATTTAGTTCCAAATTACTGAGAAATTTTTGCAGGCAGGCCTAAGAACTCATGACTCCAAACCATATAAGCTAGACCAACAAGACACTTTAACTGAATCAACAAAATATTGAATGATATATGAAATATCACTAGGATATAATATAATAAGCCCTTTATTCTGTGATAAGAAATTACATAATTCAAATACATTGAATTTTTACATACAATGTATCTTAGCATAGTGTGCTTTTCAACATCCTCCAGCGACTTCTGCTCTCTGTCACCTGTCTACTCTACTTCCCCACTGTACATCTTAACATGTGGTCAACACCACTTCTGCTGATCAACTCAAGTAAGAACATAGGTGACCCCCATTTTGGTTGGATGGTTAGTCTTTCTCACCCTGTCCTTTATTTTGTGACAAGTCAAGCTCCTCTCCATGGCCTTTAGTATGTGGTGAATTAGCCCTTTGAGCTATAGTGAGCGCCCAAGTTTTACATCCGTATGTTAGGCATGGCAAGATGCATATGTTGTAGGCCTTCCTCTTAATTGCCTTGCTCAGTTCCCAGGATTTCATTATCTCCTTCAGGGACCAATATCCTTTTCAGCCAATGGCTGACTAGGATATTATTAGTTTATGATGAGTTCAGCATTTGTAGATTTATGGGGAAATCTTAAATCTTTTTCACCTGATTTACAGGTGAAAAACATCCCTGACGTGACGGCAGCAGAAGAAAGGGAAATGATGAGCAGGGAAGGTTCACCTAATTCTATGAGGTAATGTAATAACTAAGATAAGTCCCCTGCTACATCTGTCTCTCGGTGATAAACTGAAAGACTACTGAATGGATTTTCTTGCAATTGGCACCAAAAGATGATGATTCCTGAGAAAGGTTAAGTATATAATTTGTTAAGATTTTGTAAATTGGCCGAAAAGCTGATCATTGTTGAAATAGTCACATTGTTTGAGAGCTTTCATTGTAAATTTGAGAAATAAAAAAACAATGTATGGAAGGATTAATCCTCTTTATTAGGACTAAAAGTCTGCGATGTTATAATTTAATTTTTAAAGATAGCTTGCTTTTGTTTCCTTCGAAAAAGGGTCGAGTTTTTTTTTTTTGCTTCTTCGAGTTCTGGGAAGCAATACACTATTTTACTTGTTGTAGTTGCGGGCATTTTGCTGACGGAAAAAGTAGATAACAGAACAGCACAGCATAACTTGCAGAGCTGGCACTGCCTCAAACAAGTTCAATAATAAAAACATTAAACGTTTTTAGGCATTCAGACCCAAACCCTCCGCGGAGGGTAGTCAGAGAAGACTCGAACAGTTCGAGTAGCTCCGAAATTAGAGTACAAGCAACAACAGCCAAAGACATCCTGCGACGAGCGATATCCTTAGACGCGGACAAGCCGAAGAACGAGACTGTGACGTCAGAGGCGATAGGTAAACCCCTACTTTACACAATGTTGATCACTCAAGGTGCCAGCGTGATATGTACAGCAACCGGCTGCCGTTTCACGCCTTGACGAGATTTTAACAAAAAATAGAACCGACTCAAAACGCACTGAAAAGTAAAAAATAACTGCGTCATTTAGTTGCTTTAATTTACTTAAGCATATCTATGAAGTCGGTGCCAGCAAGTTTAAGGAACATTTATTTAATGTAGTAAAGCAGTTTGTGGGTTCTAGGTAACATCCTTAAAGTAGAAACCTTGGCTGGCACCGACTCCTGGATATGCTTAAGTAAATTAAAGCAACTAAATGACACAGTTATTTTTTACTTTTCAGTGTGTTGTGAGTCGGTTCTATTTTTTGTTAAAAATTTTTATTTCTTACCTTTTAGTGATTTATTGCTACGTAACGTACTCGTACTATACTGTCATAGTATATTATATGGCACTAGTAGCCAAAAAGCTACCGATACCGAGACAAAAACCGAAATCGCTGTAAGCGTGCCTCCAAAATTTGAAGAGTTCAATTTCCCCAGGATATCATCATCAGATCCTAACATGATGACAATGGGACCACCTTGGAAGTATGACCTTTCTAATAAGAAAAGAATTATCAAAATCGGACAACTCTGTAAAAAGTTATGCGTGGTCATGCATAAAAAAAAATATACTTACGTGTCGAATTGAGAACCTCCTCCGTTTTTTTTCGTCGGTTAAAAATACTTTTGAAGTTATGTTAAATAGGTATACCAAACCTTACACAATACTTTCAAAGTTACTTTATGCTAGATGTATCCATAAGAATTGAACTAAAAATTATTTATCTTCAATGTTATGCTGTGGATAGATGCAGCAGAAGTTTGTGTGAGCACACAATGTATTCTACGTGAGTGGAATTAATTTTCTCAGTGTAGCGTCAGAACAATGATAAAATCTTGCTATTTTGCGCTAAATTCGATGAATCCAAGCGGCAACGCTAACAAAACCTACAGCGTTCAGGTTCAAGACCTAGTGTACAAACTTCAATTTAAATGTAGGTATGATGTCAATTGAAGTAGCGCTATATGCATAACCTGAGAAAATGCTTCAATTTTGCTTACAAATTGACATTACGAGTGGTTACGTTTTTGTCACGGAGACTGGAGTTTACGTAGAGACGTACATTTACACTGCTTGTACGGTTTTTAACTGACAAAAAAACGGAGGAGTTTCTCAATTCGACACGTATATATTTTTTTTTACGTATAACCACGCATAACTTTTTATAGAGTTGTCCGATTTTAATAATTCTTTTTTTATTAGAAAGGGCATAGGATCTGATGATGATATCCTGGGGAAATTGAAGGAACTCTTCAAATTTTGGAGGCACGCTTACAGCGATTTCGGTTTTTGTCTCGGCTACTGAGCTTTTTGGCTACTAGTGACGTATAATATACTATGACAGTATAGAACGAGTACGTTACGTAGCGATAAACCACTAAAAAGTAAGAAATAAAAATATTTAACAAAAAGTAGAACCGACTCAGCCAAGGTTTCTAGGTTTCTGGTGCCAGCCAAGGTTTCTACTTTAAGGACGTTACCTAGAACCCACAAACTGCTTTACTACGTAAAATAAATGTTCCTTAAACTTGGCTGGCACCGACTTCATAGATATGCTTAAGTAAATTAAAGCAACTAAATGACACAGTTATTTTTTACTTTTTAGTGCGTTTTCAGTCGGTTTTATTTTTTGCCATATAAGACGTAAAGCTTAAACAGCATAACACTCCTCGTCTGTGCGGTGCTAAAGTACGGGTTATAACAGAAGGGAAAGGTAGAAGTGTGTGTAAAGACTTGTTTAGTTTATAACAAAGAAATGTATTTTTATTTGGCCATAGATTTAACAAAGAAACAGTGTGATAAGCCGATAGTGACGGCGAACTTTTACCAAGAGACGCAGACGGACGAGGCGCAGCACAGAAGCGTCATAACCCTCAACCCCACGTACGCGAGCCCGCAGCCCTCCACATCCAACTACCCAGGCGAGTATACACTGGGTGTAAAGGACGTGTTAACGATAACTTAAACCAGTGACTCAGTGTATATGTCACCGGAAGATAAGAAGATACGCAAGTTTTTAAATTTCTTGGGAAATTTGTAAACTTTCGTAGGATTTTAAATGAGAAATAAATTGTATTATTTTACGCCCAAATTTATCAATTTGCGACATCTCATGGTAAGTTTATAAACTAACAGATATCCATACGTAAGATTCTAAACGGTTCGACCAATAACAGAAGAGCTTTTAACTTTACGCTTCTTAAAAATACGGAAATCTATATTGGGGGTTGTCTATGGTCAAAGGCTTAATTAATTAGATATTTCTTTCCGCAGGTTTCAAAAGGCTAATGAGTTACCCCGAGCCGGTAAGCTTCCCAGCCTACCCGGAAAGAAGCAACGACGTTACCCCAATACTAAACATAGACTTTTCCAAAAACTTAGCCCTACCCGAGATTAAAGTCCTAGACACCGCAGTGGCCAGTATAGTAGGTGTGCCCAAAGATGATAAAAAGTTGCAGAGGCAAAACTCCAAAAAGTCTGAAGTGAAGAAACTCGATGCTATACCTAAAACGTTAGTGCCTCCCAGAGTCGATATAGATCATTTGAATTCAGGGAACCTACAAATAGACGAAGACTATGATACCTGAATGTTTTATTTTATAAGTGTAAGTTTTTATTTTTTGAAGCGAAACTTTATTATGCTCTGTATATGTATGTTAATAAAAAAGAAAAATGTTTTGATTAAATTCCAAGCAATAATTGTGAACGTCCAACTTCTGTTACAGCTATCTGATGTATGTATAATGAGTATTCATACAATAGAACATTTAATAACTTAGTTATAGTACCTCGTAATACTTTAATAAAACCTAACTTGTGGCTGTAGAACATATTACAGGACATAATAGCGCTTGAGCCATTACATATTACTAATAGGGAATGAACGCGAGTGATTTGAATTAAGGCCAGATATGTTTCTTTGTATTCCTTATGTATTTATCTATACTAATATTATAAAGAGGTATAGTTTGTGATCTTGTGACGTTGTAAGGGGTAATCTCTGGATTTACTGAACCAATTTTCCAAATTACTTCATATAACTATAAGGGCTAACGCTAAAACTGGCGCGGTCGCCCGCCGCGGGCCACAAAACCGCGCGCGGACACCCGTCGCGTGCGCCCGTCTCAGTAAGCGCTGCTAGTATAATTTTATTCAATAAAATCAACAAATATTTATTTGACCGTAGCATCTAGCGGCGCTCGACTGATTTGTAGACACAAATCCGCTCGCGTGTGCCCGTCGCGGGCGCCCGCGCCGTGTACCACTATTTTTCATTATACACCCGCGAGCGTGCAACCGCGCCAGTTTTAGCGTTAGCCCTAAAGATTTATTATAGACAACTAGCATTCGCCCGCGACTTCGTCCGCGTGAGAACCTCTTAGGTAGCCTTCTAATTTTAAAGGCAGACTTTCATACAAAGTGTGCTCATTCCTTGCTCCCCCTCTCAATTTAATTTTTTTATAATTTCCCGTCCCGTGTACTAAAGATCTACATTTTTGTTAAACATTGTACGACATTTCAGTATATTAACATTAACAATATATATTTTTGGCAAGATGGGTAGAAATTGATATAAAATAGTATATTTCACTCTTGAGTCTAGCCTTCAGAATAAACAAAAATAATTTTACATTCCGACACGCAGATCTAGAGATTAGCCCGTTTAAACAAACGAACAAACTCTTCCGTGTACTACATATATAGATAGTTGAACAAAGATCGAATTCTAAATCCATCACCGTATTAACGTTTCTATCATGAAAGCATATCAGTACCAAAATGCTGACCTCTATTCAGTACGTATAATATAACACGAAGGAGGTTAGAAGAACTAAATTTAGACGCCATAGCGGCATTTTCGCGCTTTTTAGAAATTTTGTAATATCTCCGAAAATATATAACTAATTAACTGAGCAGAGAACAATGAGTAGCTGTCAAACAATGTGTCACGCACCGGCGCCATCTACTTACAATATTGGTTTGTAGTACATACTATGTATCAGAGATGGCGCTGTATGGGAAAAAAGATTTTCCCGCTTTTCTGTTGAAATTTTTCCTGTATTTTCTTTGCTATAAACCTCACAGAGTCCGAGACCTTTCCGCCGTGTAGAGGCCGCCCGCGGATTCACCCGCGTAGTATTCGTTCCCTGGCTTCAATTACGGGTTAAAAATTGGCCTACGCGTAATTCAGTAGTGTTTGCATAAAAAATTGAGAAACATCCAAACATACAAACTTTTGGTAAAAGTGACGTTACTGTACGTAACAAGTTCTGGTAACCAATAGTGTTTTTGACAATTGTTTTTAATTGTTTTTTAAATGTTCGATCTGTATGACGCTTATTGACGCCGATTCTCAGACCTGCTGAATACGCATACAAAATTTGGTAAAAATCGGTAAAGCCGTTTCGGAGGAGTACGGTAACTAACATTGTGACAGGGAAATTTTATATATTATAGATAGATTATATATTAATAAACAGTAATAGTGTTTTATCCACTCCCTTTTGAGGAAGGAGGCCTGGCCCTGTAGTAGGCTGTTAATAGGCTCATGATGATGAACAGTGTTTCACGTTTCATTGTTACCTATTAGACTTGCACTTTGTTAGCTATTGGTGTGATAAGGACTGTAGAACGTACTACAAGCTGTTAAAGAATGCTACAGTCATATGACACCCAATAGTGGTGCAAGCTCTTATAGATAATTAGATATCATCTATATAATATAATCATTACTGGTAACACTGACAGGAAAAGACCGAGGAGGGTCCAACACGATGGACTGACCAGCTAAAGCAAGATAATAAGATGGACTTCTAACCTATAGCAAAGATGGCTAACAATAGAAGCCAGTGGAAAATACTAGGACCTACATCTTCAGGAATACAGATATAATGTAATGGGGTAGACGACTCTATATTTTTATTACTTTATTATAAACTAGAATAAAAGTAATCATATAGACTGAACATAAAAATAAATACCGATAAATATTTACAAAGTTATAGGTGCTTAAATTTTTAGGGCTCTTCTGACCATTTCTCGCAAAATGAAAATTCGTGGTAAGCTGCTTTGGCGACACTTAGTTATGACGTCACGACATTGTATTGCTGTCTTTGTCTTAATTACTAAGACAAACTATTAATATTTAAAGTAGTTCCATGAACATACAAAAAAAATCATTACATGTTTTTAGAATACAAACAAAAAGCATACACACTAAACAAGAGGGGCCAGTGTGAATTTTTTACCGAGCGATTGCGTAAAAACAACGTCAAACCATATAGAAAAAAAGCGTTTACTCACGCTATAACTAGATGGCGCTGCTTCGATTCCATATGAATTTGCGTTAAGTTTTTGCGCAACTACTCACACTAAGTATTCAGGTACATTATTAAGAAATACATAGAGAGCTTGTGAGAGTATGAATGAAGTTTCGCTTCCTTCACGTGTACGAGTACACGCAATTTTTTTATGTTATTCTGCTATGTTTCGTAGCGTGATGTTACGTGAAATTTGTTATCCAAATAATGTTTAGTGTATAATAGTTTATATTACAACAAATCAGATTAATAAATTATTGTAATTGTAGTATGCAATGTTTTAAACAACGAAATCTTTCATAACTACCTACAATCACAAGCAATAATTAACATATATCTAATATTTATTGAGAAGAAATGTTAATATTTAAACCTAATATCACAAGTTACAAAAACAGGCACCCGCAGTGTGTTCTGGGACACAATGCAGGTGTCTATTTTTGTAATAATACTAATTTTATATGAATTTTGAGAAAGTATGCTATGGTACAATATTACCTATATATTATACGTTGCCTATCAAAAAGTAGCCGCAAATACATTTTCTTAAATTTTGTGATAAAATTTTTATACCTTAACTTTGCAGTTGGTAACCATTTTTTTCAATTCTTTACATCATTATGCAATTAATATGGTGATATTAATTACAATAACATGTTTTTTAATCAATTTTTTGTTATTTTCAAGAATTAATAACACACAGTAATTAATATCAGCAAATAAATTTTTCCGAAATTAATTACAGGTAGTTGCGGTTAATTTTGATTAGCAACACAATCGGTTAATATCCATTTCATGCTCCCCCCAACATTCATTTAAAATTAGTTTTAACAAAAACACTGATACGTGCAGTATCGGGCAGCAAGGTCTTAGATATCAACAGTGAGCCTAAGATACGTACGTAGAATTATGTTTTTTTATTAATTACAGGTTGGCCCTTGACGCCAATGCGCCATGGAGGCTGTCAAAATCGTGTAGTGAATGATATTTCTGCACCCAATATTTCTGTGTGCATCTTAGGCCCAGTAACTAAGGTCGTGTTGATATTTTATCTTTAAAAACTTCATTTGTGAAAATCACGAAATAAGATCATAATTGGATATTGTTAAAGCTTTATAACGGCTATAGCACGTACTACAAGCTGTATCAAAGCTATATACGTTATACAGCTGATTTAATTTAAAAAATATATATTAACTAAGAATGTTGGTTCGTACATCATTTGTCATTCGATATTATTTACTCTTGGGCGCCACTCAGATTGGAAACAAAGCGGCTCAAGTTAATCAACTACAAATTATAATATTCATCTCAATTTTCAAGTAATTAGGGTACAAAAATGTTTTATACATTGTGTTAGGGAAAATATCGCGCTTGTAAAGTCGGAAAAAATTCTCGAAAAGTTGTCACGACAACAGCCTTTGATGGTTCGTGAGAGGTACAACATAATACTATTATATACTAAAAAAAATAAAAAAATACAATAATCCATTTCCTTGACACCTCTCAACTTTTATATACTAAAATGATCGACGCGCACCTGAAGTGGGAAATAGAGTTGAATGAATTTGCTATTGGCAAATATTATGACGCGAGGCTACGCTTTTCCTTTTCCCCTGTGTGAGTTAAGCCTTATAGGTACATTTTATTATTCCAATCATCGAGGTATATGTATAAATAAATGGTTCCAATATAGTACATATATAGTATCATTTCGAAGTAAATTAGGCCACAACAAATATTGTACTGCACTTATGTGCAAGATGCATTTACCCTGAACACTGAGAACTTTTTAAATCACAAATCTTGGTCTGGACCCCGAAATCGAACCTTGCACGTCATGATCCGTATCCGAACCGATTTACTGTTAGACCAGAGGGGCTGTTAATGATTTATTAAGTGTTAGGTTGTGTATTTAATTATGCTAAAACAGATTAAATAGTTATAATGTATGTTCGTTTGGATAACAAATTACGTGATTG
This sequence comes from Mycalesis mineus, assembly GCA_034621355.1. NCBI lineage: Eukaryota > Metazoa > Arthropoda > Insecta > Lepidoptera > Nymphalidae > Mycalesis > Mycalesis mineus. Next base: position 8,715,142 of record CM067898.1, on the reverse strand, counting down.
TGTTGTTTACCAGTTTAGGTATATTGTATGATAAGTTTTTAATAAATGAATAATTAATTATTATTGTTTAATTTTTTGTTTTCATTTTATTTTAACATACCGAATTCTCTTACCTTTTAATGATTTCAGTTGGTCAAAGACGCCAAGTAAAGTGTTATTGCCGACCAATAATTAAATATCAAAATTAAATAGGTACGTCTATTTTATAATATGAAATGGTAAGAAAAGTGCTATTAAATGTTCTTAATAGTACTACTAAGTACTACTATGTATTCTATTGTAGCAATTAGACTATCATCTGATAGTGATCGTTAAATAATCAAACATTATCAGTTATCACCCTAAGCTCGCCAAGCCACATTAGAGCAGCATGTTGGGCGGTGGCTATAAGCCGCATATACCCAATTCTATAAGGATGAACGCTTGGCCGTGTAGTCGAACATTAATAGGCTGATAATAACGATGAGAACCATAACTTTAATTTTTTTTAATACCTAATTTAATAAAAGAGGTTTTATAAGTATAGTTTATAATAAGTTATTTACAAATAAAACAAAAAGAAAATAATTCAATTTTCTTTATTCAGATATTTACATGAAATAATTATTTTTAAGTTACAGTATTGAGATAAGTTCGCGTAATGCAATTATAATAATATTAGTTAGGTAATAATTTAGATTTACATACAAATAATAATAATAATTGCGGGTACAAGGCCTAGATACAAGGATAGTTAGTACATTTATATCTAGTAGTATTCAATTCAGCAAATTACAATACAATAATATTACAAATAGTGCTAAACTTTATGCAAAAAAGAATATAACGTACTTTTCTTCCACTTTTACTCGCAAATAGCTTTTATTGAAAAAAATTAAAAATCAATCGGCTATATACGTGTTAGCATCAAATTCTTTTCTGCATTTAATCAAAAGGTTCAAAAAAAGTCGTTTTGTGTTGACGATATTTCGGTTCCTAGGGTGTTGGAAGAAAAGTACTGTACTTATGTGTTGACCGAAAAACAATTAACAACGTTTAGTTAAAATTACTTCGTAGGCTAAATATTACTAGACCATAGATTGCTTTATTTCCGGCCATCATAATTTACTTACTATTATTGCACCTACACAAAACTTTTAGCTAAATAATAAAAATGCGATAGATATGCATATATCGTAACAAATAGAAGGACGTGGTATCTGCCTACCCCCATGACAACCAGGCGTGATACTATGTAGGTATTTACAAAATAGAGTAGGTTAGGTTAGTACTAATTATGCAAGACTGCAAAACATGGTGAAGATTTGACAGGTAGGCAGTTACTGCAGAAAATGCAACGTTAATGTACATACACTTTAACGAGTTAATTAAAATCATTGTTTCTTAACTAAATAAAAACTTGAGCGTCTCGGGCCGCCCGACAGAAGTGACAATTTAAATACGGCTAAGGATTAGAGTAAGGCCCCTATTTCACCAGCGTTTTGCGAGCGTCAGCGTTCCTTGATCGTCAGCGCAGCGGTGACGTCGCGTTTCCGCGTACAATCGGAGAAAAAATAGACTGCGACAAGAATTACTACTCGACGAAAATAACGTAAAAAAAATTATCATCGTCAGTTTTGGGAAAATCTTATATGGTCCAATCGATTACGAGAAAGTGAATATTTCGCACTGTACTCTGATAGTATTAAAATAACGAATCTAAATCTTACAAATATTTGCGAATGTCGGAAACTATATACGAAAGAGAGGCTTGTTATAACTCAGAGATAACAAAAAAAATACATTTAAATTTGTCATACAGGTTGTAAAAAAATGTAAGTACGTGATTGTACTTGTTGTCAAGAAACACAACGTCGCCGCTGCGCAGACGTTAAAGTAACGCTGACGCTCGCAAAACGCTGGTGGAATAGGGGGAGAATGGCTACCGCTGCCGGGAGTGAAAGGGAAGCCATACAGACTGGTTACGTATCATTTCCCCTAAGCAGTTATCACTCCCAAAACAAATTAGTCATCAGTTTTGCGTAGGTACAAATAAAATTTTAAACAACGTACATACTCTTTTACAATTCTCAATAATCAGTGTAAATATAGCAATGTGCAGTAAATAATTATAGTTCACTTTGTGTAATGTTTTGCAAGCATAATATTAAAAGGTACGTACGTAAAGTCAGTAATTTTACAATAATTTGACAAGCGTAAGTTCCCTTGCAGTGTGGTACGGGCATTTATACATATGATAAAAAAGTTAAGTTTATTAAAAACATTACATGATAATGAAACCAAAAATTGGTTGTCTGTAAAGTCGGTTTACTGACGATAGTTGAACGTGACAATGTCTTAAGAAAATACTGATGGAATGGTAGCATTTAATTGGTAATTAAAATTTTTAATTTAAGTATATTTTTATAAATATTAATTTAAATTAATAAAATAATTGATTTTGATTTTATAAATTTATATTTTAAATTTAAAATTAATATATTAATTTAATTTAAAATATATATTTGAAGTCACTAAAGATATGTTTTTTCGTGCGTGCAGCCGGCTCTATCGAATTTTAAGACGTTGTCACGTCAAAAACTTAAAATGAGGTCTTTTAAAGTCACTAAATAATGTGATACAGTGTAACAGAGAGAAGAAATAGTTTATTTTACCTATTGTAAGTTTTTGTTTTATCACATTTTTAAATAATGCTTTAAAAGCATAAAGTTTTGATAATAAAAACGAACGAATACAAATTCAACTTACGGGGAAAACGATCAATTGAAAATCACAGAACCGGCTGAAATTCATATTTTGCGATTACGCAGCAAGGGTGTTTAAGGTCTACATATTTCACATAGCAGATGTATCCGCTATTTGAATGGCGGCGCAATGCTGCCACATTATCAAAGGTTGTATGAAACACATCCATAGCGCTGTACGTGACATTCTGAATGAAGTGTTTTATGTTAACTAGCACATTGCATCTTTATGAGCGCTAAGGTTGCACCCCCATTCCGCCCCGACCGCTGTATAGCTAAACTTTTAACCAATTTCATGCTATCATAGCATGCTTCTATTAGATTTAGAGAATATATTTAACGCTCTGTGTTTTCAATACAATCGCAAAATAAATAATTTATTTAAAATAAAAACTGTAGTATAATGACGAAAGGATAGTCTTTTTTACAGGCGTTATAAAAACGTCAAATGCAAAATAATATTCGTCCTACCCTCCGCAAGGTCACAATACTATCCACGTATGTGTATACAAAATGTAAATGGCTTACATTACTATATTTATATATATAGAGCTCGAACATTAGCAAAATCTACATCTAGCGGTGACCTTTTGATAACGCACTGGCTTGATATACATCAGTTACCTACTAGCAGATGCTTTTGGGATCGCATCACATCACATTTCCTTGACTTAATTTAGTTTGTTTTTGTGATGTTTTATTGTTTTGTTTTTTTTCCAAATACACTTTCCTTCTTTGCTTCAAATTCTGTTTTAATCTTTAGACTTTAATAAACAGACTTTTATGCAAAGCACACCCTCCATTTCCTTATTAAAAGCCGATATAATAAATATTTTTAATAATTATTTAGATCTTATTTTTTATCACACCAGAAAGGTTCTCTTGTGAACATTCCTATTTCGTTTTAAATTCGAAAGAATCTTGCAGTAACATTTTCATGACATTAGTGTGCGATGAAGGAGCTTTTTATGTATGTATTCGTGAATGAGTTTCAATCCTCATTGTACCTACAATAGATTTTTTTATATGGTTTCCTCATTCTGTATTACATAATTGTTGACTTGAGCACCCATATATCTAAATTGTAATTTAAACAGTACTTCGTTTCGACACTACGTTAAATTAACATTTATTTCGCTTTCTTCCATAGAGCCTCAATACCATTATTCTCCGTCTTAAAGTAAAGACAGTTGCGTGATCAAACGGCCAACAAACAGTTTAATGTTCCCAAATGGAACTTATAAAATACTTTTAACAAATACGTCTCTTAATTCTTAAATCTAGAGTATTCAACAAATTTTGATTGGTTTTTCATTTACATCATTATTAGGTTTTATTCATTGCCAATTGATTACCGATTACGATTTATTGTAGATTAAAAATGGATATAGTTTTTTTGCTAAATTGTTTGAGGTTACACTCTTTTTCTAACAAGTTAAAGGACGCCTTTTTATTGGTACAAAAATGTAACCTAAAGTCTATTCGCATAGAAATTTCCCACTGTATTCACATTCCAATGTATTACTAGTTAATTGTCACCATATGTAAATATAGATATTGGAATTTTCTATATGAACGAACCATTTACTTTTTCATTTCAATTATGATTAATGGTATAGTTTGTTGCAATTAATAGGTAATAGGTATGAACAGATTACATAACAATTATTATTTAAAACTCCCGAACATCATCTCTTCTCAAATACATAATATTACAATTATTCAATTAGTTAATTATTATTATTCACATTATATTTATACGATTCAGTTCTTTCTGGTACATACATGCTCTTTATTTGTATTCTTCCCTTTTCAATAAAATCAAGAACTTAATACACTACTTTAATATTACCACTCTCGTCGATAGACTATATAAAGATCTTTGGATGTGCACTTTTATAATAATTATTATATAAATTATACATTGTATGTAGCCGGACCCACACCACGTGAATTGTCAATCGCGGATAGTACTAATATTATAGGTATGTACTTAAAAAAAAAATATATGTATTTATTTATATTTAAGAATAAACATAATATCAATAATTGCGAAACTGACGGGATTCGAACCCGCGTCTCTCTGGCAATCCGGACACTTAGAGCGCCTTACCGCTAGGCCACGATCCCGATGACGACGGTGCCGAAATTGTACTTTCATATTATGTTTTTGATATCCAGGTATACGGCCTGTAATTCCATCTACAGTATAAACTGAACATGTTACAATACGGTTCCGCAATTTTTGCTATTATGTTTATTCTTAAATATAAATAATCCCTTAAGTGTGGGTAACACTTTTCAATAAAAACTAAAAAAGAATTTATTTGTTATGGATAACTTACTAATCTCATATATATATAAATGATGAATCAAATATGATAAACTTTAGACAGAAATAGATCCAATCAGTGGCTAGGGGTTTTTAGCAAACATACGAGTAGATGCAATTCTTTGAAGAATTTACTATGACTTCAATTTCAAGTGTGAGACATCTAATGCGTTGTTCTTTTTTGATCTTGAAAATGACTTGGAAGACAATACACATAATATTGTAAGGATTAGTTAAGCCTATGGAAATAGCAATGGAGCAGCGTGGTAGGTCTACATTCCATATCTCCTCTCCCACAAGGAGACAGGCCTGGTCCTGTCAAAGAAGGTTTGAATGTCAGGCCCACAGGGGTTAATGGGCTGATAATTGTGAAGGGAAATAGCGCCTAAAAACGCGCGTATACAAGGCTTACTGTGGATCCAGCTACATTTATAAAAAAAACGAAGCTTGACAAAAGCGCCCCTACACAAGAAAAGAAAAAATGTACACTACTCGACAGCCATTACACATCGTGTTTTATAAAGAGATTAAATAATTGTTTCAATTATTTAATTGAAACAGTTATTAACGAGATGAAAGGGATAACGCCAATTTTGTCAATTTCAAAGTTTTAAGACCGCGTTACAGAAAAAACACATAAAAAGGCCACAGTTAGTTGATATTTTATCGTCGAGTAATGTACGAGATTGATTTTCACCTACCTGCAATATCAAAGGGAGAATCGGAATGATTGCCGAATTACAAAATAATAAAACCATTTTTAATTTGGTTTATAATTAAAAAATTATAAGAATTTTATTTAATTTTCATAATCAGTTTTATCCAATACTAATTGGATTAATGCAATATAATAATATTAATAAAATATCATCACATTTCATTGTAAATCATTATAATATGTAGGTAGAAGAAAATTAACCTTTTTTATATAGAAAGCAATATAATATACAATAAAAGTTATAATACATTTTGTAAATCTAAAAAATCTCACTTCACTAAATAAAACCTTAAAATAGTTAAAACCTTAAATTAAGACATTTCATACGTAGTCACATATTTTAGTACTGTCACAAAATTATTTCAAAAAAAAAAACGAAAAAGACTAGATCGTTAAAATTATTATAAATTACCTATTTATTATTATATTGGAGAGTTGTTTGCATTTGTGTGATTGTGATGAAGATTTATTATAATTATATTAATTTTGATATTCTTATAAGGTCTAACAATTTAAATAAATAAAAGTATATTTTTTTAAATATTAGTAATTTTACGTAAAGTAATGAAATATAATAATGTCGTCAAAACCACACAAAATTACATGACAAAATCCATTACATTAATTAAATTATTAAAAAAGTCACAATCGCTATGAGATTTCGTATTAAAAATACAAAAAAAAAATATACTAAACGATAAAAAAAATGGTACTAATATAAGCTAAATTCATTCATAATACAACTAATCATTCAAGTATCAAGTTAGGGTGTGTAATTTTATCATCTACATTATAAATAAATAAAATACTATTTAAAACGCCCCAAAATTTTGAGTAAATAAATACTTTTTGTGGTATTATTAGTGTTGTGATTCATAATTATAGACTGTGCGCAACTAGTTGCCCATAGGCTGTTGGAGATACTGAGTGTGTCATATATACATACATTACATACTGCCACATCTCATCACCGTAGAGGTAGACAGAGACCATGTCCACCATCCTTTCATTTATTTCTTGCTTCTTCCAATTTAAATCAACCTTTCTTAAAAATATGTTGATTTTGGGTACTATTGACCAGTGTGCCTAGCTAGTGTGAGTTTCTTACCGAGCGACTGCGTAAAAACGTAACGCAAATGGATATGGAATTGAGGTAGCGCCATCTAGTTACAGCGGGAGCAAACGCTTTTTTTTCTATATAGTTTGACGTTATGAGTGATAATGTTTTTACGTAGTCGCTCGGTGAAAAACTCGCCTTCGCCCCACTGGCCTTTAAATTAGAATGTCCTGGATTTGATCCAGAAACGTTCTCCTTCCAACATTCACATTCACTCTCCTAATAAATTCCTTTCGTAAGTCTCCTTTCACTCATTCTCTCTACATGACCAAACTATCTCAACATACCTTTCTTGATTTTACTCACTACGTCTTCTTTTATACCACACTGCTCTCTTATCACACTATTTCTAATTCAGTCACTCAGTTTTTACTTCACTCAAACGTTTAAATAGGTACATGATTTTCCTAATTATTCAGACCACTGTTAATAAATAATATGTGTGTACCCAGTTAAGTCACTTTAGATCTATACTCTGTCTCCCTCGCACCTAAGATGCGGCTAACTAGTTGCGCAGCTGTTACATTTTGTATATATTTGCGTAGGAAACCGGCCACTTGATGACGTTATTTTGGTTTTATGCCGCCATCTTTTTATATTTTTTTTTGAAGCTGTGAAAGTAGACATCTGGTGTTAACACTCACTAATCAAAAATTGGTCATTATAACAGTTACTGCGCTCATCCGTAACAAAACTACTTTTGGCAGTGTTAAGTAGCGCTATTGAGTTGTATAACGGCTGCATTCCCGAACAATCTATAGAACTGTACGCCATAGCCATTATACAGCTGTGTTAAAGCGCATTCCCACTATATCGTGATGACAGATTGCCGTGCGGTTTGAAGTATCGTGGGATATACAAAATGAAGGTGTTCACGTCATTAGGACGGCACGACTAACTATTAATTGTCGTCGTCCACAATTTGTTTTTTATTACTCGATTTACATCTCGAACGATTAATCGAGACGGTAAATCTTATTGTCTATCTGTACCGACGACGTAAAATAATCGTTATAAAGCTAACGACAATGGTAAATCAGTCGTCACGACATAGTGGGAACGTGCCCTTAGCGTTTTCACTAGTATTTCTGAGCATTTTATATAAAAGCCTAGCTACTCTTATCAGCTATTCAACATTACTAACAATCTTGGAAGAATAGATGATAATTACAGATTATTAAAAGATAGTGCATGCCGGAATGTGGTCTGTGTAAATGTTCTATTTTATAATAACGGTTTGGCTTTGGTTGACATCCGATACTTAAATAACATTTTTCTGAGAGACTATTCTGTAGAGATGTATTTATACGCAACGGTGTTAATAACGAATTCGTCTTTGTCTCTCTGTCTAACGCGATACTATAGATAAGGATAGATAGAGACAAATTCAAAACTCAACTGTCAACAACTCAATGTCAACTAATAAAAAAAATCGCAAAATCGTCATTATAAAATACGACATCTATACCAGATCGAATACATATAAAATAGCATAGAAGTGATTTTTTCATCAGTTTAATTAGATTCGTGTGTATGTCTTTTTAGTGGTGAAAAATTTGACAAATATCAAAATGAAATACTGAGGCAAATGGGTGCCATATTTAAATATTATTATTAATTAACATACTTGTTGTGTTTATATTGATTTAAAGTATCCTTAAAGATTTTTTGAGTGTAGTAGAAATGTAAGTATTAAGTTTTCAGTTTATTTTTCATTGGCAGACAGGTTTTTTAAATTCACAATTTTTCTTGTGTTATTAATGTTCATTATTATATTATATCACGTATATTATGTATGTATATAAAATGTTTAATCTAGTTTTGTACACAATTTTAAAAACTTTTTTTTATAATTTCTATTAAGAGGACGTTACAAACGTGTATTTTTAAATAAAAAAAAATAATACGAAGCGTACACTTAGCCAATATTAATGATAAAATATATTGCCATGCTTTTGTCATGGGAAATTAAATATAAAACTTAGTTATATTAATATAATAATAAAATACTAACTTTGTTATAATCGGCGGTAATTGACGGTACATGAGAAATAAAACATAGCTCACTACAGAGTATTATGCATTCCAAAGCTAAATATACAAATATATACTACGCAATTATACAATGTTTTGTACAATTTATATAATATACAAACAATATTTCTCAATTATATTATAAAGGTGCAAGTTCGTTGCCGACCGCAGACGACGTATCGCAGTGATATTACTAATATCTATGTATGATTATGGAAACGACGTATCGTCAGTTACAAATCTTATTTCACAGAAATATATAAAACAATAATGTCGCTGCGACATGTCTACAGTCGGCTATGAACTTGCACTCTTATGGTATAATATGAAAGATTCGAAAATATTAGTACACAGGTGGTTAAAGGAGACTTCTCATAAATATGTCATAAAGAATTTACCATAGAGTCACAAAACTATTACAATGGGCACACTGAGAAGTAACTGTCAATGACATCTCTTTTAAAAATCAAACGGAACAAAATGTTTAAATATTACTAAGGAACTCGATGTCTGAATAAGGGATTATGTATTTATTCGAAGATACGTTTATTCAAAGTGGTAAGCATTACAATAAATACGATACGAAATAAATGATTCCAACATTACTAATTGACCTACAAGCCACTTCGGGGTAATACGTTCATTATCATAATAAATTAGTACAAATCTAACTAACAATATCATTCTTTAATATTAATATTTATTATCATTAATAATAATATAGGTATTATTATCGCAATATGGAAGGTATCCCGTATTATATACCAAGCGAACTCTATTTTAGTATAACATTGTACCTATTGCAAACAATTTGTATTTATTATTATTCATATACATATATAATAATTATTATTTTTAATATATTAGGAACCAAATGCTACAAATAAATACATATTATAGTTAATCTATATCATGAAGGCCGTTTGAATTAGGTTGCATACAATATTCTCAATGTTTTAGTGTACTAACGCTTTGCAACTATTATTTTTTAAAAAATTATTTAACGGCCTGGAATCAAGTCCATTATGACCCAATTATTATTTTAAAGATATATAGAAATAAATTAGCGATATAAGATGGATACTGCCATCGCCTATCTTGTGTTTTAACTAAGTTTAATTTCAAATGTAGTTTTAGGGTGCCGGTTCGTAGCCGACCGCACGACGAGGGCAGGCGACGTGTCGCAACCACACTACTGGTTTGTATGTATTTATATGAAAAAACTTTTGTGACGAGAGTAACGGTTTTCAACATAAATACATAGAAATAAATTGTCGCTGCGACATGTCGCCTACGGTCGGTCATGTTAGAATACACGAATACGTTTTACTTGTACATCTACAACAAGGTCTTCATGAAATAGAATACTATATAAATTTCATTTATACTTTACATTGGGATGCGTGTATTAAAAAGGAATACGTTGAATACACATACAAATACCGACTATATATTCTTTTTTTTATAAATCACTAATTCATTATATTTGATTTTTTAAAATAAAAATATAAGTGTAAAAATTGGAATAATGGAAGATATCTTAAATATTAATTGTCGATTAGCTTTATAAAACCGATTCGTCAAAATACACCTTAATTATAACGGCATTAAGGTTTACTATCGAATAATTTATTACATAATTATTTCAATGTCAAATGCAAAAACAAGCCTATAGTTTGTTAGATGTTTTATCTGATCATAAATAAATACTAAATTTATTTTAAAATTAAAATAAATTATAGCCTCAATTTTTATTCATTAAATTAAACATAAATTAAACATGTTTGTCATCTATTGAAGAGTTGCTTAGCAACAAATTTATTATTTAACAAAACATTTAATATAGTACCAACCAAAATTTTAAAATATCAGCGTACAAAAAAATTATGACAGACAGACAAATTCTACAGATTATCTAGTACAAGTAGTATATCTAGATACAGAAAATTAATAATGCTAAACAACCGACCGATAGTTAATTTTGGAATACCGAAACGATAGTGACAAAGTAAAATACACCCAATTAACTTGTACTAAAGCTTACATTCGTTAAAACTTGTACACCTAGCATACCTTTGTAAATTATAAATAAGCAACACAGGATTCACGTCTCTAACACGGTAAATATTAGGTTTATTTTACTTTAACATCATGACAGTAGGATCTCATATAAAGTAATAGCCATATATTTTCATGACTTTTCTGCGACTCTAACATATTTGAACTGTTTTAAAACCACTGCTCTCTCTTTAATCTTAAATTAAAAAAAATAACTCAGAAAAAACATCTAACAAATATGACACCACAGTATTTGGTACGATTTATATATTTATTTGTCGAAGTGTACAAGTTCAAAGAACTTTTCTTCGCTAATTTATTATCTACCTTAAACAATTGGAATAAGGTTATAAATTGTTTGCAAGACAGCTTTAGTCTTTTACATAGTTCACACTCTAAAGTGTGAGATTTGCATGCTAACAAACTCGATATATAGTAATATCAAAGAAAAATGAACCTTGTAACCGGCTCAATAAAATCGAATTTTCTGTACAAACAACAGAGAAATTTTCTCCTATTTGCTTAAGTCTTGAAGATAATCTGGATTCAGCTGTTGTTGTAAATAAGACTTTAATACGTAAAAGCTTAAGGTGCATTTTACTTTATCTATAAACTATTTATATTGATGGCACGCAAATCCCACACTCGATATAACTAATATATATGTATACAGGTAAGGTCGTGTTCACGAAGGGACTACAAACAAGTGTAGAAACAACTTTCATAGCAAAGTAAGACTATATAAACGTGTGCACCTTAATTGCACGATACAGAGCGCGGGATAGGCAAATATATTACTCATTTATTATAAAGAGCGCATTTTTAAATTCATTCATTATACAAAGCAAGACAGTATTGAGCGGATTTTTTAATACAGAAAGACATTTTTTTAGGTGTACATTTTTAAATTTTGTAAGCAAACATAGTCTTTTTTTTAACTGTAACATAACAATACTATCAATCACTAAAGTTATTTACTTTGAAACAAAATTTACAGTCATCCAGTTACGCAGGAAGAAGCGCCCGCATTCATAATAGCCGTGTCGTTGACCTACGCGGCCCCTCAGTGAACTAGCGCGCAATTTGTTTGTCGCGATTTTGTTATTTTCGAACCGAAAATTGAAAAAAATATATTTCATAAAATTTAAAGAACTGTTTTGTGGAACCACAGAAAAGATATCCGCACTTAAATTAAAATCATCCTGTACTTGTAGCGCATTTTTAAATCATTCGTTAGACAGTAAGAGAGTGGAATAGACACATGTTCTTTTTTCTCATTTTGTTGTTGTACAAGAAAGAAAACACAGATCATACGAGCGTGTATATATCGGTATATGGACGAATCATATACCCGTATACATATATTTTCAATTATATCGATAAATCACGGATAATCTTAATATTCAGTCACATGGTTCAGACGTAACATAATCCCACTACATAACGTCAATGTAAAGTCTATTGTATCACTGCACGGTAGTCGAGCTATCGTTCGTAATCGTGCCCGCATCGAGTCCCGTCAACAGAAGCACGCATAAAACCTGGACATGTCGATTTTCCAATACGTGTCCAGCTGACTTCTGTAAATAAATGTATTAATATCAATTAATGAGTAGTATTTTCTTTCCTGATGTATGCGGCATCATATTACAGGTTTTAAAAATATTTTTCATTTCTTTTATAAAGAGAGTATGAAGTAGCTCACCATCAGGGGTCGTTGGGATGTGGCGGCGAGGCTCCGCTACTGTCCTCCGACTGCAACCCCTCGCCCAGCTCGGTGCCCACCTGTACAAACGATATGACCCTTTTTATAAGTGTAATAGAGGTCATTTTCAGCTGTATATGATGGCAAACTTTTTGTCATCAACAATCAAACGTGGTGTTAGCGCTCACCTTGAGCACGTCGTGCAACGAGCTCATGCTGCCCAGACTGAGCGGCGTGAGACAGCGCTCCAGCGCCGAGCCGCTGCCCAGAGAGCCCCCGCCCACCGACCTGAGAAACGACAAATGCGATCATCATAAGTCCTCAGTCAGAGGTCTCACGACAGAGGAGTGAACAGTAGGCGCAATCTTCTTTGACAAATGCGCATGATAGCGCCAGCCTCGGATCCTGAATTATTTCGAGACGGGGCAAAAACTAAAAAGTGCGGCCTCCTGACAGCCGGTTTTTTTGTGTTTTAAGTCGAATTTCGAAGTTTAACGACCCGGGGCTAGTCTTCATTGTCAGAAGTTTTTCAAAAAATAACATCGAAACAATATGAAAAATTACGTACCTTTCCATCGCTCTGTGTGTAGGCGGGGAGGGGGGAGCTTCCGTAGGCGCATCGCGAGACCTGCCGCGCCATGAACCTGGGACAAAGATTATTTTAAGTATATTCACTGAATCGGGTTCCTATTGCGGACTAATATTTCTAACGCCCAACGACCGAGCAACATAATAGTTCGAAACTACAAAACTCTTCTATTGAAAGGAGAACGTTTAAGAACGCCCTGCTAGACATAGACATAGTGAAAAAGACATCGTCGCCCAGACGAAAGCAATTTATAGCCGTATTATACAATTAGTTTCTGTTCCTTTAAATAGTTCAAACGTTATACAGTCTATATCCTGAGCATTTCTTTTCAAATTTCTAAAATGTACTATTTATTGCTATTTCACAAAAATATAAAGTAAACACACCATTATAGGATCCGGTGGGATGTGATATCGTCAGCGGCGACGTCCGTTTACTGCTGTCTCGACTGCCGAACATCTGCTGAAATATATATTTCAAAAATTGTGTATTCTTATCTATATTTTTATATCTTACAAAAAATAAATTAACGCATATTATAATAACTCTTTGTGTCAAGATAGAATTAAAATTCAAATCAAGATTAATGGACAAAAGAGACGGTAGAAGTGGAAGACAAACAATTAGATGGAGTGCGGATTTTGTTAAGATTGTCTGTTGATAGTAACATGGTCAAGACTCCTGTGTGCGAGATGCCTCACCTGGTGGTGGTGGTCGTGGTCGGCGGTCTCCACGGTGGTGGGCAGGTCGAGCAGGCGCTGCGAGCGGATGCCGTCGCCGGGGCCCATGTGCGACACGTGCGCGAAGTTCGTTGGTGCTGAGATCAACTTCGAGCGACGTTCCGACCTGTGGAACATGAAAATAGTAATAATTGAAGTAGTTAATATAACATCGTTGCATCGTTGTTACATCTGCTATATACTAACATGTATAGTTCGTTCGCTTTTAGAGTGCAGTGCTGGCCCCGCCCACTAACCAATCAAATGACAGGACACAACCGTCGCGTTCGAAGTTACGCCTTCAATTGGTCACTGCGAACTTCACCTCGTAATTTGTAAAGATTTGCTTGGTTAGGGGGCGGGGTCTGGGCGGCGGTCACTGCATTTTTAACGCGAACGAACTGTAATCATTTTGTGTAGGTATTTAAATTATAAGAAGATATTTATTTTAATGTTTATTGTGTTATTTATGTAATTTATTGTGTATTAGTATGTAATTATTTGAATGTATGTATCTTATTAAATTACGCCACCTGCAGCTTAGTACTGTTATTTTCCTAAGCCCAAGGTTGCCTGGAAGAAATCGCTATTAAGCGATAAGGCCGCCTTTTGTACCTCCATAATATTGTTTCTGTATGTTTTTTTTTATGTTATCTTATGTGGTGTACAAATAAAAAATAAATAAATAAATAAATTGAGAGCCAACTTACAATCTGTTGTGAGCCTCTATCGCCTGATGCGACTGCTCCCTCACTGAGAACCGCCGCTTGTTGGTACCGTACGCCGTGTGCTCCACGTTCAGCGGCCCCTCTGGAACATTCATTTATTTATATTATACCAGTGGCTGTGCTATTATATTTATAAACCAACTGTTTTATTCTAGTTTTTAAAAATCAATGTCTAATATGGAAATCGCATTAGACGTTGATCTTGTGCTTATATAAATAAATACATACATACTTAAATGATATTTTGGACTTATCAAAGAAATCCATATTGGTGAACTTGACGTGATCAAGATTTGATGAAGATATTTGCAATCCACTGCGTGAGTCTTTCTCCCAAATAATTAGGTTGTCTGTTGGTTGAAGAAATCGCTACTAAGCGATAAGGCCGCCTTTTGTACCTCTACTTCCTTCATAATATTTGTTCTGTTTGTTTTTATTTCATGTCATGTGGTGTACAAATATACAGCATAAATAAATAAATAATAAGTTTCGCTGGTTGGCAATGTTAACATGTTGCAATGCAAATACATAGGCAAGAGAGAGATAGATAGTAGTTTGTTTACTCTTTTGCTCTCGAAGGTTCAACACTCTTTATTGCCAATTTATATGGTTCGAACTTCAATAAAACCTATATACTCACGCGTGAGCAGCGGCCGCAAATAGACGAGGTAGGGCGCGGTGTCGGCGCTGAAGGGGAAGGCAGTGCCCGCGCCGCCCACCAGCACGATCCAGCCCGCCTCGTCCAGCGGACGCGCATTCGCTGCAACATACATCGCTCATACATTAACCGCTACAATACAATAAATTAAAGAATTCCTCTTAGATCTGGCTACAGCATATTGAAATTTCATTATTCATCAAAAAGAAAATCGACATTACCTTAAAATTGTAATATAAAATGTCCGATTTTAATGCTAAAAATCATCATAAACAAGAAAGTTTAAGAAGTGACAACATTAATAAGGCCTTTAGGTATCGGCACTAGTCAGAGTTGCTGCATTCAAACTGCGGCTTAGGACAATCGCTATTTCTAGACTAGACTAGGCAAATAGTCCTATTTTTATGGGTAAAACCTAAAAAGTTTCTGCCTCTTGTCATCTAATGACACAATTTTACGTTGTTTATATTTATTGAGGAATTCCATTAAATTGAAAAAATCGCAATGTTTATATATATTTTTTAAAACTCACGTAAATTAATGGTCTGCACCCACTCGCCAGACTCGATGTCGTAGATGTCGATGTGCGACGTGGTGAATATCAGCAGGTGCGTGTCGTTGATCGCTGGAAACAAATCAAGCCAGTGTATTTTAAAGTTTATACAAATTGCGTAAAATGTACGCGATCATGTTATGTGGTCTTTCGTAACCGTTGTAGTAGATAGATCTTCGTGTAGATTTTCAACATAAATTTGAAAGGCCAATACATATTTAAACTACTTGAAGATTAGAAGATAGTATGGCAAATATTTTCTTGTATATAATGACCTTTTGTCCCGATTATTTCGAAAAGTTTCTCTTATATATGACTCCTATTAGTGATCGATCTGTTTGTTAAATGTTTACAAGGCATTTTGTTTGAACTTGGCTAATTGTGTTTTGCGCCAGGAACACGCCCACCTGTACCAGTCCTGTCGACACGTACCGTGGTACACAGGGTGCGCGGTGTACATGAGCTCGGTGTCGCGCGCGCGCAGCCCCGCTCGGTCCACGTACAACGCCAGCGCGCTGAACACCAGCAGCCAGTCCTGCCCCGCGGGCCGCGCGCACAGCGGCCGCGCTCCCGAGTGCGCCAAAAACACGCCCACTTGGTTCTCCGGGTGTACCAACGCTGGAACATATACCACATCTCGTTAATTTTTAATGTAAAAAAATGCGAGGCAGTCTTTAAAGACTGCCTATATACGTGAGCAACATTTGTACATCCAAAAGGTGCTCAACGCGCCTTAACCCTCCATTGCATGAATTATTAAATTGATAAGAAAAAAAATATTTAAAGGTTTTAATGTGTTTTATTAACCCTTACAAGACAAAATATAAAAAGGAAAGAAAATAGGTTTTTTATTTGGAAAAAAAAACAGAAGCCAAAATTGGCTTTCCATGGAATAACGTCTGTGTACGACACTGCCATTTTGGCTTACCATGCAACAGTTTAAAACTCATACTAGGTCAAATTATCTAAAACAGTTTCTTTCCTCGTTTAAGCAAAGAAATAACGTGACATTTCACAGATTTTATATGGAACCGCAAAAAACATTTGACAATTCTCAATTCTTTTGGTGATATGGTAAATGGTCAATTTTATCTGTAGATACGTACTGAATCTAGAGATAGGTCCTGAACTTTTGCTGCCCTTTTCCGAGATGCGGGAGATTCACTTCTACTAGTACTAGTACCCTTTCTGGTTGTCGTAGGAGTACTTCCTCTCGAGGAAGGTGTACCGGGATTATAGATACTACGACCACCTATGACCAGTTTAATGTCATACAATGATACCAGACTTAGTTTTACGTCATCGACGTAGGCGAATTTTTCAACAATAGCACCACGACCTATTTTACCTTCATTGTCCTTTTCTGAAGGCATATAAGCGTTAGGTACTCGGTTCATCCTAACAGTTCCCAATGGCAGCAATCCATTCATATACAGGTAAACTTTAAAAAGCAATTTTAAAGAGCTTTCACTTCAAAAACGATTGTACTAGTTTACACACAAACTACACTAAATCTTCGCCCGCGTAGTACAGGAGTGCATAGGTTTACGTCAGAGGGGGCGACAAACGTGCATCATTCATTTATTCAGCGCACTCTATGTATCACGCAGACAAGGACTCAAGTAAACGATTGCTTGCATATCTTACACATATCATCATATCCTATCCTGAGTCCTCGCCAATGCGGTATAGGAAGGATCCTATACCGCATAGGCGAAGTCTCAGTTCAGAGCATGTACTCACAGACGGCGGGTGGGTGCGGATGCGGGTCGTGCGCGGGCCGCAGCGCGTGCGCCACCAATCCGCCGCGGTAGCCGAGCAGCAGGCGGCCGCGCAGCAGCTGCACGCTCAGCACGGGCGCCGCCGCACGCAGCTCCGCTATGCGACAGCGCCGCGCCGCCGTGCGCGTGATCTCGTACACTATCACCACCCACGAGTTCTGTGGAAACACACTAATGTAATGGACGTAAAAACCCAAGCTAGTCACATTGTGTTAGTGCAAATGTATGTCTTCATAGAGGAAAGCATACGAAAATCTCGTGTAGTTATAAAGACATATACTCGAATTTTTAGTTCCGTGGAATTCTGGCGATGTCACTTTTTAACGTTTCTGATGTCCAAACCCTTTTGCATACTATTTTTGTTTCATCATGTCAAATAAAAAGTCAATGTAAGGTGATAATTGATTTCATCTATATTTAAGTGTAGATTTAGATTAATTCTTATAATTTTTATGAATATTTTCTTTTTTCAATTTAAAATCCTTTTGTGAGAACTGTCTTGTTTATATAATGCGACAGACCTGTCTTTTGCACACGACAGCGAACCCGTAGGCAGAGGAATGCAGCTCGCCGACCGCCACATCGACTGCTCCCTTCGCCTCGCCTAGCTTCACGCTCTCCGCCTCGGGACACTCCAGCGCACGCAGCGGCACTAGCCGCACGTGTCGGCCTCGCCCCGCTATCACCACTGGAAAATATTACACACGGTGTAAAGGCCGTGTTCACCAAATCTTTCACCACTGTTTCTATACATTGCTAATAGTAGACAGGTATAGATTGCGAAGCGTTGTTATTGCATTATTTGCAATACAATACAGTGGTCCAATACCATTAAAAAATAACAAAATCCTTGATTTCCGATTAAATGGTATTTGATATATAGTTTTAGACATAAATTGTCCTGGTAGTTACTTTTTAAAATTTAAGCCATTTTTTGGAATATTTTCAAAATGACATACATTCTCCTCGACTCACTCAACGGGATATTCGGACGTTAGGGCGTTAGTACTCACCGAGCAGCTGCTCCGCGGGCACGTAGCGCAGCCTGTGCACGGGCGCGACGGCGCGGCGCGGCACCACCTCGGCGCGCTCCAGGTCCAGCAGCGCCAGCCCGAACTCGCCGCCCACGCACACGCGCGCCGCCTCCACCACGCACGCGCATGCCGCGCCGCGCACCGCCGCCGCACCGCTCGCGTCCGCCAGCACCGCCGCACTGTAGACCTGCCGTCCAACAGTTTATTGGTATTTTACAAGGTTTGTCAGAGTAACATATTGTTGCCGTCACCCTCTGTCACCATCCACCACCATCCGTCCACTGTAACTGTCACCGTGCTACAAAACGAGCACATTCGAGTTCGAAATGGAAGCAAGTTGCTGTCATATGTGTTCTCGAAATACACAGAAAAAAAATTAAACGAAAAAAATGTTACTGGGTCCTATAGTTTTATATGTACACATGAAGTAACGAAAAATTTTATACTTTTTATTCTGAATCACTTTAAACTATAGTTGATAATTTTTTTGTATTATTAATTTAATGCAATGTAAAGCCCTATAATGCAATGTAACGAGACGTAGGTTCGAATCCCGCCGGCTCCGAAATTTTTGATATTACGTTTATTTTAAAAAATTATATTCTAGGATGTAGTTAACACTATCCAATAACAATAAAAGTATAAGATAAAAGAAAACTCACATATTTGTCGGGTAGGTTGTTCCTCTTCAGTATCCTGTGCAGTTCGCTCAAAGCCACCACCCACTTGGTCTTCTCAGATTCTGACTCCGCTAGCATCAGTGTGTGATACCTCTTACCGCCTTCCAGTTGTGATGTTGATATCTGGAACAGATTTTTAATTTAGAATTTTATACTTTTACAGGCTTGTAAATTCCCGGAATTGGAAACTCAACTTTGTGATAAAAAACGACAGAGGCTAACCAATACAATAATGAGACACATAAGGTATGTTTAAATACTCAAAAACACAAGATATTGTACCCAATTACATGGATTTTTCTTATTTCGGTTTAAAATTTGTACCGGAAGTGCATATTCTAAACAATTTCATGTCTAGAAGCATTTGGAACGAAGTTCCTTATCGCGCGTTGTGAAAGGGGGCTAGACGGAAAAAATTCGTACGAAAAGTTGTCACGACACTTTTTGATCAAAGGATCTTGCCGCCGCTTTTGATGTGTGTGCGCGTGAGCGGCGGGAGGCGCCCGCGCTGTATGCTGTCTCGCGCTCTCGTGGCGCCCTCTGGTGTTTCGGTGTACAACAACAAATATTATTATTACTTAAAAAAAATAAAATTTTATTACAATTCCTTCACTAATTAATCGAAAGGAACTTCGTTCCATCCGGGTGTCCCTTGACACCTCTCAACTTTTTTTTTGTTTCAACAATACTATCAAAAATTCTTTGGATTTTTTTCGCAATATACACCCACTCCCGGTTAACACGCATCTCAGACTTTTTCCTATAAAAATATGTTATCAAATCGGGCAGCTGCCAGGCCATTTGAGAGTTGTAAGGGAACATATAAATAGTGCGGACAGACAGACCGACAACAAGAATTCAAAGCATTCCGCAGAAATGCAATAGTCCTTCTTTGGTAGTGACTCAACGAACAGGCCCTTACCCTAAATATACACGGTATGTCTCGTTTGCTCGCGTGTATCACGTCCGAGTCCTTGACGGAAGTGACGCTGAACTCCGGGTCCCGCATGTCCAGCACTTGACTCACGCATACCGACGGTAAAGCGTTTCTGAAATATACACACGGTCGTATGTTTAACCTCCTATTTAATGTCGGTTAAAAACAATTTCGAGAAATCTAAAATTGGGGAAGAAAATGAAAACTGAAATTAATGTTAAGTTTTCAGATCTCTTTTTAGTAGACCACTGGAGTGCGTTGACGTTCTCCTTTAGAAGAGAGTGAGTCAGTGAGAGTCACTCTCTCTCTTTGAAAATATGAGAGGGAGATTAAGAGCTTTGGAGATGATGAGAGTTGGCATTTGTTATGAATTAATGTACGACATGTAATAACGGTCAATATCTAATGTTAATAATTTATAACCGGTACCAATAAATAAATAAATAATTTATTGCGTAATACACAGTAAAAGTTGTTAACATTAATGGTAGTTTCAGTGTATTGCCGTTATTATACCAACAATAAAATTGAAAAATACATTTAGCTATAATAATTATCAATAAGACGGATGCGCGTGTTCTCTGAGACACAAGGGACCATAAATTCTTAACTCCAAGCTCCGAATAAAAAAGAAAAACAACAAAGACATAGCCCGACAAAAGGCCTGAGTTTTACCTTTCACAAAAATAGTGGTAATTTGTACACAAAACATTATCTTTTTTATTCTAAGTAAAATAAACTAAAAGCTCACCTGTCTTGTGATATGTCGTAGAGGAACAATTTAAAGTCGCACACCACAACGAACTGCCTCATCCAGCCTTTCTTTACGCCGCCTGGTTTTGGTACCTGAAAATATTCAATATATAACGAAACTGTAACATTTCTATAAGCAAATTTACTGTTTACTTATTTCCACCCAAGCTTGTTTGATTAAATTACTTGAATGTCAATGGCCTGCATAAGCTCCCATATTGTTAGACATCCCACCCCATTAGAATAATATTTGTCGGTTATTCGAACCGACACAAGAGAACCAGAAAGGCGCGTTCTTCAGATTAAAAGATAACAGGTAACTTATAATAAAAAAAAAACTAGAATTTTAGTCTTTTTTTTTTTTTTATCGACTACAAGTCGGCCCTTGACTGCTATCTCACCTGATGTTAAGTGATGATGCAGTCAAGATGGAAGCGGGCTAACTTGTTTGGAGTGGGACGAAAATCCACACCCCTATCGGTTTCTACACGACATCGTACCGGAACGCTAAATTGCTTGGCGGTACGTCTTTGTCGGTAGGGTGGTAACTAGCCACGGCGAAAGCCTCCCACCAGCCAGACCAAGACAAATTAAGAAAAATCTCAATCTGCCCCGCCGGGAATCGAACCCAGGACCTCCGTCTTATAAATCCACCGCGCATACCACTGCGCCACGAAGGTCGTCAAAAATCGTCTTGCCGTGAACACTGTTAATACCTTGACGTATCCCTCGTAGGCAGTGCCCTGCCCCCGCGCGGGGTCGATGCCGAGCGGGCGGCGCGAGCGCTCGGGCGGCAGCGGGCAGCGCGGCGCCACGCGCCCGCAGCAGCGCGTGTGCACCGCCAGCCCGCACGTCTCGCACACCACGCCTTGACGCGTTAGACCGATCTGATGACAAAATACAGTTTCTTTGTCAGCACACCTGGTGGAAAGTGACGATGCAATCTAATATAGTGTAAAGCGAGTCTGACATTTAGTCAATCGGTACTTAACTTGCGTTACGTTAAGGCCTCATTTTCCCGAACAAAAGCCTTATGGTCTACGGAACCAAACTCCATTAACTAGAAACAATCTATTTCTCTTTGTATCATAGACACTTGGAAGAAATACAAGACACAATTGAATTAATCATCATTTTTCCAAAACTATAAATAAATAAATAAATATTCAGTCCGGCACTCACCATTAGCGACGTACAGTGATTGCACTTTGTTGGGCTGCTGAAGGTCCGTACTAGGAACTGGTGCACTTTCTGCTTGCCCGGCACTGCGGGGCCCAGCGTCGGATCTTGTAGGGAATACTGCACCAAAATATATAAATGATGTTTTGACGACCTCCATGGCGCAGTGGTATGCGCGGTGGATTTATAAGACGGAGGTCCTGGGTTCGATTCCCGGCGGGGCAGATTGAGATTTTTCTTAATTTGTCTTGGTCTGGCTGGTGGGAGGCTTTCGCCGTGGCTAGTTACAACCCTACCGACAAAGACGTACCGCCAAGCGATTTAGCGTTCCGGTGCGATGTCGTGTAGAAACCGATAAGGGTGTGGATTTTATCCTACTCCTAACAAGTTAACCCGCTTCCATCTTAGACTGCATCATCACTTAACATCAGGTGTGATAGCAGTCAAGGGCCAACATGTAGTGGATAAAAAAAAAAAATTGCCCAGCAGTAGTTCTGAACCACAGTACAGAAATGCTCTACATTATAGAAGAAGCGAAGAATATTTTTTCGTGTTTTAGCAGTCATGTTTCGTCAGGAAATTACACTAAAAATATACTAATAATAAAACTGTAACAGGTTGTAAATTAAAGATATTTTTGAAGTTTTTATTGTACCGACCCTAAGCCGTATCCTAAACCGACGTACTTGTATGAAAAGTGTGATAATATTGGAAGAAGCGAGAGAGATATGCAATGATCGTGGCAAGTGGAAGGACGTGGTCTCTGTTTACCGTGACTGAAGCATGATGGTATGTATGTATGAAATCAACTAACGGTAGACATTTCGCTGGGCGAGCTCTTGCAGGAGATGGGCGAGGCGGCGCGGCCCTCCATCTCGTCCTGCGACTCCGCCGAGCCGCTCAGCGCTGTCGACTGCTGCGACCCGTACATCATCTGCCACATTTAACGAAAATTACAAACACATGGCGAAAAACTTTACTAAAGCCAAACTCGATGTGGAATTCTTATCAAATAAAAACTGAAGGTCAAAACTTAAGACTAATCACACTAAAAGTATATCGATAGATTTTAAGAAACTATACCATCGTCAATCTTTATTCAATAATTTGATTGATTTGTTTTGATGCTTTGTCAAGCCAGCGTGGCCACTTTACAGTTAATTATATTTGTAGCCAAACATAAGGTTATAAGTTTTAAATCAGTCTATTAAGAAAAATTGTCTATCACAAAAACAAAAAGGGTTAAGATATGGTTAAAACGTTGTTAGCACACAATTGCAGCAAATTAAATGTTAATTGCACTTAGTACTGCAAAACGAAATAACAATTTGTTAAAAAATAAATATAACTAGGTGAATAGGCTATTGAGCGACGTGAGACCTGATTTTAGAAGAGCCAAGTCAATAGTTTGTCAGGTATTATCCCTATTCTTATTTCTGCGTTCAAACAGAATCTCTATTTCCCGATAAACGCGAGAAAAAACATCAAAATCGCCCAGTTTCAGGGAGAAAATGGAATGTAGGATTCTTCCATAGTATCGTTACCGGGATCTTCGCACCGTTCATTCCCTTTATTTATTTTATTAATATTTAGCGGAACAACTCTCGATGCTTGTCCTACATTTCAGCAGCATCCAACACTTGAGGCATACATGTTAAACCTCATGTGTCTGAAAATTCAGTGACATCCATATCTTAAAAAACGGAACAGAATATTATCTAGCGGCATAAATAAAGCATGGGACACTACTTTCCCGGACGAATTAGTTAGTTTATTACATAGTACGCTATACTAATACAGAAATTACTATCTTATAAGTGGATCCATCTAATTGTGAGGCATCATCTCCAAAGGATCTCAATATATTAAGCTACCGAGATATTAATATAAAAGAAGTCGAGGGTAGTCGCGTATCGTTTGAAAGAAACGTATTACAAGCGGGCGATTACGTCACGCGGCGTAACGGTCACAGCTGTAGACCGCCGCTCAACGGAGGCGCAAGCGGAGGTGCGGGCGGAGGAGCAACTCTGATGTCATCCTCATCGCGTAGTGGGGCTAGCGAACCGTGCGAGTCGCGCGAGCCGAGCGATCGGCCGACCGAGCTGACAACGAAAACGTATGCCGCTATTGTGAACGTACAACCGAATGAAGGCTGGACGGTTGTGCAAAGAAAGTCAAATAAAACGAAAAATCGTTTTATTGGAAAAAGAGGAAATGCGTTAGTGGAATCTGACGAGAAATTTAGAGCTGCTGACAGGAAAATAGCGGTTTTTATAACGAACGTCAATAAAGAAACGACTGAACGGGACATTATTAATTATATTTTAAAGAAAACTAATGAGAATGTTACGTTAGAAAAAATTTTAATCAAAAGAAACTGCAAACATGATGCATATAATGCATATAAGTTCTTTGTATCCGAGTATAAGTTACCTACTTTTCTGGATGACAAGCTGTGGCCGCAGGGAATTATATTCAGGCGTTTTATTAACTTTAAACGTAAAAGTTCGAACGGAGTATCTTCCAACGCCGTGAGCGACACTGTACCTACTGCCAATGCATAATAGTTCGACATATCAGCTGGTCAGTTTTAACTGTAAGAGTGTGCGGCGCTCGGTGGAGAGTGTGAGGCATTTGTGCCAGTCGTCAGATATAATCGCGTTACAGGAGACTTGGTTGCTGCCTCACGATTTACAGTATCTTAATGAAATAGATCGTCGATTTAGCGGTACCGGGACGTCGGCGGTGGACGCGTCGGCTGGCCTATTGTGCGGCCGACCCTATGGAGGTGTTGCGTTGCTGTGGAACAACAGTGCATTCCGTAATGTGTCAGTAGTGCAGTGTAATAACCCTCGGTTATGCGCTATTAAGATAGTGTTGGGCCAGAAGGCCGTGTTAGTGTTCAGTGTGTATATGCCCACGGACAAAACGGTGAACTTAGCTGAGTTTACGGATTGTCTCAGTTCGGTAAGTGCTATAATAGACAGTGAAAATATCGAGACGGTATTTATACTAGGGGACTTTAACGCTCACCCGAGTACGCAATTTTATAATGAACTTTTAAGTTTTTGCTGTGAGACAGAGTGGACGTGTGTGGATGTTCAGCTGCTAGGCCCCATGTCAGGAGCATACACTTTTGTTAGTGAGGCTAACGGGTCCAGGCGTTGGCTAGACCATTGTGTTACCACCAAGTCTGCTCTGTCGTGCGTTAGAAATGTCTTTATAATACATGACGTTTTATGGTCTGACCATTACCCTTTAGTAATGGATTGTTGTTTCGACAGTGTAAAGGAAAAAGTGAACAATGTGTCTAAGCTCGTTGCAAACGCTATTCTGTGGGGAGATAGGAAGCCGGAACAGGTTAACCTATATAGTAAATTGTGTCACGAGAAACTATGTCTTTTAAAGCTTCCCTATGAAAGCTTTTGTTGTAGCTATATGAATACCTGTTGCAATGAGCAAAGTCATAAGGTTCTTATTGATAAGTTATACAATGACTTTACGGATATATTAATGACGGCCGCAGCTGAATCAAAGGGTGAGAGCAGAGGGAGGGGGAAGAGGCCTGTTATCGGTTGGAATAGGTATGTTCGCGATGCTCATAGGGAGGCCAGGACTGCGTTTTTGATGTGGTCTTTGTACAGTAAGCCTAAGAGCGGTTATGTCTATGAACGCATGCGTGATAGCCGGAATTATTTTAAGTCGCGTCTTAAGTGGTGTCAAAATCGTAGTGACCAAATAAAAATGGATATTTTGGCCTCACATCACTCTAAAAATGACTTTAAAAGTTTCTGGAAGGCCACTAACAGGTTAAACGGTAAGCCTGGGCTGCCTGTGAGCGTTGAGGGCATATGTGATCACAGTTGTATAGCTGATATGTTTAAGGATCACTTTACAGTAAAATCTCCGTTGGGACCTTCGCAGTCAGTTAGTGATGGGTACGCAGGTGGGCAGGAGATTGCAGTCCGGTTTACCGATAATGACATCCGTAGAGCCATAAGCTCTATGTCGGGAGGTAAATCTCCTGGCCACGACGGGCTCAGCATTGAGCATTTAAAATACGCTGGCCCCCTCCTACCCAGAGTGCTAGCAATGTTCTACAACTTGTGTGTAGGGCATTCATATTTACCTCAAGCACTGATGAAGACTGTGGTGGTACCGATAGTGAAAAACAAGACTGGGGACGTTAGTACCAGGTCCAACTACAGGCCGATTTCCCTTGCCACTGTTACTGCCAAAATACTTGACAGCTTGTTAAATACCCAGCTTGACAGACACATAACACTGCATGATAATCAGTTTGGTTTCAAACCTGGTTTATCAACTGAGTCGGCGATATTATGCCTAAAACAGACTGTCAGGTACTACTTAGCGAGGCAGACTCCTGTTTATGCCTGTTTTCTCGATCTTTCCAAGGCGTTTGACCTGGTGAGTTATGATATCTTGTGGCAGAAAATGAGAGAAACTGGTATACCCCGGCATATCATTAACATTTTCAAGTTTTGGTACAGTAATCAGGTCAATGTCGTGAAATGGTCGGAAAGCTACTCTAGTCCGTATAGGTTGGAGTGCGGGGTGAGGCAGGGAGGCTTAACCTCCCCTAAGCTCTTCAACTTATATGTCAACGCACTGATAGAGGTCCTTAGCAGCACCCGTACTGGATGTCATATTGACGGCATGTGTCTCAACAACATTAGTTACGCGGATGACATGGTGCTGTTGAGTGCCTCTGTCTGTGGCTTAAGGAAACTGTTAGGTATCTGTGAGCAATATGCTCACTGTCATGGCCTAGCATATAATGTAAACAAAAGTGAATGCATGGTTTTTCAGGCCATGGGGAAGTCGCTGCCCTCTACGGTTCCCCCTATTAAGCTTTATGGGATTCCTTTGCAAAGGGTGGAACGTTTTAAATATCTGGGACACATACTGACCCCTAATCTGAAAGACGATGCCGACATGGAACGCGAGCGTAGGGCTTTGTCGGTGAGGGCAAATATGATCGTCCGCAGGTTTGCTCGGTGTACAATGTCGGTTAAAGTATCGCTTTTTAAAGCTTACTGCACTTCATTCTACATGAGTAGCCTGTGGGTCGATTACACTCAAAAACAATATAGCGCTCTACGCGTGCAATATAATAATGCATTTAGGATGCTGATGGGACTGCCCCGATTCTGCAGTGCTTCAGGTATGTTCGCCGCGGCTCGTGTGGATTGCTTCTATGCAACCATGCGTAAGCGGTGCACATCTCTGTTGCGAAGAGTCCGGGCCAGTTCCAACAGTGTCCTAAGTGCTTTTGCGGCCAGGCTCGACTGTCAGTATTTGAACCACTGCTCATTGGTTCATGTACTGACAAGTCGGACCGGTAATAGATTTAAGTAGTTATAAATGTATCACTAACACCTAGTTTTTAAGTTTAATAATGTATTTACTAACACCGCTATGACTGTTAATACGGTTGAAATAAAAGATTTTTATTTTTTTTTTTATTTTATAAAGTAAGACCAAACTTAAGAGTGCCGGCGAGTGCGGGCGTGTGTAGTTCGTGTACGTAGACAATGCTTGCGCTCAGTTATCGCACACGCGTTCCCATACATTTGAACTACACGTGCCCAGGTTAGCAACCGCACCCGCCGCCATTCTGAGTAGAGACTTTAAAGTACATAATAACGCTCAATAGCCTATAAAAATAAAATAAAAAATGCACAAAATGAGAATACCTTTGCATTGCAACAATGCTGAACGTTTCTGTAACGGTACTGCGGCGACATCTGCACGTCAATAAGCAACAACTAAACATTAGCGACAAAAAGCGTAAATAAAATAATAGTAAAATACAGTATTTGTATTGCAAGTTAAAATTTTATTTAGCACCAAATGATATGAATGTTAAACTAGGTGCCTCACAGAGCATTATAAGTCGGTCCCCAAAACAAAACAAATCGAAAACTTCACATTCGCGTAAAGGCAAATTTTATATGGAATCGAAGCAGCGCCCCTGGCGGTATCGAGAGAAATATAAAATTTGCGTTTACCGTTCTCGATACCTAAAATCTTACACTAGCCACACTGGTGATCGTTAATTAATAAAACATTATCTTCCCAAGTTTCATATCCCCTCTCCCACAAAGGAGGTCTGACCCTATAGAGGGACATTGATAATAATGATGAGACTAATTGACCAGCTCACCTAGGGCGCGACACCGACATATCATATGTAGAGACAAACATTATCGACCAATAACTTGGTAACATTGCAATGGGACGAAAGTAACAATGTTGCTATTTCTACAAGAGATGTCTGTTGAAGTATCCTAAATTAGGGATAGTGGTAAAAAATGAACCACAATCAAATATTAGATATCTAAAAATTTTTCGACGGTCCTTTTAGGTTTTATGGAACAACCCAAACTCTGTTCGAATTTGTCTCCGTCCAAATACTGTTTATTAAGTTTTCGTCCTTACTAAAAGTAATAACTTGACTTGCATTACACATACTAAATGCTCACACTACAATAAAAAATAATGAAAAAACATGATAAAAACTCATAATGGAATTTTGAAAAAAAATTTGCAGGTAGGTAAACCTACTACACTAACTTGTGGGAACTAACAGAGAATACGAAAATTAAAGTCTAAACAATTATTATTTACAATGTGCCATCGACCTTACTGTTAGTACGCAATACTACTACTAGTATATAAGTAATAAGTGAATGTACCTTCTGTTCGTTGTTCATCGAGGCAACATTGTCGTAATGACGTTCGGTCGGCGCGTCCTTCAGGAATTGCTCCAAATAACTCATTTGTGACGGCGGCCGGTCCAAAACTGAAAAACGTATGGTTCATAAAAAAGAAGAAAATAAAGTACCAAATTAAAAAAAAATACTAGCATTTTAACCTAAGCATGATATGTGGCAATACTTTAAGTGCTTTTGAGTTACTAATGTATTCTTACAAGCACAAGGTATAAAATTTCCACAATTAAATTATTCGGCATTTCTGAACGATGCTCTGAACAAATCAGTCAATTTCTAAATGATTTCATTCGTGATCAACTCGAAAATACAAAAAAAAACTACTTTTAAACAGCTTCCGAAAAGAGTTTTTGTACATGTATTAAGAGTTCTGTCATGCTTTGATTAAATGTACCTACATAAAAATTGTGTAGATCGAGTGAGGGTATCGAAGTGAAACTTCTTTTAAAAACATTTTGTAATAGTTCATTCTTTTTTATAGAATAAAAATAGCTGACAAGGTAGTGTAGGTACTTGCCACCAAATACATTTATAATTTAAATGGATTAAGTTGTTTTAAAGTACTAACTAGACTAAAGAACAGGAATTCATCTATACAGATCACAGATCAACCATGCCTATGATATGACACCTTGACACCTGATCTAAAATAAACCTTACAACCTTATGAATAAGGTCCTTTGTAACCATTATAGATATGAATCCACAGAAGATTCACTTCCCACCATCAGTCAATGTATTGGATCATCAGAAGAAAACAAGACAAAATATAATTTAAACACTAGCAATAATAGTAGGTGTATGGAATAAAATAGAATAAATATACAGGATATAAAAAATAACACATAAACCAACCCCAAACGAAACCACGTTTACAAAACGATCACTAAAACAAAACTAACGTGTGAATGAATGATGAATCAACTAAAGACTTTTTTGTACTATTTCATCAACATTTCAGAAACGATTGTAGGCCATAAAGGGCTTGATTCCAGGCCGTCAAATAAATTTAAAAAAAAAGAATCAGTTGTATAAATATTGTATAGCGCAAGCACATTTACGAGTATCAGAAATGTCAGCGTACATAAAAGTTTTTAGAAATAGCTTTATAAGTAAAGACAGGTCTTAGAATAGAATTAATTCAAAAATATATAGTTATTTACGAAAACTTGTTTAAAAAATATTAAATGTTTCAATAATAAAAAAAGAATTATCAATTATAAAAAAAAAAAAAAAAAAATATATATATATATATATATACGTGTCGGAAACAACAGCTCGATTGCAGTATACCTTGTATTGAATTGAGCTATATTTTTAGTTTATTTCAAAATTACATTTTTTTAATTTTAGAAATGGTAAGTAAAATATACATTTATATTTTAT
Source organism: Mycalesis mineus (assembly GCA_034621355.1). NCBI lineage: Eukaryota > Metazoa > Arthropoda > Insecta > Lepidoptera > Nymphalidae > Mycalesis > Mycalesis mineus. The sequence goes on along the minus strand of CM067898.1, from coordinate 8,684,682 downwards.
TCCTTCTAGCACCTGACTTTTAACTTATATTTAGTTAACAAAAGTAGGGGCTAAAACATGCACAGGACGTTTACAATCCACCGTAGACAAACTAAATCCTTCTCCCAAGTATAGAAGCCTAGGGCGCACTTTTGCGTAAGCGTTTAAACAATTGCATTCTGGCAAAAACAGTATTTAAATTTGAAACACCTCTGAAACTACAATTTCTACCGAAGCGCCATCTAGACTTTAATAGTAGTATACTTCATTTTGTTCTTTGCATTTTCACATGACAACCTGCCTTCCATTAGACTATTTATGTTCTTAAAGTAACTTTTCTGAATTTGTTCCTGGCTCGGGGACCAGTATGATGCAAGTTTAAACGCAACTAGACACGCGTCAGAATGCCCGAGACTTAACAACACCCGTAGCGTGATATTTGCACACGATGTAGAAACACTTGTGTTCCTTGTTTTAAGTTCGCATTACGCTGATTTTGTTTTTACAAATAGTTAGCTATACTGGCGGTAGATAATATCGAGTATTTTATATATACGGGAATTATTCAGATTAAGACTCATTGGTCCATTTAGCTTTACTCTTTTAAAACAACAGTTAGCGCGCACATATCACACTAAAGTTAACACCCACACAACGACAATATACTCCGTCCAATTATTTACTTTATATTTGACATACGATGCCTGATTAGTTGTGTGTTTACAATGCCCATATCTGTTTGGAGTTATTGAATTCACTCAAATCCACCACTCCCAGTAAGCCCTCCCCAATTTATATCGTATTACTGTAATTAAGTATTGATAATATAAAATATTCTTGAATTTTAAGTCTCTTAAGGAACTTGAGTGACATTTTGAAATTCAATTGTAATCAAATGCAACAATTGGAGGTGGCAACTAACATTCAGTCACTAGTAAAATAATATATTGGATGGAGTACAAAACTATTAAACGTTTTCTTAATATTCTTATTAAATATATTTTCTTTAAACACAATAATTTAAGAAATTAACAAAACTTCCAAAATAAATGTAAGTGCGCTAAAACTTACTGTAACATTAAAATAAATTCTAGCACTTTTGAAATGCAACAAAACAAGTCAGTTGTGCGAATGTTGAAAAAATTTTATAAAAAAAAAGAATAGGCTGACAAAAAATATCACGATTAGTCAAAACCGGTGTGCCTATACAAACAAGTGTTAAAGAAAACCAGATCGCTTAGCGCGTTATATGCCGTGCATGAATTGATACATTGTATTTATCAAATCAATACATTTCTCATTATATCGTATAAATATCTCCATATCAAAGATGATCGTAATATTTACAATTTCTTGTCACATCCATGCCACGGCTAAAAAGCTCAAGCAAAAGCGAAGCGATTTACAAAAAAAGGGGAAGTCTTTTCCAAAATGTACTATTTTTTTCCGAATTTTTCTTTAATACCATCACTGTTTTGTGGTCAGCTTACAAAATAATAAACACTAACAATTATATAAAATGAATATTAAATAACACTCTTATCAATAAAATACGTTGTCACATAATATTAATAAAAAAAAATTTTATCATTAAAAAAATATCGAGACCCACAAAACAGCGACTACGAAATTTCAAAAAATTTAAAATTCAATAATTTTGCTTTGACACTTGCTCGTAAGTACTTACAATGGAAAGATCGAGGATAAAAAACTAGGTTTACAGTTAACTAATTAATACGCAGCACAAAGACAGGAAAATCCATGAAAACCTTTTGATTAAATTATGGGCAAAAATATTTGTTGGTGCATCAATATTTTGTCACGAAGAGAAACAATAACAAATATATTTTTCATATTATGTATTTCTACAACTCCACGTACAACCGAATATAATTGTAAAATTCCCATTTTAGTGATGGGATAAAATATAATGTCGATATTCCTACTATAAGTATCTATTTCTTAAACACCAACAAATATATCAAAAAACGGAGGCAAAGGACAAGACACAATCACATACGAGGTCTACTTCTAAAGAGGACGTATTATGGACAAAACTTCTATATATTATTATTATGAAATTCACGAACCATTTTCTTCTTTACCACTCCAGTAGCTCGATGATTTGGCGGAACCTTGCCTCGCTGCTTGCACACAACTTACAAGCTTAATAACGTTGAAATAAGATCCATTTTTATAACTAAACATTGATACACATCTAAATAAACAAGTATAATATAATGAAACAAATACAAAACTGAAAAATCACGTGATTTCATTGTTATGAATGACTATCACTTACGACGATACGAATAGTAATTGAATTTGAAATGTGTCACAAAAGTTGAAATTTTTTTTAGATAATTTTTATGATATATAAAAAATGTAGCGAGTTTGGTACGTTAGATACCTATTCATTATCGTGAAAAGCAATAATTGGTGTAAAAACTCTAAGATATAGCCAATATAACATCTAGTATACTATTCTTCAATGGGTCAAAATGGGGATTTCCCATCAGACAATTTAAAAATTATGTTAAAAAAGTTATTAAAACGATTATAAAATATAAAATGTATGTAAAATATAATATGTAAATTTATAAAATTCATAATTCACTATTGTAATTCGTAATTTGCCAGAAATATTAATTTCAATTTCCAACTTTCGTGCTATCCATTCGTGAGTGATGATTTAATTGAAAATCAAAAGGATTTTTAGGTAGGGATAGCAAAAATCTAAAATTTACTTCAGAATTAATGATAGTATGTTCTATTTGACGATCGAAACGTTTTATATTTGAGACGTGTTAAACTTAAAACCTACCAACCACCAACCAACTACTAACTAAACTTTAAAACCATTATTAAAGTTTAAGAAACAATTTTGTATAAATAAATAATATATAATCATGCAAATGACATTTCTATCGACACATGATTCATCAGACTGCGCACAACACTAAAAAGATCTGTCAAATAGAAAATAGCCAAAACGGTCGAAGTGTAATCATCGACAGGTATAAAATTAAAAAATAAATAACGAGAAATTACAACAAATTTTAATACCGTTAAATATGTACATTTAGCAGTGTACTGTACATAAATACAATGTTTCGAACAATTATATCTGAGTATACTACCAGAACGACATTGCTAAGACCAAAAAGTGGTACTATAATAAGTACAGATTTTCGTGACTGAGTTCATCTATAAAAGTAATGTTTTTTATATTTTCTGAAGAGTGAATTCAACATTTTATATATAACCCGATGCCAGTAGGTGCACAGACTAGCTTTTTACTAAAGAAAACTAACTATAAGAATGTATGCATATATGAACTTTGAAAATGTTTCGAGTTGTTTTTGTTTGAAGAATTTTTTTATTAAATAATGAACATCAAGTGATTCGTTTTAGATGATCACTTCTCTCTTCATTCAGAATGGTCTTTACAGTAGTATACGCAGATTTCAAATATAACATAGAACAACCTAAATGCAGAAGTAAATGTACCAAGTAGCTTAATAGCACAAAAATATAAAAAAAAAACAAATAGCATAACTCATTTTCTAACACAATAATATAATTATAACTTCCAACTTAAAGGAAAAGGCAGAAGTATTACACCGTACAGCCAGCTCGGTGTAATGACTATGTTCTATTTTGATTTTTACTTTTGAATTTCGAAAACAAATAACTACAATGGAAAGACAAACTTTATATATAAAAAAATCTAATCTGTATTTAAGTTCTTTTTTAATCCCAAGTTAATTTGAGTTTCTTATTTTTTTAATTTAAAATTATTTTTTTATCATAAACTTTATTTATTAATAACTTTTTCGTGACTTTTTTCGTTTTTATCGAATAACAATTATAATAAATTGTAGTTATAGTGTTAGAAAATTTAATTATTAGAAAAGGTAAAATAAATACTTAAAATGCACTGAGATTCTACAACTGATCTAATGCGAACTTAAAACTAATAAAAAAATATCATGCTGTCACTTTTTAAATGTACGATTTTGAAAATCGCATAATCTTTAATCATTACACCAATATCAAAATAATTTTGGCAATAAATAAATGAAAAAAATGTAAACCAATAAAAAATTATAATTTTTGGTAAATTTAAAATAAATATTTAAAAAAAAAACTGACTAGTTCAAATGGTGGTAGAGTTAAGTTAGATTAAAATAATATCTTATGTCATCAAATCTTTGGTAAAAATATAGACGAGAATCATAGACTAGAAACATTTGACAAATCGAGTTTTTTACGTAAACGCTACAAGCCAAGCCATCTAGGCCGTTCTAAGTACGTACGGATGGGTACGAAGTACGAGTACGCTACTGACTATGGTATCATATGTATATGTAGTAGCCGCATCGTAGATTTGCTCATTTCATGAAATGTTTGATTAGATCATGAAATGGTCGCGTTTCATGAAATGTTTGCCTGTCTATTGGCCACATCATGGTATGGTTTGGGCAGATTAATGATACAAAATCGTTTCTCGATGTGGCCAACTTAACGCGCGACTACTTCATCACTACAAGAAGTGGTCAAAATTATTTGATCATATCGTAAACTAGTTACACCCCGACTCGGATAGCTTAGGTGGGGCGTTAAAATTTTATATTTAATTATTATAATGGCATTTATAAATTGCTTATAATCTTTGGACCTAGCCCCTATTTATATCATTCGGCCAAACGTGGATGACAAAATCGTGAAACGTAGACGATTTAGCGATCTGGTCAAATTGAGTTGGCCACATCATGAAATGCGGCCATTTCTTAAAATCGAGCATTTCATGAAATGAGCAAATATACGATGTGGCTACAACATATACACGCATGCTTGCGATGATCGTCACTACACATTATAAAGTCTCCGGAAAATGATCAGAAAAAGAAACATCATGTGGTTTTCAATGGATAGAATGATTCCTGTTTTAGTATATAAATAGTTAAAATTTTTCCTGTAATGCAATTTAAATGCCCGAAATATCACGATAACTGTTTAATAAGCCGAAAAAATTTAAGACTCCTTGGAGCTTTTATTAAAAAACCTTGACCAAACCATATGAGATATAACAAACCAAATTATTAATTAATCGTTCTTCTTTATTACGAATACAAAAAAGTCCGCGATAGTTTTTATCTTTTAAGAATAGCTCGCTATGCCCATTTCCTCTTTTAAAATAGGAACACGAAATTTTTGGAGCTTTTTGGTGTTCTCGGAAATTTGCAATAAATATTATCCTCGCGGGCGCTTGCTAGTGTATGATATAAGCTAGTTACGGTATATATTTAGACCTTGGCAAGATGTAGTTTTTTAAATCACACACACATTAATTTTATGTTAACGCGCCATTAATCCCTAGTATGCGGGCAACTATATATGACACATGTAATTGAAATAAAATATTATTTCAATGTGTGTGCGTTGACTCATTTCGTACCCAACGTACATAAAGCAAATATTTTCTGGGTATGACAAACACGCCATCCAAGCCAGCACAGGGCACATGTAAAAATGTTTATTTAAAAGGAGACTGGGTAAAATATTTTAGATCATCCGTAAAATTGATGATAAACGAGTATGGCAACACCCCATATACATGACGTCACGCCTAAAAACAACGGTATGTAAGGTCTTAACCACCACTGAACTGTCGTTAAAAAGTAACAGCAAAAGTACATGCATATACAATTAAACAATGTAACAAAACGCGTCGTACGCGAAAATATAGGAAACAAATGCCACAAATAATACAAAAGGTTTCACATCACGTAAATGCATAAAATGGCCCCATAGACAACAATTTTTTTTAAATTTAAAAGTAGATTAGATTTGGCACATTGCCAATTCACAAATCACAGTTCCAATTTCAAATTTCACAGACAAACAATTGAATACATCACACAGTTTTTAGAGTCCATAATAAATGAGGCATAGACAAGTTATTTTCGTTTTTTTCGTCGCGGACGACGTTGGACTTTGTCGATGGATCCAACATTTCATTTGAGACATAGGTGGTTGGTGTCCAACGTTTATACATTTATGGGTGGGGATTGTGCGGTAACATGTAACGAAAACAAAAAGAAAAGGTGCACTAAATAAATATAATAATATTATCATTTATTTTTCAATTGTAAATAATAATATGTGCTGCAAAAAGATAAATTACACAAATATTAAAATAATATACTAAAAAAACACAAAAATTATATATACCATCCTTTTCTAACAACTGTGCTTTTGTAGTTTCAGTGCCAAATAATAATGGGACATGAAAATTTTCTTAGATTGGATGAACTTATATTGGTAGATAATAAATAAGCACTCGCATGAGTCAAATATACTTCTAAGGTGCAATAAAAACTAAAAAATAAAATAAAGATGGTAAATGTTTTTTAATTGAGGGATTTGATAAAAATGTTGGACGGAATATATGACGCTGACTTTTATTCTGCAGGTACATATTTTTTTATCAATATGAGTGAAAGGTAGAGGTAAGAAAAAACATCTCTATATATAATGATTTTAATGAATCTAATGTAATGACTAAATGATAAAGAATATAAATAATGTTTAAAAGATTCCGCTTTTTTAAGCTATTTATATTTTAAAATAAAATACTTGGTATCATAGCATATTGGGCATATGTTTGACTTATACAACCGTTTATAAGCGGACATTTAGGTCCCCTATTGAATCTTCCTAACTCTACCCTCCCCACCACAACGTGCGTGCTTGCGTGTACGTGTACGCAGCGTGCGTGCGGGCGAGCGCGCGCGCATACTCACAGGAGTTCGAGGGCTGATGTGGCTGGTCGAGCTTGGCCTGGATGTCGCGGATGTGCTGCTCCTTGCGCTTCATGTCGTGCGCCAAGGAGTCCAGCCGCTGTCGGGTCTCCAATAACTCCCTAGTACCAAACAAATTGATATTAACATTCCTCGTCTATAGAACAGATGAAGCCTTTTTGTCTTTCAATAGGCCATAATAAACAGTAGTGTTATAATAATTGTCACCCTCCACCAGCGTTTTTCTTACCCATCCATTGGTGCGCAGACCAGTGGAGAGGTAACAAAGCGCTCCTAATAGAAAAGAAATTAAAGTTTTTCTTAAATGATAATAAAATAGATACCATGATCGAGCAACCTGAATATTTTGCATCGCTTAATTTTTTTAAAGTGCCGGAGTTTAGCGCATTTTCTGCAGCGCAAGCAGCATCCCTTCGTCCACCTCCACTCACCTCTGGCTGGCCAGCAACTCGGCGCGAGTCCTGCTCAGCTCCTCGCCGACCGCCTGCTTCGCCTGCACCTCGGATTGCAGCGAGTTCTGCAGCGTGAGCAGCTCCATCTTATCCACTTTCTGCGAGCGCCGGTCGCGCCAACCACCGGTGCCACTGCTGACCGCAGGTGGGGAAGATGGAGGTCCAAACGTACGCGTAACGCTTGCTGAGGGGGAAATCAGTCGATGTATTTAAAAGGAAGGAAACTGACAGACTGTTACCCAAAAATACTGAGGCTTACACATTAAAAATTGCGTCCAACCTGTTCCCTGTGCCAAGCGGGCTAGGACTGAATTAAATGTCGCATGGTGAAGTGTAAGCGAAACTAAATGGAAAGAATAAAACTGTGCTAAGTTAGCTTTTTTGTATTCCCATTTGGCTAAATTTAAGAGATATATAAGCGTACATTATAAAATAAAAACGCTAAACGCCACACCATCTTGTTTTACAAGGCCTTTATATATTTTGTGCTTAATACGTGGCATACCATGCTTGATATAGTCTAACTCCTCAGTCATCTTAGTGGCGAGCGCCTGCAGGTATCCCCGCGCTTCCTTCTCATCCGCTACCCATCGGATTATGTCTGCTATCTGTAACAGAGATACCAAAATCAGCATTATCATTTAACATGCAACTTATAACTAAAGAATATAGACGAAATAATAGCCTAACATAAGAAATTGTGATATGTGGCAAAATGTATAAACAAAGTTTATATAGACTAACTTTTAACCGGGCTCCTCAATAAATTGAGATCTATTTTCTACCTGCATACGCATTTTAACGTACGAGTACATACGTTTTATACGCAGTTTTAGATGGGGTGTTATTTTAAGAAATATTATTCAAGGGAAGTTTTACGCAGCAAGACAAACTCAAGCTTAAGTTCCGAAGGAGTTCGACACTAAATGTCCTGCCCTAAATAAAAGTCGACAAAATAAGGATAAAAAATAGCATACCTGAGTCTCCCAGTGTTGCATCGAGTCTCGTTTGGCTCGCAATTCCTCTAACTCCATTTCCATCTGTCGCCTCTCAGCCTGCCATCTCCTACCATTTTCAGCCATCTTATTGACAAAAAAATACATTAATGATAACATCTTCACATTAGGAAATCGAAAAATAAGTAGTAATAAATCACATATTTCCATCTGTATTCTAAATTTCAGTCGAAACGGTTCAAAACTCTTGTCACAATGTTGATATTGACATTTTAAATAAACTATTAAATGTAAACTGAAACATTAAATACCTTTTGCTATATACTTACAGCATCAAGATCTTTGGCAAGTTTTCTATTCTCGTTGATAAGCATCTGCTTATCCTCGCTGTCGTTGAGTTGCTCCAAGCGGCGGTTTTCTAACTTCTCCTTTGACGTTTGCAACTAAAATAACGATAATAATCATTGACATATTAATACTATGGACTTCGGGTCAGCGATAAAAAGTGTCCGAACCAAAAGTAAGCCAAAAGACGAAATGAGTTCCAATCGCAATTCAGTCTCATATTAGCTGACTGACAGAATACACGTCAATAATGCCGTAATGTGTTATAAAAAACTTGTAAGAACTACCCGAGTAAGGTGAGAAAAGAAGACGGTGTACCATATTTTCAGTAAGTAAATATTTGCTGATGATTTTAAAGTATTATTTTGCTTAGAAACAAGCTATTTTATTAAAATTTTAATAAACTATAGAAACGAATTGCATAACCAACCAAAGTGAACAGAAAGTATCTATCTGTCCTTTTCCCATACGCTACCCGCGTATAGGATAGAAGGAGTGCAATGTGTTTATCTAATTAACCACATTTAGTTCGGATCTGAGCAATAGAATGTTTTAGAACAACGACTGCATAGAGTTATTTTGTTGTTTAACATTTGAATTATTTAATTACTTAATTTTTGAATGAAAATAATTTGATTATTTTCAATTCACAAATTTTTATTTTATATGTCAACTTTTATTTTTTATGTCATGAATATTAATCAAATGACTTTTACCATAATGGTATATTAATTTGATAACTATAAGAATTATCTACATGAAATTAGGAACAGTTATTTAAAAAAGTGATCTAACGTCATTGAAGTAAAAAAATATATTTTCAGTTTAATTAAAAAGAGGAAAATATCGAGAACTTAAAATTTCAAAGTAAAGAACTATGTCGAGTGGCATATCATTTTGTACATTAGTGGATTTGGTTTGTAATTAATTATTATTATAACTAATTATTATTTTATACAAGATAATTACAACAATTATTATTTGGTACAAGATTTATCCCAGCATATAGAGGTCAGGGATATGTAAATATAAATTAAAATTTGCTGTAAATATAATATATAAATATATAATGCCAAAAAAATTTGAAAGCTACCGACTCCACACCATTTATGTTGTCCTATTTTCACGGGAAGCTGTCATGTCAAAAAAAGGCTGCCATGGTAACCGTCAATCGAAGCTGATTACTTATTGCATGCAATTAGACCGCTGCAAATTAGACTGTATAACAATACGATAAGACATACATTACAATGTTATTTTGTTTATAAAAACATAAATACATCCTAGTATGTATAAAATATCTTGGGACACTTTTGACGTAAATTTTGCATTAGACCCGAAGTCCATAGTATTAATATGTCAATGATAATAATTAATTAATCTCAATTGATTTCGAAGGTAGATTTAGAAGTAGCTTCTGAAATGCGGATTTTTTTAGTAACTACCTCCCGATTGAAAATTTGCCACATTATTGTAGTGGCAAATACAGGTTAGCTACAGTTCATTACATAGACATAAAATTAAAATGAAATTTAACATAATCGAAACTAGACGGCGTTATCGGTCATGGCAAGAAACGCCGAAACCCAATACATCTAACAGCAGCTAAATCATAAATATCGCTCGACTGTTAGTTGTAATACATACCTCTCTATTGAGTCTTGAACGCAGCGCATCACCCTCGTGCATCTGGTCACGCAACGCCGCCAACTCCGCTGCGTAGCGCGCCTGCTGCTGCGCGAGCGACTCCGCATACTGACTCTGTGCAGACACACTCTTTACTAAATATTACCCTGAACTGACAGTCGATATTAGTTTATATAGTCATTTTAATCAAACTTTGGACATTTTTCATAGAGTACCGGTGGTATTACGGGCGTATGTAGGTCAAATGGATGCGTGTGCAATCACTGTAAGCGCAAGGAACGTCTACGTACATTTGAACTACACGTGTCCGCGATGGCACCCTTATCCAGTGGCACTGTAAGTCTTTAAACTCATTGGGTATGAACGTGGAAAAAATTGACTTTTATGCCCTTTACCAAGCGGGAGCGCTCCAAAATCGTACATAATCATGGATTTATTTTTTCAAAACTTAAAACTTTTTTTATACCCTTTTTGTATCGGTAACAACAATTTCAACGTTGTGTTGCCTTTTATCCATTCCTTCAGAGGTAAATACAGTGACGGCAGTAAAATCAAGCAATGCTGCGGGCATACCTCCAACGCCTCGATGTCCGCTTGCAGCTTGGCGACGTCGGCAGCTGTGGATCCCGCCCCGCCGGCCGCCTCCACCGCCTCCACGCGCTGCAGCCGGAGACTCTCCTCTCTCAACTTGCGCTCCTGTCAAATACGTAAAGTTCTTATCAATACAAATTAATCAAGCCCAAACACAAGGTAGCTACTGTAAGCCGCTGAGGAGTTCCCATAGTCTCCATCACCAGAACCCTAATGACAGTCACAGCTTATGTATACGAAAAGTTCCTATCAAGACAAATTAATCAAGCCCAAACACAAGGTAAGTGCTGTTAATCGTTTCCTCGTCTGTGTTGACTCTGTCATCAGATTGACTCCAGACTCAGACCTTCATTAAATTGTAGTTCTATAAAATACGACTTTTCCAGGGTACCATCATCAGATCCTGGTTTCCCCTTATCATTACTATCTCCTTTACAATAAAAAAGAATCATCAAAATCATCGACGAAGTTAACCAAACATACATAAAAAAATAGATACAGTCGAATTGAGGAACTCCTTTTAGCTTAACCAAAACGGTAAAACAATTCATTGGTGAATGATGATGAGATGAGATTAGATGGTGAACTTCTAACACGACAATGTTGTCGAGTTATTTACAGCACTTAACTTGTTTCGCTAAAGGAAGCTACCTATGATAAGATCGTAAAATAAGCGTTTACCTTAGCGCCCTCTGAAAGCGCGGTATCCAGCCTGGCCTCCAAGTCCCTCCTCGACTTGTCCGCGCGCCGGATGTCCTGCCGCAAACCGTCAATCTTCGCCATGGCCACCTCTAGCTCCTCTTCTTTGTCCCGGACCTGTTTAAGTAAAACGAATTAATTAATAATTCTTCTAATTGATATTATTTTAATAAGAGTAGAACAAACAATATAACTATACTAAAGCCAAACTCAATGGAGAATGCTTATCAACAAACATTCAAAATGACTGTAGAAATGCAACACAAAATTTGTCTACCTAATAAATTTAAAAATTCTGTTTTATTTTTTTATAAAATCTTATTTAAAAGATATTAAGTATATCAATTAGTTTTAATCTAATTTATTGTCATGAATTCGTCATTAACAAGTTAATTAAAAAAATTAGGAATAAAATGACTAGTGATTTCTATCTTCATTTGTCATTTGTTTGTTGATAAGCATTCTACATCGAGTTTGACTTTAGTATATTGTTTGTTCGCGTTCGCGTTCAAAATGCAGGAATGCAGTAAGCGCTAGCCAAACTCCGCCCCCAACCAATCCAATCTTTTCAAATTACATGGTCAAGTTCATACTGATAAATTGAAGGCATACGCGAACGCGACGGTTATGTCCTGTAATTTGATTGGTTATTGCTTTCTATTGTAATTTGATTTGTTATTGGTGGTTGCTTCATTCTAAATGCGAACGCGAACAAACAATATATTTATATTGTTTGTTAAGATAACTTTGCGAGTTGTCTAGTGTGACGTACCTGCCGTGACAGCTTCTGTTTCTGCTGCCTCAGTTCGGACAGCTTGTCGGTCACCTCGTTGTACTCCGTCATAGCGAGCTTCCGTTGTGACACTGCGTCCTTCAATTCCTTATCCTATGAGCAAGCGACACGAACGACACAATTCACTGTTAGTCACAAACATGAGAGAGCGGCTTGTTTTTTATAAAGGAGCTCGGAAGCAATAATGAAAAACCAAAATCATATTAGACGATTTCAAGCAGGCAAAGTAGGTATCGGTTGCGGAGGCAAATTTTATTTGTAAGGGTGGGCTAAAGACTCGGCATTCACTCTTTAAAAATAAACCATGTATACCCTATAATATTACTTATATACTTAAAATTTAAACTACTTTCTCAATAGCGATTTATATGTGAGACATCGAAACGACAGAAAACAAATGAATAATTTTCGAAAAACTGAATATATTTTTGCTTAGGAGCGATAAGGACAGAGATAATACTCGTCCGCTTTTGCATACCGGTTTACGTTTGTTTTTTAATGAAATGAACAAACTATCAAAGTTGTGGGATGGCCATTAGTTCCACAAACAGAGGATTTAAGAATTTGAACTTTTGCAAATTTTTCTTTTGCTAAATGGCGAGCAAAGAGGTCCCAATGTTCTTAAAAATATTAACCACACACAGCAGTAATACATTTCGTATGAATCACCAAACGCACCTGACAGCGCAACTTCTCGACGGTATCCATCCTGTCCTTGAGCAGTTCCTCCTTCTCCAAGTTGAGGGCGCTGACCAACACCTCCAACTCTTTGACGCGCGTCGCCAGCTCTTGAGGCGATGACGTGATTTCCTTTAGTGAAATTTAAGTTTATCTTAGATATATTGATAATAAATAATAAATATTATAGGACAATTACTCACATCGCTATATAGCCCCAAAGTAAGCGTAGGTAACTTGTGTTATGGGTATATGATAACTGATGAATATTTTTTATATATTATACATAAATACTTATAATATATAAACACCCAGACACCAGAAAATATCCATGCTCATCACACAAACATTTTTCCAGATGTGGGAATCGAACCCACAAGGAGCAGGGTCACTACCCACTGCGCCACTCGGCCGTCAATTTGATATTTTACATTAGATAAAGTACTATCTATCTCTCTCTTATACCTGCGTATGAGTCCACTATCAAATAAGATACCGTATTACCGGTTAGTAATACAGTGTCATAGGTAAAAGAGAGATAGATAGTAGTTTGTTTATTCCTTTACCTTCGAGGGGTCAATGCTCTTTATTGCCAAATTCATAAGGTTTGAACTATAGTGATATAATAATATAAAAAAATTGACGCTGATGATGATGTCGTCCGTTAGAAAACCTGTAGACTTAGACTTGTGTGCACCAAGATTTCGGTTATCATAACCAACGGTCAACATAAGCTAAACGTAAAATTTACTGTTCACGACAACCTGTACACCGGTTAAGGACGTCAGCTTGGTTAAGATAACCGCCCGGTTTACGTCCTTACCGGCGTACGGGTTTATTATAAATAGTAAATTTATAGCAAAGTTATGTTAACCGTTGGTTATGATAACCGAAATCTTGGTGCACACAAGCCTTACCTGTGAGCCAATGGATGCGTTCACTTGTTCGAATCTCCTCACTTGAGCCTCCAGCTCTCCGTTCCTCACTGTAAGCGCCATTATTTCTTCTTTCAATTGCGACACCTCTTCTAAAACAATATAATACTTATAATTATATTTATCCTTAAATATTTGCTAGTGTATAGTTATATTTTTAAACGAGTATATGTAACGATTAAAATTGTCTTAACTATAACTACTGTTGACAACACCACGTTGCTGACAGCTGTTTACACCCGCGGTGTTGGCAGCGCTGCGTGTAGCTTTATTTGTTGTAGTGGCAGCACTGGTCAACGACCACGCCATTATAGCTCCGCCCCTTTTTGATTGTTTTAAAAGATGACTGTTGTGACATGGCGCGCACATTTTATATTGCAAGCTCTCAGCAAGCAACACGAGTTAGAACGAGTGTTAAGAAGTTAGTTATTATTACTTAAAAGTCTACGGCCTGCATAAGTTTGTCAAACATGTTTGATCGTTTACAAGGCCCTTTATTAATTTTTCCTTACACTTTAAGTATTTACCTGTGGCCGTGTCACCCGCGTCCCCCGCCCGCAGGTCGGCGATGGTCTGAGCGAGCAGCGCGTTCTCTCGCTCCAACGCTTTGAGGGCGGCGCGATCGCTTGCGTTGGACGGCGCCTGGAAATTATTGCATCATTAAATTCTAGACCGTTATTTGAAGCTTACTTATTTGAGATAGGCCCTCTCTGTTTTCCGTTTATTTATGTCCTTCTCCTTCACTCGTGTACATCTGTCTCGCTCGCACACTCCCCACCAGGCAGGTCCGAGCTCAGTCGGAGGCTCGAAGGCATTCTACGATCATTGGCGTCCTGTTTTCCGGCGAGAACGGTTGTCTTCACCGTTCATTAAACCGTAAATAGAAGTATCACCTGCGCGTGAGTTAATTAATTTTTAAACGGTGTTACCGTTCGTATTTAAATTCGTTTGTAAATCAAATTGATTACGCAGGTACGTAACGTTTTTTACCGTTATTTTTTCTTTGTTTCTTTTGGTTCTAGAAACATTTATATATTGTCCTTTCTTCTGGTCTCAGTATAAAGTGTGATAATTATACTGTATCCTAGTTGTGAAATTTTGTGTTTTTACATACCTACCTTTTAAAAAGTTTTTTACTTTTAGGATGGATGATTTAGATAACAATAGTACATGTGCGAACGCGAGTGTTGAGGAGCCGCGACATGATTTATCGCGGGATCGTGTACCAAAGCCGGCTCAGTCCAGTTCCCGGAAACGTGCACGCTCAGTGAGTTCATCAACTAGTAGCAGCCCTTCTTCAAGTGATTCCACGGATTCTGGAAGCTCCTCCGACCGAAAGAAGAAACGTGGCCGTCACCACAAAAGAAGGGGGGGCAAACACAGTCGCAAATCACGAAAAGACAATCGGCAGATGCACAAGTTATTCCGAGAGGTGAGTGCATTACGTAATCAAATTGCTTTATCAGTGCCATGTGGTGGTATGGAGCCCGCGTCAGTTGTAGACAACGACTTGTTAATTGATGACAATGTGAGTGGAATCTTGTACAATGATGTTAGTGATGCCGGCGCGAGTGAGCCTACTCAGGTTCAACTGCCATTCAATTTCGATATTGAAACAAAACTGAAAGAACCTGCGGTTCCTAAGGCACCCGATAATTTATTGAAAGCCCTTCAGGATATACAATATTTTAACAAAAGTGAATGGAGTGAGGTTAGGTACTCTGAAGTACAAAAATCATATTGCCATACACCTGGTTTTATTGACCTAGAGGTTAATGAGGAGATTCGTGCGTATGATCAGTTGCGCCATTTGGCCTATGCTGACAAAGCTTACGCCGCTCTCACCTTTTGTGCGCTGAAACAAAGGCAGGCCTTATCATCTACCTTAACAGAACTACTATCCTGGGCCCATGCAGAACAGGATTTAAATTTTAATAGCTTGCAGGATAAGATCACGGAGGTTTTTTCTAAAGGTGATTTCCACAAAGCGTCTTCAGATTTGTTGCAGCTTATCTGTGGACACAGAGCTGAAGTTCTACAAATGCGCCGAGATGGAATAACTAATCACGTTCGTGATCCTTTAGTAAAGGCAACGCTACGCAAGATCCCGCCATCTGACCGCCATTTATTCGAAAGTGAATCGTTTACCGCTGCCCTTGAAAAAATGGGTGGAGTTAAGAAGACATTCGTGCCCTTAACTAAACCTACAAGTGGCTCTGCTTCGCAAGCAGGACCAAGTAAGGCTGCACGCCACCCCCCGCAGGGGTCGGCTCGCTATCATGGACCCTCGCAGGGTACCAGCCATGGATGTTGCGCCTCTGTGCCTCATCCACATTATCAATACCGCCAGTCCTCGCAGGACTGCTATCATGAACGTCCTCAGCGACAGAACAATCAGAGTGACTGTCGCACGGCACCTGTAAGTAACAACAGAGGTTCATTTCGCTCGCGGGGTGGCCGCCAAAACTACAAGCCGCAGAGTCAGGGAAAAGAAAACCGTAAACACCTCGGAGTCTCCTCTGGCTACAACTCTGGGAACAAAAACCGTAAGTACTGACTCGCCAGAATTCAGGGCGGGTCAACTGGCACTATTTTACAATCGATGGGAGGAAATGGGAGCTCCAAACTTTCTACTGCGCATAATAACAGGGTATCGCATACCCTTTCTTCTAAAACCACCTCTAATGTTGCCACATTTGAGGAGAGGGCCCTACATCACACAGGAGTCCGAATCGATGTCGGCACTCATCAGTCAGATGAAAGACCAAGGCGTATTAGAAGCAGTGCGACGTTCCCCAAGCTTCTTGTCAACAATGTTTCTTGTGCCAAAGAGCGATGGCTCCGATCGCCCAATATTCAACTTAAGAGCTTTAAACGACTATGTAATAACGGAACCCTTCAGCCTGATAAGTGTATTTCGTGTGCCGGAGTTCCTCCAGCCAGGCGACTGGCTTTGCAAAGTAGACCTTTCGCAAGCCTACTTTCATTTACCGATATCTCCGGCACACAGAAGATTTTTGCGCCTCATTTACCAAGGGGAACTATTACAAATGACTTGCTTACCCTTCGGCCTCAGTACAGCACCGAAGGTGTTTGCTTCTCTGAGCAACTGGGTCGCTCAAACATTGCGAGAACAGAATCTGCGCATAATTGTCTACTTAGACGACTTCCTAGTAGCTCACCAGGACAAGGATACTCTGCAAACTCATGTTCATACTCTCTTGAACCGTCTAGAATATCTAGGGTGGCAAGTAAATCTAAAGAAATCCATTGTATCCCCGCAAAAGAGTCTTGTGTTCCTGGGAGTTCAGTGGGATCCCTGGGACAACAAAAAATCTCTTCCGCAAGACAAGGTCAAAAATCTTATCCACAAGGTCTCTGCAATGCTGAATTCAGGCAAGGCTTGCCTGCAAGAATTACAAAGCCTAGTAGGCCTTCTAAACTTTGCGAGCTTTGTAGTGCCACAGGGCAGACTACATTACCGGTCTCTGCTCAGCTTCCTAAATGCATCTCTAAATATGCCAGTCAGGAAGGAGATCCACTTACCAGACGAAGCTGTAGAAGATCTTCGTTGGTGGCTTCACAACTGCCACCAGACATCTGCAATCCATCTTCCACCACCAACTCACTTTGTGACCACAGACGCCTCCGATCTAGCTTGGGGAGCTCAGGTGGACAGTTACGCAGTGTCAGGTATGTGGACTGCTCAAGAACAGCATCTACATTGCAATCTCAAAGAGATGTTGGCAATTTTAAAGGTGCTCGAAACCCACGGTCCCCTACTGTGCAAGTCCACTGCTCTGTTCCAGTGCGACAATCGAACAGTTGTGGCCCACTTACGGAACGAGGGCGGCACGAGATCGCCACCTCTGATGGAAGTAACACAGAGAGTGTTCGGCTTACTAGATTTCCATCAAATAAATCTGACAATCAATTATATACCCGGCATTTACAACGGACATGCGGATCACCTGTCCAGACACAAACGAGTTCCAGAATGGCATCTTCTGCCCGCTTGCACGGAGAAGATATTTCACAAGTTCGGCACTCCGGTAGTAGACCTATTTGCTTCCAGTCGGGCAAACGTGGTAGCCAACTACGTGTCTCTGGATTTAACAGACACCCAAGCGTTATTCCACAATGCTTTTTCCCGGCAGTGGAACTACCACCTTGCGTGGGTGTTCCCACCACCATACCTGATACCCAAGGTACTAGCCCATCTCAACTCGGCGACCGGGCTGTACCTGTTAATTGTCCCCCGGTGGAGTCGGGTGTTCTGGCGGCCCGATCTCAAAGCCCGAGCAGTAGCAGCTCCGTGGTTGATCAACAATCTCAGGGAGAAGCTAATAGACACCACGACTGGCCTGCCACCCCCCAAGGTTCAAGAGATGACGCTCGAAGTCTGGAAGTGTGGGGGTGGTCGGAAAGCTTAACGGGTTGGAATGAAGATCAAATACAATTACTTAAATCCTCGTGGCGTACTTCGACCCTTAAAACCTACAAGGTCGCGTGGGATCGATGGGTATCTTGGTCTAAAAAGTATAATTTGGACCCTTTTCACCCTACAGGGCCCGTCGTTGCTAGATATCTAGCAGACCTACATCTAATCAACAAATTTTCTTACAACACTATTTTGCTTCACAAATCGGTAGTGGCTACTCTTTGCAATGCCGAAGATGCTGGACAAATAAGTTCGCATACATTAGTGAAACACGTCTTAAAGTCTATTGCTTTAATGAAGCCGGTCACCCGTAAGCCTCCAGTCTGGAATATAGATGTACTGACCTCCTTCTTAAGTTCAAATGCTATAGATGAAAATAACCCTTTTGCTGCTTCTCGACATACAGCAACACTCCTCCTCCTGTGTTCGGGCAGACGAGTTCATGATCTGACATTGCTGCTAGTGGACTCGAATCACTGCGTCGATGACGGCAATAACATTATTTTAAAACCAATATTTGGCTCTAAAACCGATAGTGACACTCATAGCAGTGGCGGATTTACCAGCAGGCTGAGTAGGCTGGAGCCTAGGGCGGCAAATTTTAAGGGGCGGCAAATTTATTATTTCGGTTTACACATCAAAAAAAAAATTATTATACACACACATAATACGAATTTCGAAAATTGGAGAGAAATTGAAATATTTAACAAAAATCGAAATATTCTCATATACAGTGCTAATTAATAAATATTTCAACATCTCTGCATGAACAATTCCTAAACGCTTTACTAATTATACATTAATGATTATGAACTTTTAGAATATCGCGATTCGATATTATAATCGAAATTTAGTAATTTTTACATATATTCTTCACTGATAACTGGTATAATTTTTTCTCCGTGTACCTAATAATTATGAGATCTGCTTACCCAATTCAATCGATATAATATCGATGGTCTAACAAAAATACTGACTAAAATTGACTAATTTTTATTAAATAAAAAACTAGTTCAATATCTTATATCATTAATAAGTCTGTCTTCATTCCTGCAAGAACAGAATCTAGGAAACATTTATCCAAACTTGGATATAGCACTTCGTATGGCTCTTTGTACACCAGCGGCAAATTGTTCAGGTGAAAGAAGCTTCTCTTGCTTGAAGAGAGTAAAGAACTACCTACGATCGACTTTAAGTCAAGAAAAGCTAAACGCTTTAGCTCTCTTGTGCATAGAGTCAGAGCTAATGAACAAGATTTCGTACGACGATATAATAAATGATTTTGCGAATTCAAAGTCAAACAAAGTCAAAGTTCGCCAAATGTATTTTTTTTACG
Organism: Mycalesis mineus; assembly: GCA_034621355.1. Taxonomy (NCBI): domain Eukaryota; kingdom Metazoa; phylum Arthropoda; class Insecta; order Lepidoptera; family Nymphalidae; genus Mycalesis; species Mycalesis mineus. Next base: position 8,665,003 of record CM067898.1, on the reverse strand, counting down.
TAAGCTTAATTCATATTTTGTAAGTATTGTATAGTTTTAAGACATACCTTACCTTACTTTAAAAGTGGTATACGATTGAGATATTTTTTCCTTAAAATAATGTTTTTTGATAATTCTTTGCTGTAAAAATAATCAAGGATCTAACACGGTACCATAGTTCTCAATAATAATAACTATATGGGAAAAGTTGAAGTAACGAGGATGATGGGGCACAAATTATAAAGTTGGAATTTTATTGATAGAAAATTGATATGATTGTGGACTAAGATATCAAAATTTAGAGGCGGCAAAAATTGAATAGCCTACGGGCGGCAAATCTATAAATCCGCCACTGACTCATAGGCAATCGGGTTGGAAGTTACTGCCTAATACGAGTAATAAAAACCTGGATCCTGTGTTTTGGGTCAGAAAATTAATTGATCTCCTTAAGGATTGACGAGATTCGAGTAACTGTCCAAACTTATTTATAAATATCAGAGGACAAGCAAAGGCGGCCTCTCGCACTGTGATTGCGGGATGGGTTAAAACTGTACTAACAGAGGCTGGTATACCCGTTACACCGGGAAGTCTTCGTTCAGCTATATCATCAAAAAATTGGTCTGATAACTTTCCGATGGATGAGATTTTGTCCAGAGGAAATTGGAAGTCCAAAGAGACTTTTACACGCTTTTACAGACGAGAGATACTGCCAGCCTCTGCTAGCAACAGCATTACTAGAATGTTTAATACAGCTGATTAAAGTTTTTATTTTCAGTATCTATTAGTCTTTTGAAGCAAATTATACTAATAGAGGACTGTTGTTATTTCAGATTTGTTAATGATTGTTTTTTTTGTTGTATTATATTTATTACTATACAAAGTAAATCTTATGTTTAAAGTATAATAAACATGATCCTATGTAAAGCATCATTTATTTTTTGCACACTCCAAAGCCGTTTTATGTAATACTCATAATATCTTTCAAATAATGAGTATCGCTTAATCTATAGCTATATATTATTTTTCTGAAGTCAATCAAACTTACTTCACATTGGCGTCCCCACCACCAGGCGATAACAAACACGTCTCAAATAAGTAAGCTTCAAATAACGGTCTAGAATTTAATAGCAGCGTTTTACCTGAAATAAAACGCTTATTAAATACTTACCTTATTTGAAGCTTACAAATAATTTCTGCCTGGTATTTTCGACTCAATGATCGTAGAATGCCTTCGAGCCTCCGACTGAGCTCGGACCTGCCTGGTGGGGAGTGTGCGAGCGAGACAGATGTACACGAGTGAAGGAGAAGGACATAAATAAACGGAAAACAGAGAGGGCCTATCTCAAATAAGTAAGCTTCAAATAAGGTAAGTATTTAATAAGCGTTTTATTTCAGGTAAAACGCTGCTATTGTCATTATTACAACCTAAACAAACACAATAAAAAAAAGATACAAAATGCAATCTGGACTTTCGACACACATTAACAACCTAGGTTTTGATTACTATAAGTTGAGCGTATAAAATAAAGGCAACATTTTGTGTCCTCTTTTACCATACGCATATGCAAGATCTGGAATGCCCTTCAGAGGTCTGTTTTTCCTACAACTGTCTTTGTGTCTCAAAATGTCTTTAAAATACGAGTAGACATTTTCTAAGCAAGTGCATCCCACCTTAGACCACATCTACACTTACCATTAGGTGAGATCGTGGTCAAGGGCGAGCTTATTTCATGTAAAAAAAACATTAAAAATGTGTGCAAGTACCTGCTTAGTGGCATTCTTGGCCGGGCTGAGCGGCGTGGGCGCGCCCAGGTCGCACAGTCGCGAGCCGCCCGTGAACGTGAACCCCACGAACGGCAGGTGCAGACCGGAAAACGCAGCCGAAGCGCGCGGCGGCGGCACCGCTTCTGATAACCTGGAAATGAAAAATATCGAGCATTAGTCTACAAAATTGTTAAATAAAAATAAACAAACTAAAGAATATTGGAATATATAATATATTTTTGACCTTTGATATTTCCCTAACCCTAAGAAGCTTTCACATTCACTATTTATTACTTTTTTTAAACATTGATGAAAATTTATAAAAATATTGCAAATATGATATTATGTGATCTGGAATGTTGTGTCAACCATAAACTGTTCTGATATTGGATTCAGTCTATGGTACACTGTGTACCTAGGTCAACCGTAAATGGGTGTAAATTGCGAAAAACACCCTAGCATCGCATATTTTTGATAGTATTTTGAAACGAAAATACACTTCCGGTTCAAATTTTCAAACCGAAAGAAGAGGAAAAAAAAAGTTGAGAGGTGTCAAGGGACACCCGAGTGGAACGAAGTTCCTTTCGATTAATTAGTGAAGGAATTGTAATAAAATTTAATTTTTTTTAAGTAATAATAATATTTGTTGTTGTACACCGAAACACCAGAGGGCGCCACGAGAGCGCGAGACAGCATACAGCGCGGGTGCCCCCCGCGCTCACGCGCACACACATCAAAGGCGGCGGCAAGATCCTTTGATCAAAAAGTGTCGTGACAACTTTTCGTACGAATTTTTTCCGTCTAGCCCCCTTTCACAACGCGCGATAAGGAACTTCGTTCCAACAAGGTAAATATAACATAGCACTCAATATCGAGCGTAGCAGAAATGCAGGAGTGTGAACGGCAGGAAGCCGCTCTCCGATTCGAGTTTTATTCTGTTACCGTATGTCCGTGTCGTCAACGTCAAAGTTGGACGTGTCAGTGGGGCTGGACACGTCAGGCACGAAGGGCGCCTGCATCTCGCGCACGCTGTCCCACTCCAGGCCCGCGAACCATCCGTGACTCTGCAAGTATTTATAGCATTCGATGTAAGCGACGCAATTTTATACGCCTTTAAAAAAATTACAAATATACGGCAAACCGATTTCGTATTAGACTATATCATTTGTCTAGTCAGTCACACGGGACGATCTACCGGTTCAGTTCCAGAACTGAAGTAAACCGTTTCTTTAGGTTTCACCACAGGTTAGTTGATTTCACTACATTCACGTATCGAGGCGTGCCAAAGCAGCTGTTGTTACTGTCAAACTAATATTGCCATTGCTAGCGTTTGAATTAAGTCAAATCGACGTAATTTCGAATTTAAAGAGACAACAACCGATCCACGAGAGTAAAATGAACTAACTGGTTCTGGTAAACGCAAGCTGGCCACGCGTTTACTAGAACCATCATATAAAGAGCTCGCCTAGAAAGCTCGCTAGTAAGCATTTAGTAGACATAAGATGCGCGCGAAGACATACGAGAATCTCGTGTAGAGAAAAGAAATATCTTTACCTGATAGCAGCGAAATCTAAAATATATATTTTGCTTGACGCAATAAAATTCAACGATATTTACGATTTAACGCTACTGGGCAACGATATCTTTGTGCATTGTAGGTCTTTAGTACACTTCTGGTGTTGAAAAAAAAAATCGTCGTCCAATAGTAACGTAATATCTTTACTCTACACGACATAATATGTCCAGCAGCGCATTCTAGGCCCACAAACAAAGAAAGCGGTTAGATCAAAGCCTACAAAGAACAAAAACATTACAGAGAACAAAAAATGCGGAACTCTGAATGCCAAAATCTGTTTGCTTAGGCTCAAATAAGTAAGGTGTCAATATTAATTACCTTAAAATCTTGTAAACCGTTCCTCCCTAACCTAGTTTCCGAAGCGCATATTAACCTTCGGATAAGATCTTTGGCCTCCTCCGATACCTGCAACATTAAAAAAAATAATTAAAACATTTTAAAAGTCATAATCATATATTCAAACAAAAATAAAATATTTAGTTTATATATTAGTACATGGACCACCAAAAGCTGCAAAGCCTGACCGACGTCGTAGACCGCCGACATCGGTAGGGCTAGTAAAATATTTCATTCTTCCAAGAAAATGTCAGTTAACTTAGCCAAGAATTAGGAAGATGGTGCCACCCCCGTGCCTCGGAAAACACGTGAACCCGTCGGTCCTCCGACAAACCCGCATTGGAGCAGCATGGTGGGTGTAAGCTCCACATTGCCTCATCAGGCGGTTTAGGCTGATATTGATAACAATGATAAGGACTGCCTCGTTGGTCTAGCGGTTAGCCTGTCTGGCTTCGATCACGAGGTCCTGGGTTCGAATCCTGGGTCTGGTCACGAAATAATTTTGAGTTTTTCATTCTTCTATTAAATTCTCAATACATTCCAAGCCCGGAGTCGGGAAGTTGGTTGTGTCGTTCCTCGGAGAGCACGTTAAGCCGTCGGACCCGGTTTGTCAACAATATCTAATAGTGATCGTTAGTAAATGAAATATTATCACCCTAAGCCCGCATTGGAGCAGCATGGTGGGTTTACGCTCCATATTCTCTCTCTCCTACAAGGAGGGAGGCCTGGCTCTGTAGTGGGTCGTTAACAGGCTGATAATGATAGTAATGAGTACCTGTGCAGCGTGCTCGTCGGGCGGCGGGCAGTGGAACGAGCGCGCGTGGTTCATTATCTTGCCGTATGTTTCCACCAGCGACTCCGCGTAGAACGGCGTCTCGCCGAATAGCATCTCGTACATACACACCCCTGGGAACAATATTACGTGTGTATTATTCGCGCTCTTGAACATGCCGCGTATGCGATTGTTACTGTCACATGTCACTTAGGGCTAATGCTAAAACACGCGCGGTTGCACGCTCGCGGGTGTATAATGAAAAATAGTATGGACAGCGCGACGGAGCGCGGGCGCGGGTGGCGGATTCTCACCCGCGCGGCGGGCGGCGGGTACACGGCGCGGGCGCCCGCGACGGGCACACGCGAGCGGGTTTGTTTTACAAATCAGTCGAGCGCCGCTAGATGCTACGGTTACACGCGCCGGAGTTTAGATACAATCATGAACATCGATACAGAGCGCGTAATAATTGAGGTACAATTTAGGCCAGTATTATGGGATATGGCGAACGAATTATCGAATTCTCCGCTGAGTAACCTACTTATCAAGAACAGGTTATGCAGTCGACGTTGTTTTCGTTGACGTCTTTTTGCCAAATAATAAATTAGTAAATAGTCCATGGTAATCTACTCCACACAACTGTACACGCTCGACATCAAAATTATACTAGCAGCGCTAACTGAGACGGTCGCACGCGACGGGTGCCCGCGCGCGGATTTGTGGCCCGCACCCGCGCGAGTTTTAGCGTTAGCCCTTAATATAGTATGGTATATGGTAACTTTTATTTATAGACTAGCGGCCCGCCCCAGCTTCGCACGGGTGCAATGCTGGTACCAACGGCGGCGCAAGCACGCCCCGCGCGACCCTCAAACGCTCGTCCCAGCATTTTGAATCTTACATATCTTGGAAAATATTCACTTAAATTACATGCTTTAAAGGGCAATAGTGATCTATATTGAATGCACAAAGTATTTAAGATACTCAATTGGATAAGAATTTATGCAGTATTGCTTAAAATCACATCGTAAAAAGCCATTACTTTTGGCTGAAAGTAAAAAATTTAAAAAAAATTTACTATTATTTTGGGTTATCCCTAAGAGATAAACATATACCATCGCAGACTCTTTGTTGACCTTTTTAAGTTATGCAATGCTGTAGAACATTACTTTGATATTGATGATTGATATCTCATAGGGTTTAGCCAGTGTAAGTGCAAAAAATGCGTTAATTTACGACATCACATCAGAAACCTCTAAAATTATCAGTGTTTCTCTAGTACATTACACATTTATTATACACATAAACCTTCCTGTTGAACCTCTATCTGATAAAAAAAACCGCATGAAAATCGGATGCGTAGTTTCAAAGATTTAAACATTCATACGGACAAATATAAAAAAGCGACTTTGTTACTATGTAAAGATGTTTAGTTTTATTAATTTAAATGCACTTACCAAGCGACCACCAGTCACATTCTGGTCCGTATCGCCCCTGACCATCTTCCATCGCCTGTAAATACGACAACATTAACAACTAGATTTTAGGGGTGCATCCCAGTAGTACCCCATACCGTAGTTCTATAGAACTGTTTGGATACTTTCCATGCTGCCAAATTATATCCCAATAGTTCTATATAGTACTGTAGTATAGTTTTTGCTCTTGACTTTACTTATGGCATGAAAAATATAAACTTTATATTACTTTAATTGATATTTCATTTTGTTTTTAACAAAAAAATGTCCCTTGCTACAAAAGCTAAGTTGTCTAAAAATATATTCTCTTATTTTAGAAGTTACAAGGCGGACACATTTTACCTCTTTCACGCAAATTATTCAGTTTAGAAAAATATGATATTAGAAACCTAAATATAATTTTTAAAGACCAATCCATGGACATTTATTATTGCAATCAAATGAGATATACTTATAAAAACTAGGTAACGTACAAACAAGATGTTGATATCGACATTTCTTTAATTTTGTCTATATAGAACTAATGGGACACTAAACTCAAATATGGTGTATCAACAGTTCTATAGAACTAAAATTAGGGGGTACTACTGGGATGCACCCGATTTTAGTGACAAGAGCGTTTTCAGTCAAGTACTACCGCAATGTTTCTTGCAGCCGCCAAGCAGTATACTTGTGAACCGATCAGTAGAAAAATTATGCAATGACACTACAGTGTACGTTTCTAATCTGTCTGAGTCCCTCTCTATCTTTAAAATCTTTTTAGATAAAGAGAGACATATACGAATTCGAATCGCACGCCGTTAAGTGTCATCACAGTTGATATGGCCTCTGAACAACATGCTGCTGATGTAATTACAAACACATGAGCACCTACGCCTCAGATAGATTTACATTATACAACAGTCTCTGTACATTCTATAGTAACTTGGTACTTGTAAATTGTGGAATCAACTTCCCGCCCGGGTTTTTCCTGGGAATTTTAATATGGGGGTATTTAAGGGGCGTATCAACTCTTTCCTCAAAGGCCGGCAACGCAACTAGCAATGCTTCTGGTGTTGCAATGTTTATGGGCGGCGGTAATCGCTTAACATCAGGCGACCCGCATAATCGTTTGCCCGCTTTTTTATCGATTAAAAAATAGTCCATTTTTTCAAAACTAAACTTTTTCCAGTAATAGATTTGTATAATAAAAATTTATAAAGTAACTAACTCAATGAATAGTTTTCAAAACCCATACTAACCCTTAAAATTTCAGGTGAAATATAATCTGGTGTACCAACTGCCACGTTACTTTGTACCTGCAATGGAAAAATATGTTATGGGAAATTACAACAAAAAAAATACGTATACTAAAGCCAAAATCAGTGGGGAAAGCATGTCAACAAACAAATTTAAAATGAAGGTAGAAAATGCAATACATTTCATGCCTAATAAATTAAAAATTGTTTTGTTATTTTAAATAACCTTATTTAAAAGATATTGAATATATTAATTAGTTTTAAGCTTACTTATCTAATTTATTGTCATGAATTCGTGATTAACTAGTTAATGAAAAAATTAGTTGTAAAATGACTAGTGATTTCTACCTTCATTTTTAATTTGTTTGTTGACAAGCATTCTCAATCGAGTTTTGGCTTTAGTATAAGACAGAAGTATTTCTTGAGGAAATCGGAATAACTTAAAAATATGTACAGATAAACAAAATATTTAAAAATTAAATAAAAAAGGAAATACTTAACCGCTACAGTAACCTAAACTAAAAATAAATTATAACAAAATAAAAAAGAGTAAAAAATTTAGGCATCATAGTATTCCTCCGAATCAGAGTCGATTGATATAGTGCCCAGAAGGCTGGCAGCATTGCATTGAAGTTGAATGGCAATGCTTATCCTCTGACCTAATAAAATTATTATTATAAAAACAAAAAACCCGACTGTTTAGAAGTTATGAACTGAAAAGAGAAAAACAAGGATCACTATATCTGTATAAAATTATAAATACTTTATGGTGCTGCAAACAGGGACAAAATATTTTAACCTGCGGGGAAAGATCTACCAAAACTACGTTTGTCCCCCGCCTGCAGCACCATAAAGTATTTAGAATTTCATACAGATATAGTGATCCTTGTTTTTCTCTTTTTACGACCTTTCAATTGGTACCCATATTGCTAAGATAAGAGAAAAAAATACACACATCCCCCCTTTTTTCCCCCATTTACAGCCGCCATTTTGAAAATTTATATAGCCTATGTCACTACCACAATTTTGACAAATTCAACGACACCTCACATGTCAAAATCCGTTCAGCCGTTTAGGCTGTAGCGCGTGCCGAAGAAATGGACATACATACATACATACGTACATACATACGCTCGAAAAACATAACCCTCCTTCTGACGCAGTCGGGTAAAAAGAGGCCAGCCCTCTAATCCATACATACATACAAACATATGCATGTAGCTGGTGAAACCGCGAGCATCTAGTTTACCATACAGCCTTAACTGTATTGATATAGATATAGAGTAACAAGTGTAACAACTTACTTTTCCGTCTTCCCCTAACCGTAAACAGGAACCAAAGTCTGCGAGACGTATGTGCCCGCTCGCGTCTAACAGAACGTTGTCTGGCTTTATATCTCTGTCAAATTAATATAAATACATTTACAATACAATTAATTACATTGTTATTAGTGTATGAGCCAATTCAGTTGTAGGTGTTTATACAGTGTGTCCAAAAAACCCTATCCGTTCCTTGAAGGTGTACTGAGGTACCGTATATGATTTCTTTGGAATAATGGATCTTTTGTTTGTTCTAGAAATTTTGAAAGAAAAACATAAAATTGCATTCAAATGTTGTATCTATCTATATATAATCTACTGAAATTGGTGGATTGCATTTAGTAAAAAAATTTTTAACAAAAAATAGAACCGACTCAAAACGCACTAAAAAGTAGAAAATAACAGTGTCATTTAGTTCCTTTAATTTACTTAAGCATATCTTTGACGTCGGTGCCAGCCAAGTTTAAGGAACATTTATTTCACGTAGTAAAGCAGTTTGTGGGTTCTAGGTAACGTTCTTAAAGTAGAAACCTTGGCTGGCACCGACTCCTAGATATGCTTAAGTAAATTAAAGCAACTAAATGACACAGTTATTTTTTACTTTTTAGTGCGTTTTGAGTTGGTTCTATTTTGTTTTAAAAATTTTTATTCTTACTTTTTAGTGATTTATCGCCACGTACCGTACTCGTACTATACTGTCATAGTATATTAGACCGCACTTGTAGCCAAAAAGCTACCGATACTAACACAAAAACCGAAATCGCTGCAAGTGTGCCTATACAATTTGAAGAGTTCCTTCAATTTTCCCAGGATATCATAATCAGATCCTAACATGATGATAATGGGACCACCTTGGAAGTGTGTCCTTTTTAATAAAAAAATAATTATCAAAATCGGACAACTCTGTAAAAAGTTATGTGTGGTCATACATAAAAAAAATATATACGTGTCGAATTGAGAACCTCCTCCGATTTTTCGTCGGTTAAAAATTGCATTACTATGTTGTATAATCTACTGAAATTGGCTGATTGTATGTAGTAAAAATGCTTTTTAAGGCTGACTGAGTATACGCATTGACTTTTGATTATGACTTTTACTTTTGGCTTTCACTAATAGTATTAACTGTTGGCTTCGACTTCTGCTTTTAGATTTTGACTTTGACTTTTGCTATTGTATTTTGACTTTTAACTTTGAGCTGCACACTCACCGGTGAACATATCGCAGCTCGTGCACGCTGTGCACGGCGAGCACCATCTCCGCGATGTAGAAGCGCGCCATGTCCTCCGGCAGCCGGTCCTCGAACTTGGACAGCAGCGTGAGCAAGTCGCCGCCGCAGTAGTAGTCCATCACCAGGTACTATACACAATAATGTTTATAATTATAACTAATTACATAATGGTAAGTAAAATAAATGCGGTAGAGATGAGAGCATTGAGGAGTATGTTTGGGTTAAAACTGTGTGACAGAGTTGACAATAGTGTGATAAGAGAAAAGTGTGGTGTAAAAGAAGATGTAGTGACTAAAATTGAGAAAGGGATGCTTAGATGGTTTGGACATGTAGAGAGAATGGATGAAAGAAGATTAACAAAAGAGATTTACAAGGCGAGGGTGAATGGAAATGTTGGAAGGGGAAGGCCTAGGCGAATGTTACTGGACTAAATTCAGGACATTTAAAGGATTAATGAGAGTGGAAGAAGCTAAGGAAGTATGCAAGGATCGTGGCAAATGGAGAAATGTGGTCTCTGTCTACCACTATGGGAACAAGGCGTGATGTTATGTATGTATGTATGGTAATTATAATAATATCAGAATCTAGATTTGACTGGGCAGAATAACACATGCAGGGAAGATTAGTGATGACGGGTCATTAAGGATCTCCTTAAACCTCCATATGTTCAACAGGTCCCCCAGACTCTGGGAGATTTTTATCACACGATAGACCCTGCCGCATAGCTGGTGGCATCGATGGAATGCTGTCACCTTCTCTGCCTAAACAGTGTCATGTTTGTTAAATGATAATAAAAAAGAGCTCACCAAGTTGTGTTCGTCCTGGAAGGCGTAGTGCAGGTTGGTGATCCAGCGCCGGTCACCGAACACCAACACATCGCGCTCCTCTTGGAAGCACGCAGTGTCCGCGCGCTGGGAACATCATATAACGTGGTTAACATAGTCTTGCTGTTATCGTGCAGTATGGCGATTCTTGTAAAACAGTTGCAAGCCAGATGTAAGAAAAATCGGTATTCTTTAATGACATTTTGCCTTACTGGAGTTGACAGACGAACTGAAGGTGGAATAATCGACGAGATGTAAACGAGAAGTTCGTACGATCTATTTCTTTACACCATGACGACGTTTTGACGACCTCCATGGCGCAGTGGATTTATAAGACGGAGGTCCTGGGTTCGATTCCCGACGGGACAGATTGAGATTTTTCTTAATTGGTCTTGGTCTGGCTGGTGGGAGGCTTTCGCCGTGGCTAGTTACCACCCTACCGACAAAGACGTATCTACCGTTAAGCGATTTAGCTTTCCGGTACGATATCGTGTCGAAACCGAAAGGGGTGTGGAAGTCATCCTACTCCTAACAAGTTAGCCCGCTTCCATCTTAGACTGCATCATCACTTTACATCAGGTGTGATAGCAGTCCAGGGCTAACTTGTAGTCGATAAAAAAAAACCACGATTAGTCACGGTTTTCGGCATTCTCTTTTCAGTTAATAACTGTAAATAAAGTTTAAGGCTAATGATGCGATCATTCTAATAAATTCCAAAGAGCTTTACTAGTCTCACCTTCAGCATCTCCCACTTGTTGAGTATCTTCATGGCGTAGACTCTGTCCCCCGCTGTGGCCGACACGGTGCCGCCCGTGCTGTTCACGCCACAGTCTGTGCCCTAGGATAAAACAAATTAGTAAGCATAGTCCGACGTACATTGTCGGTTAAATGTAAAAGGTTGAATGTTTTATTAATTTGTCTGTTTTGACGTTATCATCTTTGGGTAGATGTGCAAATACCCTATCATTAATTAATGTGTAATTTTTTAATAAATAATAAGTTTTTTTTAACAAATCTTCCAAATCATTTTTGTATCTACCAAATCAGCATATAAAATTACATTACATTTTTAGTTAGTGCTTGCCCATGGCTAACACTCTGTGCACGCCACTACCCTAATAATAAATATCTATTATAATAGATACCTGCATGAACGACGCGCGCACGACGCACACCTCGCCGAACGCGCCGCGCCCGATCACCTTCACTAGCTCGAAGTCGTCCCGCGACAGTCGCAGCCGCTTCAAGGCAGTCGCGACTGGTTTTACTGAAATAGAGATGTATTCATTATTTTTACACAATAATAAGATATAGGTATAATACATAGATCAGTAGCTAAGATAATTCATTAACAACTTGTCAGTGAATTATCTTAGCTTGTATGTTGTTGTGTTGTATAGCCCAAAATGAGTTCTTGAAAATGACAGGGCATTGCTCTAATGGGATCAAAATATTATCATAATATTATTTTAAAGAAAAACTTCCAGTTTTAATTTCAAGATTGTGAGTAGTAATGAAAAATGCATATTTAGGAATGTTTAAAAGATTGACAATAGTCTGCTAAAAAATTGCAGCCGCCGCGACACGAACATCGTCTCTATCTGCTTCAGCCGCGTTATGCTGATAGTTATGGGACACGTACCGTACAGTATGAAGTCAGCGATGGCCTTTTCGCGGCGCAGGCTGCTGTTGCAGCACTCGTCGTACAGCACCAGCAGCATGTCGATGAGCGTCTCCACGCTGAGAGCTTGCGTGCGCGGACCCTGCAGCCGCCGCGACACGAACATCGTCTCTATCTGCTTCAGTCGCTTTATGCTGATAGTTATGGGACACGTACCGTACAGTATGAAGTCAGCGATGGCCTTTTCGCGGCGCAGGCTGCTGTTGCAGCACTCGTCGTACAGCACCAGCAGCATGTCGATGAGCGTCTCCACGCTGAGAGCCTGCGTGCGCGGACCCTGCAGCCGCCGCGACACGAACATCGTCTCTATCTGCTTTAGCCCGCGGTATGCTATTAGCACACGTACCGTACAGTATGAAGTCAGCGATGGCCTTTTCGCGGCGCAGGCTGCTGTTGCAGCACTCGTCGTACAGCACCAGCAGCATGTCGATGAGCGTCTCCACGCTGAGAGCTTGCGTGCGCGGACCCTGCAGCCGCCGCGACACGAACATCGTCTCTATCTGCTTCAGTCGCTTTATGCTGATAGTTATGGGACACGTACCGTACAGTATGAAGTCAGCGATGGCCTTTTCGCGGCGCAGGCTGCTGTTGCAGCACTCGTCGTACAGCACCAGCAGCATGTCGATGAGCGTCTCCACGCTGAGAGCCTGCGTGCGCGGACCCTGCAGCCGCCGCGACACGAACATCGTCTCTATCTGCTTTAGCCGCTGTATGCTATTAGCACACGTACCGTACAGTATGAAGTCAGCGATGGCCTTTTCGCGGCGCAGGCTGCTGTTGCAGCACTCGTCGTACAGCACCAGCAGCATGTCGATGAGCGTCTCCACGCTGAGAGCTTGCGTGCGCGGACCCTGCAGCCGCCGCGACACGAACATCGTCTCTATCTGCTTCAGCCGCTTTATTCCTAGAACTGACAATTATTTCTTTTTTACATAAGAACAATAGTCAATTATCATGACCCATCGTCATCATCTTCATCATGTCCAAAAGTCCTCATCTTTTTTATCATCGTCAAGGTGCCGTGGAACCACCACGGCCATCAGCTCGCCGATTTACGCCCAATGCTGCTTAGCTTTGTAACTTTTAAGCTATATTGGTAACCTTGGTTCCTCTGTCAATCCTCATTTCTGATTCAGTTACACAAAAATAACCTGAGTAGAGTAACTTTGAGTGTCCTTATCACGCCTATATTTAGTGACAAAGTATTACACAGAATGTGCTAAGCATCTCCATATGGTGTGCAATCTTGGTTTTAGTTTTCAGGATAAATGCGGTGTTGTGCAAGTAGTGTGGTAGAGAGAAAAACGCTGAACTGATTCCAAGACTTGCGGCACGAATGTAGGCATAAGAGTACACTTTGTGTCCCTCGCCTTCTTTACTCAAATTATTCTCCTTGCTCAACCCAATCTGGTAAGATCCTGCTAGAGCATTTTTGGACTGCTATGCTCAAAACTCATTGATAATAGCTATAAATAAATGAAAACCAAATAGGCAATGGCAAGTCTCCATTACACTAAAATAATAATAAAGCCAAATACAAACAACGCTGTACAGGAAATGTGTACCAAAAAACAATGCGACCAAAACAAAGAGGATATCCCATGGCCTTATGTGAACAATATAATGTGCTACATTGTGATTGCCCACCATTGCATGTGAATCACTAGCTATGAACTTTTAATTAATTAGTACTTCACTATCTATTCACTAATTACTGCACTCGCGCTAAATGAAGCAACCTTGATACAATTATGAAATTATGCAATAAATAAATTAATAGTTTTTTAATATTGTTTTTTTAATCATCTATACAAAATTATAAATTATATAATCAATAATAGTGGGGTGTTTTTGTAATTTCAAATTAACAGCTTTTCAATAAATGCACATGAATTTATTATAATTCAGTACTTGCTTAAAAAAACTAACGCTAAACTCTTCGCTAACTGCGGGTTTCATAAGAAGGCTCAGAGTCACTCAATAGGCGAGGGAAAGTGAAATGCTTAGAGTATCTCTGCGTGATGGAATCAGAAATGAGGGGATCTGCAGAAGAACCAAAGTAACCGACATAGCTCAGCAAGTCCTGAACTGAAGTGGCAATGGGCGGGGCACATTGTTCGAACAACTGATGGATGTTGGGGGTCCAAGGTGCTGGAATGGTGACCGCACACCAGAAAGCGCAGTGTCGCAGGGAGGATCAGGATTGTTGGGTTTGAAGTCCCTAAAAAAAGTCTGTGTCCAGCGGTGGCCGTCCATCAGCTGTTAGTGATGATGACGATGATGATTAATAAAAACAATATTTAAACATTTGTCTGTCTTATTATTAGTATTACAACACAATTGTATACAGTTTATTCATAAGTGCCTTTTTAATCAATATTTAGCCTATGCATCATGGGGTCCTGGGTGATAATAATGATATATTTTTCTTAAAATTATCAGTTAAAAGCTTAGCCTGGAATAATTGCCTTAGAGTGCATGTTGCTCATTATTTTTTACATTTAGATGCATTGTAACTCTATCTGTTTCTTCATTCATGGCCTAAGATTAACACTATGTTCGGTGAGATTGCAGTATAAACATATGATTTTATACTAATTTTAACCTCTGATGCAACTGTGACCGCACTAAGAAGCCTTTTTTTGATTGTAGATAGCGGCTAAGTGCAAGCAGGTTATGGCATGCTCCTACCAACTAAAACCCGACTGTTTAACAACCGCTTGCCTTAACACTGGACCATGGGAACAACCTCACACACAATTGCAACCCACTAAGAAGCCTATGGCAATTGCACAGATAGAAGATGAAAACACTTTATTTTATCATTATTTTGATTCAGTTGCATGGGCCGTCATTATGATGAGACCTATATCAATAAAATATAATCTCTTTTTTTTATTGTGGTATGCTAAAATATGCTATTATTGAAGTATAGCTTGACTGCCTTGCTGGTCTAGTGGTTAGCCTGTTACCTCAACCACAAGGTCCTGGGTTCAAATCCTGGTTGTGGAATATGGAATTCTAAGATTTTCTTTTAAGAAGTTTTAGTAAATCTGTTCCTTGAAGAGCAAATTATGCCATTGGTTCCAGGCACTATCATCAACATCTAATAGTGATTGATTATGAATTAAACATTTCTATCCTAAGCTCACTAGCCTGTATGTGTAGCCAGTGGTGGGTTTATGCTCAATTTGCCGTCTCCTACAAGGAGGGAGGCCTGGCCCAGTAGTGAGCCATTAACAGGCTGATATGATGACGATGACAATTAATAGTATTGAATAGAAAAAACACTAAAATAAAGAAAAATACACCTATCCTGGCTTATAATCTTAACACACTATCAGACATGTGATAAAAATAATGAGGGGCACATTACCAACAGTTCAATACTGTGTTAAAGTAAATATTATCATTAACAGATAGCTTATACTGGATTTGTGCTCTAAGAGAATGTGTGTTATCTACCTATAATGAAAGACTTTTTTTAAGTATGTTTGTTTTCTATTTTCCTAAGTAGTTTTAACACAGAAATACTTTTGAGAATATTATAGCCAGCCCAGATAAAAATAAAAAGCCTATAGTAAAGCCAAACTTAATGTGGAATGCTTATCAACAAACAAATTAAAATTGAAGGCAGATATCACTAGTTATTTTACACCTAATCATTTTAATTAACTACATAGTTAATAACAAATTAGTGAATAATTTTAAATTTATTAGGCATGAAATGATGTATAGTTTGGGGGCACAAGCAGAGCCGTAACCAGGAATTTAAGCACCCCGTGCCAGCTTTTGTAACTGCGACCTACAGACTTGTAACTGACTCTAAATAAGGTATTGTTTGTATATGGTCTAGTCATTTATGCGCTCCTACAGGGTCTGCGCCCTGTGCCTAGGCACCTCTGACACTGCCCTAGTTACGGCACTGGGCAAGTACGTTTAGCAGTCTATGCATAGTATAACAGAAGAAGAAATTAATTCTAATTAAAATAAATCCTTATTGCTATAATAATTACAGGCAGGCAAAAAGGGCAAGGGTACATTCCAAGCCCAGAGTCGGAAAGTTGGTGGTGTTACACCCCCATGCCTCAGAGAGCATGTTAAGCTGTCGGTCCCTGTTACTGTCATCAACATCTGATAGTGATTGTTAATAAATAGCACATTATCACCCAACCCGCATTGGAGCAGTGTAGTAGGTCTATGTCATATCCCCTCTCCTATAAGGAGGGAGGCATGGCCCTGTACTGGGTTGTTAATAGGCTGATAATGATGATGATGAAAAGGGTGATAGTCTAATGTGAACTTCTGGGTAGCAGAAAAAGAAATATTTCTCTTTATTCTAGGCAAATGAGTCTCATAACCATAATTGTTCGTTAAAGCAGATGATAAATTAAGTCAAAGATCTTACCAGGTACATTATTGGTGGGGGCCAACGCCCAATCAGGGGAGGAGTCCTCTTCATCAGACATGGTGGCTACACAAACTGCACTGATCAAACTAACATATAACTGTATGACATGTCTTTCACCGAGCGCACTTCACAAGATTCACACACAAACACACAACACAACTAAAACATGCTACACTTTGCTTTACTGGTCCGAATGTTTTGCTCCATTTTCAAACTTTCTGAAATTAAAAAATATATATTTATAAACTAGAGATTTCACCAACATAGTTCCCGTTCACATCGAAATTTCTAAATAAAATGCAGCCTATGTGTTATTCAGATGTATCTATCAAAATTCATTTAGTAGTTTTTGCGTGAAGGTGTAACAAACATCTATACATACATACTTACACCTTTTGCATTTATAATAATAATAGGGTGGAAGCTTTTGAATAAATAGTCGAATAACTGTATGGTGTTGCCTTTTTCCTAAAGGAAAGAATAAAGCCAAAAAATATGCTCTAATATGTAGCATTAGTGTTTTGCTGACAGAAAAGTCCAAACTTATAAGTTTTCCTTTTGCATATGGTCAATTTCAGACTTCATCACCAGATCATGGCATCTTGTTATTAATATGCTACCAAAGATATGCGAATGTATTCTAATATCATTAAACTGAAGAGTGTGTTTGTTTAAATACACCTCTAGATCTCTCTGGATATCTCCAAAACGACAACTTTGATTATAAAAGTTCTTATTGCATATTTAAGCCAAAATAACTAAGAAAAACATTATAATTATGTTATATGTAAGTAAAATTTTATAATTTTAGTCTTATTTAGCTTCTGAGACAATACCAGTAAAACAGTAGAATTGAACTTGAAAAAAATAAGTAACCACATTCAAATTATTGATTATTTAGGAGTCCAGTTAGTTAGATTAGAGGCAAATTTTTGAATTGGTTTAATAGGAGAAGTAGTTTACGGAGGTGTACGATGTAAAATGAATTGACTGAATGACATTGTTTTATGTAGACTTGCAATATAATTTTCATTTTACTGAGCTAAAAGTTTTTGAAACACAAAGATTTTATTCTATCCAACAAGTATTCTATTCAAGCAGCTAATACTTTGTAATTGAGATAAGTAATACTTTTTGGTACTGATAATAAATATCCTTTGCATAACTTTAAGTAGTATATTTAATAATAACTTAATTATCCTTTTTACAGAGACCAAGGGAGCCAGGGAAGTACTTTCAGACTAAGTATTCTATACATCACCATATTCAAGCTATAAAATTATGGCTTTTATAGAATCAGTAGAGATAAATATGATTATTATTATCATTCAAATATTAAAAATTATAACTCATTAGAACATCTACAAAATGTTCAGTTACACTACAAATGTATTTGTATTTACTTAAAATTAAAAATAAGTATGGATAGTGGTAAATGTAATTTTAACACATTTTATGACACAGTTTCATGTAGCAAAGATCAGTATCAAGCTAGAGTTAAATAAAAATGTGCTAAACTAAAATAGTCCCATAATTTATGGGGCTCTAGAACTGTGTGGGTGTAGTCCAATTCCATAGTTTTAAAATAGAACCACTGCAACTAAAAGTTACTAAATACTAGCAATAATAATTTAATTTCATTAGCAATATAATTAATAAAGTATACCTATTAAATTTTATGATTATTAAAACGTATGGTACACAATATCCTATTGACCAGGGTAACAGGAAATTATTGGAGATTATTTGCTACTATTGTCTACCTATTCAAAGGCAACTAATGCTTTCTATTCGTTTATTACAAGGTTGCGAATGTCAGTTGATACTGGTGCGCTTTCGCAACCTCAAGATTTAAACTTTATTTAGACAGCCTAGCGTTTTATACACAAAAAAACCAAAGCCCGATGCCGATGACATACTGATACGTTTCCGCGTCAAGACTATAAATAAACCAAAATATGTACACGCGCGATATATCCGTAACACAATTGTGTATTTATCAACAAGTATAACGTACTAAATAGTATCGTAAAACTGCGTACAACTGCACAAATATCTTAACCTAAATTTAAATCCAATCGATTGTTATGCAAAAACACCCTGATGAGTCACCACCGTCACATGTGTAGATCCATGGTACTGTTTAACAGCAATATTCACCTGATTATTTTTAAAGTTTATTATAAATAACGTAGCAGCTAATATTTTTCAACATGAAAATAATTTTCGAGTCTTTCGAAAGCAGACATTTTCCTCGGGGAGTCGGAGACACTGAAACTATTGCCATATCTGAAAATGTTTCGGACCTTCGGAGTTTATTTTGAGAAATGAAATTTATTTCAAATATTTATTTTACAACTAGTGCGTGGCATTCATTATGAATGAAAATAATTAGATGAAATATTATTCATTATTTTTTACTGTTCAAAATTTCTGCTGAGAACTTATAAACGTTATAAATTAATTTTTTAATGTTTAGACACAAAGCCATAGTTTATTTACTTGTATTGATAATATCGATTGATAATTTGAGTTAAGTATACCCTAAATGGTATAGTAAGAGTGAATAATATGTACCTCTTACTCTTATTTAAGTCACTTCTAGTGAAGAAAAGAAGATTTTAAACTAAATAGAGATTTAATATAGTTGCGTGTTTTACATGCACCGTGTCTAAGCACTTTTCAGTTACGTGTAAAATTTGTATAACTACCTTACATACTAATGTATTTTTTATTTCAGTTATTTTAATTAATAAATTACTTTTTATATCACATATTTTAATTTATTCTTGATCTTCTGTCTTATTAGCTTTCTATTACAACATGATTACAACCTAAGCCGTTTAAATTTTTAACTTTATTTATGCCTATAAAAAAATAGATCGATTAATTATTAATCATAAACGAATTGATGTGAAATGAAATACAGATAAACATCAACAAATTTTTATTTAAAATAACAACGCATGATATTATTAGTATCCTCGCAAAGAATGTTTTGCTACTTGTTATTGCTCATCGGAATTGCTAAATTCAGAAGTCGTCAAACTGGCAACGTCCTTGTTCGGATATGTAACCGGAAATACCTTTGGTTAAAGTCCTTCTTTTTATTTAAATATAAAAACAAACTTCATAGAAGAAAAAAATATTTTATAGGATTCTAAAATAATATTGAAATTACAAATGTTTATTAATTTATTTTTTATTGTTTGAAATAACTAAGTTTATTAAAAAATTCCTTAATAAAAAGTATCGCAATTGACAGAGCGTCATTGTACGTAATGGAGTCGATGTTCTATTCAACAAAGTTGTGATCGAAGAAATTAACTATTTTTATTGAAATATCACATAAAACTGTGCGTAATTGTGTGTCGTTGGAGTGTAGTGTACATTTAATAGTAATTTATGGATACCAAGGCCAATAAAACGTGTGTAAACAACCTCATTTGCCCGTCAATGGTATGTGTGCCATCAAAATATTTTGGAAAGTTTATTGTATTTGGTATTTAACGTAACACGGTGTGATTTTGTCCAATAAAGTGTTTATGTTGAATCTTTATGATGCCAGATTAGTGTATTTCTCAGCGCTATATGCGAAGATAGACGAGATATCCTGTAGCTTTGTCGTCTGCGTAACTGGGTAGCAGTGGGAAAGGTCATGCATTCATTTACGTTTTTATTTTCAGAACGATAGCAGCTCGTTGACCAATATGTTGATACTGAGCGCGCTATAATACGACCCGAGTACGTAATCGGAGCGCCCAAACACGCGGGTTAATGGTTTTAAGAGGGCAAGTCTGTTTCCCAACATCAGATGAAGGAATGGCGTCAGACCAACCCGTTAAGAAGAAACAGAGGATAGATGGGCCGGATATCGATGACGGGAGTGACAGGTCCGCTGAGGATATCCTCACTGACATATACGACTCGGAAACTCCCCCGGCCGATACGTCGGGGGACTATGCATCGAGAAATGGTGAGTCTCCAGACAGCGGGACTGTAAGTGAAGATGCAGTGGATTGTTCCACCATCCTGAGGCTTCCGAGTGACACAAATGTTGACATTATCCCTTCGTCTTCTAACACACCACATTGGACTGCTGCGGATGACAAGCTACTTGCCGAGCTACGAATAATCCAAACTGCTCTGGTTGGTCAATGTTTGTGTGGCTTTGATGAGAATTCTCTGTCACAGCTATTTGATCGTCGACTTCATATAGTGGCGTGGCCTTTAACCTGCTCCTTAACATACTTATCGACTATGCAACTTATGTTTGATATATATTTGAAACAGAATCATACAGGCACAATATGCTCAAGGTTAATGTATGCATGCAATATATTTGTTAGGAACAGGCATGATTGGATAACTGAGGTTGTGGAATTATCTGAACATAAAAGTAAATTCATGACATTTGTAGCTTGCAGGGTATTAGCTAGTTTTTTAATAGTTTCAAAAGACACTGTTGATGAGAATTGGCTGCAACAAATAACAGAGAACATATATTTGTTTGATAGGATAAACAGGATAACCATTCAGAAAATTAACTTTAGTTTAGACATAATAAAGAGGATAGTAGAGTGGAAAGATGTTGAACAGCATCCCTTAGAGGAAAGTAGCTATGTAAATACAGCAGGTAATGTCCAAGTTCAAGAAGACAATCCATTTAGAAGTAGCGCCAGTGGTAGCAGTAGCAGTGCGCAAACGCCTAGTAGTTCTAGTTCTCGTAGTGATAACTTAGATAGTGCCTTTTCCAATTTGCAAACTCATAGTTCACCATCTACATCTGGTGATAAGTCTAGTAGCAAACCTGTACAGTTTAAACTCCATGAGCCAGTGTTAAAGTTCCCCGCTGAGCCAGCAAATATGGAGCAGTCAGTGTCACCTGAACCACCTCCAGTGAGGATAGAAAGGGTCAACGAAAACGGCTGCATAACAGTCATATTAACAGACTCAGAATCCTTTGACACATCTCACATAAAGTGTTTAACTATAAAAACACTAGAACACCATTGGCCGGTCTTGGTCAAAAACATGAAGCTACTCTTGCTAAGGTACCTGAATTTATCTAATGCTGAAAATTGTATATTAACTTTTTTCTCCCTGTGGGAGAACATTATTAGTGTGAAGGCGAATCTCTCAGTGATAGATACGAAACCTTTTTATGCAGACTTGCAAGGTTTTGTCGATTTATTAAGGAACACTATGTTGCCGAGCTTGATTTACACACATCTGCTTAGTTTGTTCAATGAAGTTCTCTGTTACGGTTCAACATTGGCACTTCAGGACATATTGCCAGAAGAGATATGTTGTCTTGCTCATTCAATGGTGAGATATGTTAAAGACTTTAGACTGTTAAGTGAGGTTCGAGTGCAGAGTAGTAGAAGTGGATTCGGTTTTCTGGGTCATAACTGCACGGTAGTCAGAGATTATTCATTAGGTCCAGAAGTCGCACCTTTGTCGTCTTCAATACAGTTGGTTGATCAGAGCTATGGAGAGGATGATAACGATGATTCTTCCCAATCAAGGAACGAAGTAGACAAAACAATGCTGCAACAAATGTCTCTATTAGTCCTGAAATCTGTAGCTGTTACTGTTAAGGAAATGCGTTGTGATTCCTCAGATAGTTCAATAGATTCATCAGATTATAATGCTATACAAGACATGCAGATTGTCGAAAGATCTATTCGCGATGTTTTGAAAAAGCTCGATGTGTTCATTAGGAACTGTTTTGAATTCCATCCAGAGACGCCATTCACAAAAATGCTCATCCATTTATTTAGTGAACAGGATGATTATCTGATTGAATCTATGGTTTGCACTTTGGATATAACTGTTGGTATTGTGTATAGGAATTCAATGTACCCAGATTTGATACCCATGTTGAATCCCATCATGTCTTTTATAGAGTTTCTCAAAGTCGTATCTCATGATAGTGATGTTTTATTAGACTATCTTGTCAGCAACGAGACATGCTTCCTGCTGTATTTGCTCCGTTTTTTAAAGTATGTAAGGAGGAATTGGCCGAAGTTTTTGGAAACATGCCAGCAAGCCGACTCTGGTGGCAACAGAGGGTTAGATGATACAATGAGGGTGCTTATAAGGTTAAGATTACAGATAAGTAGACTTGTATCTAGGTCACTGTTCCCTTACAACATAAGCCCTGTGCTGAGATTATTGGAAGTCTGTGAGAGTCTGTATGAGGGTAATGAGTTTAGCTGAATGACAGTGCTGCCATTATTGAGGGTACAAATTATTTTTGTAATATTAGATATTTTGTAATGTTGCAATTATAGTCAAATGTATGGTACTTTTTCACCTATGACTAATTCCTGCTGGAATTATTATAAATTCATTTTTTTTATTTTAGTAAAGGAAACCAGGAAATCTGTGTGGTTTTTTTTTTGTAAAAAAATAGCAAAATAAATTTCACCACAAACCTTACAATAGAATACTATACAAGCTTCTGTCTGAATTTCTTCTATATCAGTAGTAAAACAAAAATAAGTGGTCATTATTGCATATAAGAACTTTTTTATAATACTTTGTTACACTAGGTAAAATTTTGATTAATTTTTAGTTTTACCTAATTTCATTAAATAAAGAAAAAAATCTAAATTTTAATCAATCTATGATTTGATACCTTATTTTTTCACTGAAGACTGGCAACATGTAACATTCCATTGGTTAGTTATAATTTGTTTAATCATAAGAATTATTAGTACCTACTTATTATGCTAGAATGATTAATTTATATTAAATGTAATGTTGTAATTATATGTAATGATATAATAACTTAATTACTCATAATAAGTAAAGTCTTCCTTATTAAAATTATTATTTTAAATAACTTGCAGTGGTAAATAAATCTGTATTATAATTATTTTTCGCGAAAATTTGACAATTCTGTGTGGCGATGTCACCCAGATTTGACAATATATTGGTAATGTTTGAATATTTTGTGTCAGAGTTGTCAGGTTTTCACGGGAATTAGTAAAATAATGATCCTATTAGCCACATCAGAAAAATTAACTATCACACCATGAAGTGGTAACTCTTTCCGCCATTTAACAAACTCTTTCTACTTAGAATGCCAAGTTTGCCATAAAAAAATTTGTGGTGCTCCCAGACAAGGCTTTTATATTTCTAGAAGCCTTGCATCTTGAATTTCTGCAAAGTAATGTTCAGACCTATTGAAAGTTTGTAATGTGATTTTGAAAATGAATAGAAAATGTGACTCCACATGTATACAGCCTACTGACCCATTATAAGCACACGAACATATAATGTATAAAGACATATTATCTATATAGTAATTGAAAAACAAAGTGCCTTAGAACCAGTTACAATGGTGCTAAATTATATAAATAAATAGTTTGAATAAGCTTTTTTTATTTGATTTGCTTAATGAATTTGTTTAAACTTGTGCCTACAAGTTAATAATGATTCTAAATTGTTTTAATTATTATTATCAGTATAATATTGTTTTGGTAATATTTGACAAAATTCTGTCAAAACTCAACTTGTTATAAAGTGTTGACAGTAGTTCGACGGATCTGTGTGTCGTCGCCACACAGATATTGTCAGATATTTCGCAGAAAAACGCAAAATGAAATTGCAATTAGCACATCATGAAATTCTGTAAACCTGTAACCTTAAAATTAACTCTTTAATTTTATCAATTTTATTTTTATAATGGACTACATAAATATTATAACTTTAAAATAATGTAAAGTTTATTTATGTTATGTCTAGCCTTTAGTTAAATTATAGTGATAGATTTAATTTATTTCCATCTGGTTGTATATTTTTTAGTTGTAATGCGTACGAAAATGCGGGTTTTAAATATGTAATTTTTTAATATTATTATTTCTTAAACTAAATTATACCACAGTTCATTATGTAAATATTATTTTGCCATTCATTTTTTACCATGTAACTATCTTAGTAAATATAATCAGTATTAATACATTATACATATTATACAATATAATTTATATAATATACTTCGTATTTAGTAATAATTTAAAATATCTATGTTTAATATTACACAGGGAATTGAAAACTACATTTTTATACTAAACAAAACTGCTGCTACCACTTTTAGAATACAGAAGTAATTCAGATTGTATAAACACATGAAATTAATTTAACTTCTTTTTCAAAAATACCCTCAATTAGAATAATTTATTTTCTTCCACTTGAAACGATGCAATACATTTTTAGGATAATATTAAAAAGTGTAAAAAAAAAATCTTTTGAACCGTCAAAACTACATAAAACAATTAAATTATTCTTAAAAATCTGTCATTTTTGCTTACAAGAGAGATAAGTATAGAGATAATTCTCGTCCGCTTTCGGATCCTTTGTTTACGTTTATTCTGTTGATAGCTCGGCCGCACTTTAGTTAAAATGTCAATCAGTTCTTACGTTTATTTTTTACTGACATCAGCTGACTATTAAAAATGTATAATTGTTGCAAAATTGTTTTTTGTTAGAGAATATTGAGTCAATTACTTTTTTTAATAGGCACTGTTATTTTCTCCATGATATGATAATGAGAAATGAATCTCAATGGGTATCAAATACTGCTAGATAAAGTAAAACGAAATGTAGTTTGCCGACACTAATCGATGAAGAATCCAAAATATAGTAGAAAAAAAGGTAACTTCTATGAATTGGAATTTACTATGTTTTATCACACCTGTAAAATAAGTTCTAAAATCAAAATTTTATATACAACTGTGCATTTTGGATATAATACAGACTGAAAGAAAATAAAAAAACGGTAACAGTTATAAAATAAGTTTCAAATAAAAAAGTTCTCTTTGATTTTTAAGCTCTGCCATTTTTATTTGGAACTTTTTTTTACTAACTTTTACCGTTTTCAAGTAATTGCGAAAAAACAAATTTTAATTTTTTGCTGTTCTTGCCGGAGCTTACGAACATTAAAACCCTTACACATTGTTTTTGTTTCTATTAGACTACAAATACATTAAATCCAAAATGCAAAGTTGTATCGAAAATATCGACTTTAGTCAATTTAAGTGTAAAACTAAACGTTTAAATAAAATTTAAAAAATTTAAAAAATCGATACTTTTGAAACTATTATTGTACTCAAGTTTGTCTGTTTATATGTGCAAATCTAATTAGATTTTCATTAGTTTTTCCTGTTAGTACACTTTCATTCTTGAACTCTTAACTTCGTAGTTATTGTATCATTTGTTTGTCTCTGAAATAGTTAAGGTAGACTTAACTTTGTTAATGTTTAGTAATGGTTAACTTAATAAAATGAAATATTTTTGTACATGACGCGTAACTTTTGGTTTTATTTTTACTTGTAAATCCTCTTTCTTTATATTGAAGTAACAACATTGGTCCAGTGGTGAGACGAATATCTTAGCATTCCATGGACTCACCGTGCGGGTGCCGGGTCCATCGCGTGGCTGAGAGAAAAACTCTGAACAGAGTCCGAGATTTGTGACACGCGTGTAGGTTTAAAAGAGATCTCTTAGTGACGCGCGTCAACACTCACCTCACCGTTCAATTTATTCTCCCTGCCCAGCCAAATTCGCAAGGACCCTACTAGAGTAGCTTTGGATACTCATTCAATGTGGAGCTTACTGCACTTCAAGTAAGGCCAAGGTCTTTTAGCAGGTTATAGAGAGACTTCGCTGGTATAACTCTCGCACCCACTTCTCCCGCTTATAGTTTATACGCGGTAGAAGTGGGTGCGAGCGAACCACAGCCATTTTTAGTTAGTTCATTAGTAAGGTCAAAATATTTATTCACTTTGAATACATGGTCTTTAGGGATGTTTGTTTTCCACGGCACTGTAAGCTCGACAAGTACTATACGTTTGATTTGTTTGGAAAAAAGAGATATGTCCGGTCTAGATGTCGAAATAGCTAAGTCTTCCGGGATTTTATAGTGCTTTTCAACTTAGCTTCAGATCTCGACGTCCTAAGATTTTCTTTCTTTCAAGGTAAATATATTGTCATTTCGGAGTGAGGGAAATTAATGGTGTTGTATATCCTCATAATTCGGGGAGCACATGCATTAACACGATGTGGTCTTTACAACAGTACTTATATGACGCCCGCCAGCCTGCATTGTCACAGCATGGTGAGTCTGTTGCACAGTCCTTCGAGAAAGGAGGTCTAGCCGTGTAGTGGTGTGGTCCATTAAAATGTGCTGATAGTTAAATTCGACTCTTTGTTTTATTTTATGTGCTTCACATTGTTTGAATAAAAACAAAAAGTAGGAAAGGTTCCCAAAGGAACAATTGAAAACAACGTTTCTTTAGTGTTACTAAGTCCAAGAGGCCAGCTTATACGCATCTAATAAAAATCATTTTTTTATCTGCCTGGCCCACTACATGGAGCGTCTCCATTGGAAAGGGATAACTAAAAATTTTCGGTTTGCGCAGTTTTTTCTTTATCTGTGTTATAAGACGTTGCTTCGTACCTCAAGATTCTGAGTTCAGGGGAAGTACCCTGTTCCTACCCTGAAGTTTTGATTCCCCTGCGAGTGTCAGTGCGACATAAATGGCTGTATATTTTAATTGCTTAGAAGTTTGGTTTTTTCACAGCTCCAAGGGACAGCAGTCCTGCGAATTTGATATAAAATAAAATTTTAGTTTAATACCTCCACAACTTTTTGAGAAAACGACAACCAACGACGGCTCTTGACAGACGGACGGACAAAGTGATCCTATAAGAGTTCCTTTATGTCCATTCGAGGTACAAAACCATAAAAACGGAGACTTAATAAACATAGTGACATTAATAGTCACTTATAGTTTGGTACTCATGAAGCTAGTTATTATATGGAGCAGTCTTAAAAACAACTGCATTAAAAAAACTGAAGTATCATACAAATCCAATATTTGCCTGACCTGACCCAGTTTTTTATTTAGAACTACATGAAATTTGGGTCAAGCGATACGTGTAGCTGCAGTGAGAAAAAATAGATGATTTAGAGCACCCATTCAAACGTAATTCTCAGCGCAACCGTTCGCGAAAACGTTGCATAAACGATTAAGTACAGAGATGTACAAAATGGTTCCATAAAAGCATTTAAATACAAAATGCAAAATACTTTTCAGATTTACTATTTCAAATGCAAAATGCTAAATACTTTTGCATTTTGTATTTCAAATGCAAAATGCAAAATAGGTATTTTCAAAATGCTTTTTCAAAATAAAATACCTTTTGACCAAATCGTATAATATTTTCATTTATTTTAGAATAGTCACTTCTAACATTACTAAAATAAGATTACCTAAGTTACTTATAACATTAGTAAATAAGTGTCGAAAGACTCATCTAAATAGGTCCAGCTGTTTCAGAGATTAGCCGGAACAAACAGATCGATAAAAAATTGATTGTATAATCAGTAGTTCTATAAAGATAATTTGATTTGATTATATAAATTAAGAATATTTAAAAGGAATTTAAAATTTTATGACCCTATAGGGATGAAATTTTGAAAAATCTTTGAATAACATATTTATTCAATAGTTCGTAAACAAATTTTCGTGAACTTAACTTCAAAAATTAAAGACTTTCCATAGAAACTTTCAATCCCTCCTACTTAATTTCCGCGATAAAAGTATCCTATGCAATATCTAAGAAAATATGAACTACAAACGTGCCAAGTTTCATTTTAATACATTCAGTGTTTTAGCGTGAATAGCGGGGGACAGAAATCTGTACAGTCAGACAGTCAGACGGACAGTATTGATTCAATGATGGATTCTGTATTGATTATATAGTGCCCTCTAATAAAAATTTCTAAAATATCTTCAATGTACAGAATTGGACCTGTTACAGTTTTATTATAAGTATAGATTATTACAATCCTTTTTTATTACTAAAATTGGACTGGTAATGTTGGCTAAACTTAATCACAGAGTATTTTGCATTTTGAAATGAATTTTAAAAATACAAAATACATCTCGAAATGTATTTCAAATAAAATACAAAATGTTTTTGTTAAAAAGCATTTAAATGCAAAATACAAAATAGGTATTTTGCATTTTGTATTTGCATTTTAAATAGAAGTATTTCAAATAAATCACATCTCTGATTAAGTACCTACCTACTTAGGCTTGTGTGCACCAAGATTTCGGTTATAACCAACGTTTAACATAACTTTACTATAAATTTACTATTTATAATAAACCTGTACGCCGGTTAAGGACGTAAACCAGGCGGTTATCTTAATCGAGCTTACGTCTTTAACCGGTGTACGGGTTGTCGTGAACAGTAAATTTTAGGTTTAGCTTATGTTAACCGTTGGTTATGATAACCGAAATCTTGGTGCACACAAGCCTTAATGCTCGTTGCATTGCTGCATCGTTGGTTTAGTGGTGGTGCAGCACCATAAAGTATTTAGAATTTTATATAGATATAGTGATCCTTGTTTTTCTCTTTTTAGTTCATAACTTCTAAGCAGTTGGATTTTTGTTTTTATAATAATAATTTTATTTGAGACTTTTTAGTTTTAATTTGTGGTATAGAAATGAGACGGTACACTTTTTGTCATTTTTTGTTAAAACAGTAGTCTGAACATGATATGATATTTATATTTTTGAAATGGTCTTTTTACGACCTTTCATTTGATACCCATATTGCTAAGATAAAAGAAAAAAATGCACACGTCCCCCCTTTTACAGCCGCCATTTTGAAAATTCATATAGCCTATGTCACTTCTACAATTTAGCCAAATTCAACGACACCTCACACGTCAAAATCCGTTTAGCCGTTTAGGCTGTAGCGCGTGCCGAAGAAATGGACATACATACATACATACGCTCGAAAAACATTACCCTCCGTCTGACGCAGTCGGGTAAAAAAATGAGGGTACGACAAATAAAACACAATATTATAAATACGATTACTTTATTAGCGAGCAACTGTTTGTTAATTACAATTCCATCTAGAAACATTCTATAGTCTTTGTACAAGGCAATTTTGTCGATGTCCGACGATTTGACGCAGCAAATATTGATATATCTCCGTAGATACCTTGATATTTACAGTTGAAACACGATTAGCCGGACCAACTGTTGTCTAAAGCCGCATCTTTATACTATAGGCGATTATAGACAACTACAAATAGGCACGATTGTGGTTGTGGTGGATTGAATTGCTTGTAGTCGCCGATCATCGTCGTGTAATCGTTGGCGATCGGTGACGTATTTGTTTCTGAGACGCATCAAAAGGAATCGTGTGTAGGAATTTGTGGATGCTTGCACGATGATTCACGATAATCGCCGATTGTGAAGAGGATTTATAAGATTTCATTGGTTATTTGACTCAATTTAAAATAATAACGTACGCTGAAAATATATTAAAAATCCGATAAAGATCTGCAAAGTTACAGCCACTTAAATGTTTAGAGTAGGGCTCTTCTGTCCTTTTCTCGCAAAACGAATATTTGTACTAAGTCACTCTGGCGATACTGTGGTGTGACGTCACATCCCAGTATGGCTGTCTCCGTCTAATCAGAAATATTCAAATGGTTATAACTTTTTATTTATTTGATCAATTTAATTAGTTTTACCACATTTTGTTTGTTATAGAATCAAGTTTCAAAAAATAAATTCAAACTCTGATATTGTGATTAGTGTCAAATAGCCAATTCAGACTGGCATTGAAGACAAGTAAAGCGTCGTCAATTTTGCCGATAGCAAATTCATCTCTATTTTCGCATCACTGAAATATAAAATTGTATTCTACAAAACTGGAATAGCGACGCCGCAAATCGCACCATTTTTGAATTTTCCATATTTGAGTAATACAACTTAGTACCTTTACGATATGAAAATAAGGAAGAATTTTTAGTTTATGAATTTGGACGCGTTGCTTCTTAGTCCGAGTCTGTCCAACTTAAGACATGTATGAAATAAAAATATTCTTTCACCGAAATTACTTATTCTTGAGAGATAAGGAACTCGAAATGCTTCTGCATGATATGGTCAGAAATGCCTTAATTACAACTGAAAATTCTAGTCGAATTGTCAGTTGCAAATCCATATAGCTGACGTCCGGATAATCGAGTTTTTACTGCAATTTTTTAACAATATAACAAAATCGCATTTATTAATATTATCTTCTATATCACGAAGACCATTTAGCTTTGATTGTAATGTACGAGTATGATATGCAATGAAAAACTATGCTTATAAAAGAGTAATAAACGGTGCATCTATCAAAACTTAAGAAGGCGCTAAGAAGCCAACCTCAGCTAAGCGGCCTCCGTGAAATATAACTACAATAACTGTCTGCCAATTTCCTTAAGGCCACGCGTTCATTTATAATCAAAAATTATAAAAAGTAAAAAAAAATCCAGAACCACATAAGTGAATCTCTCACAGAAATTTTAAGTTTATTAAAAAGTGAAACTTTTTATTCATTACTAGTTAGCCCATAACTGCAATTACACCTGATGGTAAGTGATGATGCAATGTAAGGTGGAAGCGAGCTAACTTGTTAGGAGTCCTTTGGGTTAATCATCGCACTGTAACGTAAAATTGTTTGGCGGTACGTCTTTGTCAGTAGGGTGGTAACTAGCGACGGTTGAAGCCTCCCACCAGCCAAACCAAGACCAATTTTGAAAATAGTATAAAAACGAATCAGCCCAGCTGGGAATCGAACCCAGGACATCTGTCTTATAAATCAGATGCGAGCGTTGGACTCCACAATTTTGGCCTTGGCTGCTCTGTCAAGCGCCTTTTAGTTAAACCCTATTCCGCGGCCGGCTATAGTTTGAGTCTAAGAAAAGTTTCATTTTCATAATCGGAATATCTTAAGAAGTTTGGCAACTTCATATGAAATAAAACAGTAATCTATATTGTCATCTAAGGTAACTAGACTTGCAAATTATTCAAAATGAAAATTCCTTTGATGTTTTAATTCGATAATAAATCCTTAGAGTAGGCAGAGCACTTTTGCACCTATCAAGTGCCACAGTAGCTATCGCATATAATGAAACTAATTTACGGTAATTTTTTTCTGGCCAGGACAAAATGCAGATCAATGTTATAGGAACGTGCAGAATACAAAACTCTCCCTTAGTTACTTAGTCAATAACTAACCAACAGTCTTTTGGTAAGGCTTTATGTACGAAATACGCGCTACTGGTTTGGAGTATATTGATTTTTTATAGTCGGTTATAAAGCTAAGAACAGGTTGCCCAGTGTAAATTTCTACCGAGTCTCTGCGTAAAAATCTAACGTCAATTTATATAGAATAAAGTCTTCATACAATGCTTTCAATTTTATCCAATAGTTAAGGCAGCGCATGCGCATAAAGCCGATTTAACAGAATTTTCGTTCTGATTTGCGCGACAGAAACTGTGATAACTCGGCTAATATATACAACACACATATGAAATTTTCCTCTTTATAATATTAGTATAGAAGTATGAGAGAGAGAGAGACTTTAATAAATAACACTATAAAAAGATGTTACGTGTGTTTACGTTTTTACGAAGTGACTCGGTAAAAAAACACATTAGGACCTTTTCTGTAGAACCTACGCTGTGCGTACCATTACACTATGAGTAGTCGCCAATACACAAATTAATCAATTTATAAAATTTGTTAAGCCTCGATGACACGGGGCGAGTTTACGAACTGCTTAGTCAGCGATTTTAAAAGCTGGCGAGTAAGCGAGTGTCGATGACACAGGACGCTCGTTTAGTAGCAAAGGAGTAGACAAACTACTATCTAATGCTCTTTTACCTATGTGTAATATAGCATATATATATAGGTAGCGATGACATAATATAGTTAGTAAACTACCTTACAAGCCAACACACTAGCGATTGGCGAATAAATTAGCCTGTTTTAATTATATTTTTATAAATGACCTAAGTATTTTATGTAAGTATATTTTTATATTAGATAATAAATAGATACCTCCTTTACTTTTGTGTACAGTCGTATATCCGAACCTACTCGAATGTAAACACTTATCCTCTTCAATGTAATAGGTCGTCTGAAAGAGATAGCTCATTAGCGATAGGGTTTTTAAGGTATTTTCTCTTTTATTTTGATTGTGTGTACAATAAGGAATATTTCATTCAATCATTAATTTTTTAGCAGAGAGTAGTACAACTCATTGGCTTGTAGTTTGTAAACTCGCCGCGTGTTATCGAGGCTTTACAGAGTAAGTATACAAAAATCAATCTAAATAAATCTGAGCATTATAATGAGTGAAAATAAAATAAAAATGGCAGATAAGTACATTTTTGTATAATTTGGTCATTCAGGAATGTTCACAATTGATATTTTGCAAAATTTAAGACCAGTTTCGGATCTTGAAAATGTTCGTTTAACTGTGGAAAGAAGATTAAAATAAAAAAAAATACATTTTGGTCGGTATATTGTATACTACCAAATAAAGTAATTTTTTTTGTTCATTACATCAAAAATTTAATGACCGATGGTAACCGAACGTAATGTTAAAATTTTGACATAGTCAATTATTAGTCGCGATGTCCATAGACTTGGGGTTCGATTCCCGTCGGTTTCATAATTAGTGATATATTATCAAAAATAATAATGAATGTTAAAAATAATTAATTAATTATTTATCTAAAATATGTTAAATTGTAATAATAATACTTATCAAACAATGGTGCGTGGCTAACTAAAATAAAAATAATGGTGCATTTTTGAAATCGTGCAATGATTTATTTTATTTTAGTTTTGGCCGAAAATGATGAATTAAACATTAAAGAATCAACATTCACAATGATTCTTTGAGTAAGGGGTATACCGTTCAGAGGAATTAAATGCAATTAAAAATATTTGATATAAACCCCTTTGTGGGATGGGAAGTTAAAACATTATAAACTATATTCATATTATGTTAATTGAATATGAATTCATAAAAAAAACTGAATATAATATTAGAATAAGTAATAATAATTAATAACATGAATAACAATGGAAAAAATGCATTATAATTTTAATTTCTTGTAACTATTACAATGAAATAAATAGATAGCAAAAAATGAGATGTCGGCGTATACCCGACAAGCTTGAAAACCAATAAAAAATATTAGTTATAAGGTGAAGCTCATTAATTAATAAAAAAGTGAATTTTAATTTATCGGGTATACCCCGACAAAATGATGTGAGTAAAGCCGTTTATTTATTTCATTTTTCAGAAACAATTCCACCCCTCTACATGTTCCCCTCGTTTAGTAACCTCCGTAGCACCGTGCGGGCGCGCTCGGGAATCGAACCGGCGTACCGCGCGCGCGTCTAGTCGGCTTTGCGCGGTCTGCGCTTGCGCACCTCGGGTCCGTCGAGGATTCGCGCCTCGTCGCCCGCTCCTTCTATCGGCTTCTCCTTTTCGTCTTCCGATGTCTGAAAATTTATTTGAAAGAAAGTTCATTTTAGGAAAATTCATTAAAATTCAACCAAAAATAGGTAAATACAAGAAATAACAGTTTTAAATAATAATAATATATTGATAACAACATTAATACGGGGGCATCTTCTCTAATCTCAAGTTCTATTTTTCAAAATGTGCGTGAGTTTTGATAGCCTCGTCGGTTAAGTGGTTGGCCGATGTAACTTCGATCAGGAGGTCCTGATGGATTGTGGATTAATTCTGAGTTTAAATTTCTTTAAAAAAAAATAACCTGGCAAGCAATGTAAATGTAATTTTAAAGTGCATGCATTGACATATTAATACTATGGACTTCGGGTCAGCGATAAAAAGTGTCCGAACCAAAAGTAAGCCAAAACGCGAAATGATTTCCAATCGCAATTCAGTCTCATATTAGCTGACTGACAGAATACACGTCAATAATGCGGTAATGTGTTATAAAAAACTTGTAAGAACTACCCGAGTAAGGTGAGAAAAGAAGACGGTGTACCATATTTTCAGTAAGTAAATATTTACTAATGATTTTAAAGTTTTATTTTGCTTAGAAACAGGCTATTTTTATTTACGCATAACGAACGATACGAATTGCATAACCAACCAAAATGAACAAAAGTATCTATCTGTCCTTTTCCCATACGCCCCGCGTATAGGATAGAAGGAGTGCAATATGTTTATCTAATTAACCACATTTAGTTCGGATCTGCCGTGAGCAATAGAATGTTTAAGAACAACAACTGAATAGAGTTATTTTGTTGTTTAACATTTGAATTATTTAATTACTTAATTTTTGAATGAAAATAATTTGATTATTTTCAATTCAAAAATTTTTATTTTTTATGTCATGAATATTAATCAAATAACTTTTACCATAATGGTATATTAATTTGATAACTATAATTAATTATTATTATAACTAATTATTATTTTATACAAGATAATTACAACAATTATTATTCGGTACAAGATTTATCCCAGCATATAGAGGTCAGGGATATGTAA
The DNA here is from genome assembly GCA_034621355.1 of Mycalesis mineus. Lineage (NCBI taxonomy): Eukaryota > Metazoa > Arthropoda > Insecta > Lepidoptera > Nymphalidae > Mycalesis > Mycalesis mineus. The sequence goes on along the minus strand of CM067898.1, from coordinate 8,629,992 downwards.
ATATAAATTAAAATTTGCTGTAAATATATAAATATAAGATGCCAAAAAAATTTGAAAGCTACCAACTCCACACTATTTATGTTGTCCTATTTTCACGAGAAGCTGTCATGTCAAAAAAAGGCTGCCATGGCAACCGTCAATCGAAGCTGATTACTTATTGCATGCAATTAGACCGTTGCAAATTAGACTGTATAACAATACGATAAGACATACATTACAATGTTATTTTGTGTATAAAAACATAAATACATCCTAGTGTGTATAAAATATCTTGGGACACTTTTGACGTAAATTTTGCATTAGACCCGAAGTCCATAGTATTAATATGTCAATGAGTGCATGCAATCAGCTGTTTTAGAAGTTTAAACACATCTATGTACCTACACACAGTTGCGCGCGGCGCCGCTAGCCGCCAGCAAGGTATAGATTGTGAAGCGTTGTTATCGCACTATCCACAATACATTACGTGCTCAATTCTAAAATCGGTTCCCTCGTGTAGCCTCATTTCCGACATGACGACCGTGGTTTTTATTATATCGTTCTAGACAATAATTGTAGTCTCTTCTCGCAGCTTTTGTTATCATGCAATTACTTCAGTACTCTGCTGAAAGTAGGTAATACTCACATCGCTGAGTGAGATCCTCTCGGGGTCGCTGTCGGGGATCAGCTCGGCGTCGTCCACTATGTCGTCGTTGATCAGCTCCTGAAAAACATTATTCACTCTCATTTATTTATTAACAATAATAAATAAGGTAATTTCGTGAGAAACAATCGTTACTGTGCCGCTGATTGTTGAAGTCAATGGTCTTATGTTGAAACGCTCCAACCAAAATATTGCAGTAATACGATTTGAATTCAATGCATTTCGGTAATTCTTATGTTTCGTCGGGACAAGATAAACTACTCAACCAGACGAATAAAACGAGTCCAAACTTGATAGTGTTGCATAGTTTTATTGTGGAATTCCTATGGCCGTCTTAGAGCATCAGATCAGCTCCATATCGTCATAATATTGAATTGTCACGCGATATACATATGCATGCAAAATTTGCAATTAAATAAGAATTAATACGGCATGTACGTATCAACAGTGCCGGCGGTGCCCAGGCGCAGACCCTGGAGGGGCGCAGAAATGACCAGACCATATACAAACAATACCTTATTTAGAGTCAGTTACATAACAAGTCTATAGGGCGCAGTTACGCACGCTGGCACAGGGCGCATAAATTGCCGGTTACGACTCTGCGTTTCAAGGGCAAAAAAACATCTCCAACTGACCTGGTCCTCATCAGATCTCTTCTCGTCCTGCTCGCATCTCCTCTCCGCCTCTGCGCGGCTGATGAGCACCTTGGACGAACGCGGCGGGTACAGCATGTCGATAATGCACACCATTAACTGGTCAAAAAGACACAAATATGTTAGAGTAACATGATTAACTGGCCAAATAGAGACAAATATCTTAGCATTGCGTGATTAAAGAGCATTTATTTATTGCCAGATTATTGCGAAATGTACTATACCCCTTCCCATTTACAATTAAAGGCCTATCTCTACCATAGGTTTCTGTGTAATTTGGCCAAAGGGCCACATACTCCATTTATAGCAGGCAACTAAATAAGATATTTCTCACCAGTCCAAGAAGAGCTCCAATGAAGATAGTGGCCACTGCGAAGATGAAGTAGGAGCCCCATGTGGGCAGACCATATGTTTCCATCAGCATGTTATGGACTCCCTGAACATAATATATACTTCAGAAGACTTATCATACACCTGAAGATATATCTTGTGTAAAGAAAATGATAAACATCACCCAATAGCATTGTAATAAAAATACCACTCTTTTTGTTGTGTTGGGGCGAAAGACTATTGATTTCGCCGCTATTCAGCGACGTCTGTCCTTTTCCTCACACGAGATATCTCGGGGCGAATGTTAAACCTACTCGTATGTTTCTCTGAGTTAATATCATTAAAATATTTAAATAAATCCAACAAAACTTTTGGTAACATAGTTAAGAAATGGTTACTGGCACCGACTCCTAGACATGCTTAAGTAACTTAAAGCAACTAAATGACACAGTTATTTTTTACTTTTTAGTGCGTTTTGTAATATATTATATATATAATTACACGTATATTTTTTTTTTCTTTATGTATGACCACGCATAACTTTTTACAGAGTTGTCCGATTAAGATAATTCTTTTTTTATTAGAAAGGGCATACTTCCAAGGTGGTCCCATTGTCATCATGTTAGGATCTGATGAGGATATCCTGGGGAAATTGAAGGAACTCTTCAAATTTTGGAGGCACGCTTACAGCGATTTCGGTTTTTGTCTCGGTATCGGTAGCTTTTTGGCTACTAGTGGCATATAATATACTATGACAGTATAGTACGAGTATATATGCCGATATGTGGCGATAAATCACTAAAAAATAAGAAATAAAAATTTTTAAATAAAAATCCTCATCAGATCCTAACATGATGACAATGGGACCACCTTGGAAGTATGCCCTTTCTTATAAAAAAAGTTATGCGTGGTCATACATAAAAAAAAAATATATATACGTGTCGAATTGAGAACCTCCTCCGTTTTTTTTCGTCGGTTAAAAACTAATATTTAATAGTGGTATATTTAGTAGTAGTGATAGTTACCCGCAACAGTTGGCTAAGCTTGAAGAAGTGGGCGACCAGCCCCATCTGTATGGAATCTGGCGACTTCCACGCCGGCACCGCTTCGGTCTTCTTCCAGAGAGCTCGCTTCACGTAGTCCAGCATTGAGTCCGTGTCGCGAGGCCCTTTGTACTGGCGGAATTCGCCGTCTATAACACTGTAAATACACAAATTTTTCTTATTCATTATAAGTTAGCCCTTGACTGCAATTGCACTAGATGATAAATGATACCTGGACCAATTAAGAAAATCTAAATTGGCTCAACCTAGTAACAAACCTATCTCTGCACCAAATAGGTTGTCATGGGCGTATATAAGAGAGGGGTTTACAGGATCTAGGATACGATGAAAATAAAAATCGTGGATTATCCTACTACTATTATAAAGGCGAAAGTTTGTATGGATGTATGGATGTTTGTTACTCTTTCACGTAAAAACTACTGAATGGATTTGAATGAAACTTTACCACAATATAGCTTATACATCAGAATAACACATAGGCTACATTTTATACCGAAATTCCCATAGCCATTTTTGGATAGTTCATTAGTAACGTCAGAATATCTACGCGGGTGAATACATGGTCTTTAGGGATGTTAGTTTAAATATATTATTGAAATATTTTTTAGTATTAACAGTCATTAAACTCCTGACTGACATGGATAAGTGAACATAGCGAAGCTATAAGATTTGAGTGAGACTCGAGTTTAGACTCTCTATTCCCATTTAAAAGCTATAGCGGCCTTGACATAGGCAATTGCAATTGCAATTTTCATTAATAGACAAAACTCAATAGGAAGGCTAATACAATTTAATACCATAATAAAGAATATCATTTAAAATATTTTTACTCAAAGTTGTAGGCATCTTTCAGTTACATATTATTCAAATTTACTCACTGGTATATGGTAGGCAGGGCAGTCACCACGAAGCGGCCACTCAGGCCCGGCGTCTTGGTGACGTCGACGGCACCAGTTTTGAATTCCATTTTCTTCTCTTTGGCAGCTTTGCTTAGCGCAGTCCACGCGGGGCCCAGCGCGCTGCACGCGGGGCACCATGGCGCGTAGCTGAAGTATACAGCAATCATTGATTATTAAGGGTAGTTTGAACATAAGTATAGATAAAATTTACTGTATTTTTGGTCTAGTGGTTTGCCGGTGTGGCTTTTAATTTAGTTAATACTATATTTTGTTTTTTTTATTAAAAAAGGTTCCGTATGACAAAAAAATTGGAGCAATGTTGTGATTGTGTTTTTTGTATATCTAGCAGTCGCCCGCGACTTCGTCAGCGTGAAAAACTTATATCCCTTATTGTTTATATACTTTTAAATAACTTCAAAAAAAGGAGTTTCTCAATTCAACTGTATATATTTTTTTTAGGTCAAGCTTTCATTTAAAGTGCCCCTTGTCAATTCCCTCCTTCCCCTTATAAGAATAATTTTATTTAATGTAGTTTCCAGTTGAGCAACATGTTGGACCATCGGCGTCATATTACCTGCATAGATGTTTATTAGTATTCATTTTCCATTATCTCCTAATCTATGACCTAATAACATGTTTTAAAGGGAAAAGTATCATAATGTTTGTAAAGATTAATATGCCATGCTTAATAATATCATTCATTAATTTATATCTTTATTAATTTTGAGTCCTCTTTTGATAGATGTTATCTTACACAGCATTGCTTTTTTTAGCTGTACTAAGGATCTACACATTTATGTAAAACATTGATGTGACAATATCACCATATAATGCAATAAAAACCACATGCATCCTTTAGTCTATCAATAATGGAACTTTGTTTCAACAAAAAATGCTGTTTATCAATATCTCAAAGGAATGCAGTCATGCTTGTAAGTATGATGTAATCACTGAACTTATTCACTTGTTGGATAACTAAATGTAAATAAAGTTTCTGTATAGTTGATATTTATGTTGAACCAATAATTTAGTACAATGTATTGAAATGTGATATATTCATTATACAATAAGGGAATATCAAGAACTTTTAAAAACTATTCTTATGTTTAAAGAAGGATATAGAGTCACTATAATACTTTTTGATTTTGAGTGGTTAGCAAGTATGTGGGTTAAGATCACAAGGCCCTGGATTTGAAACTTTTGGAAAAGTATGTAGTTTTTCTTTCTTCTGATAACTTTTTAGTAAAATTCTAAGTAATTGTAAGCACCCCCTTGTCCCTGAGAGCTTGTTAAGTTTAAGCCAAACTAAAAGTTTGTTAAAAAGCCAAGTTAAGTTAAACTTGTTAGTAAATCAAGAATTATCTATCAGTTTATTCATAAAAAAATAGTTTTTTTTTGAGTAAACTGTACCTACTCTATAAGAAAAAATACCTATTTGTCAGAGGTATACAAATATTGAACTATGCAAATACTTTAAGTTATATATAGAACTAATTTACGGAACTATTGAAATCGGCATAGCGGCGTTCTATTACGAGTTATTTAGCGAATGAGTCATTTTTCATTTCGTATGATGTTCGATTCGGTTTCAATTACTGAAACTTGAGTCAGGTGATATTTCATGACAAAAAAAGTTAAGGTAACAAATACAGACAAAAGATGCGTCATATGTGGTCGTAGCCTCTTAAACGGTTCTTTAGACCTTATCGACCTTGCGGAGTTTATTGAACCCTTTGCTTTAGACTAGACAACCTACACATAAAAAAACTGCAATCATCGACGAAATTACTAAGCAATGTCAACACAAAGCATGAAAATATCTGGCGTTGTTTATTCGTTAGAAACGGGTTATTTTTCTAGGAGTTAAGATTTTTGACACGTTTTGAAAAATACCGGGTCAGTATAAAATCACTCACAATTCAACCATCCATTCCCCATCGAGGATTTGTCGCCAATTGTCTTCATTTAATTCAATATTTCCACTTACTACATTTGTAAAACAACATAAAAATACACAGGAATATACGAAAATATTCAACACTTGCGGGATCTTGGTAACGCGCGCCATGTCTGTTTTAATGTCAGTCACTAAGTCACAGATTGGAACAAGATGTCAGTCGTTAGTGAAGCCAACTTGACACATAATATATTCTTCTATAATTAGACATGATGATTTTCTTGGAGTATAATATATTTACTAAACTTATTTTCACTAGAAAGGCAAAATCATGGCAAAATCGATGTAATCATCAATTTATATAGAGAAGTAGCATGTTATTTCATACCTAACACAGATGTCGCTGTATAAATAGCGCCATCTGTTGTTAAAGTATAATATGTATTAACCCCTCAAGCCGCTGGTTTTACATCTCTTATATTGTGTTCTGCTGACCAGTCTGTATTCTTTATTGAACTAACTGTTTTTTTCTTCAATTTAATCGATAAAAAAGAGAGCTAGGAATTAGTGATGCAATTAGTAGCTGACTTGGGCTATTTATTTATAAGAACTTGGTGGTAAGTTCAAGTAGTTTGATAAAGATAAGACGGTTGTCCTGTGCTTCATGTCCTGGCTCTTCGTTTCTATTGCCATTCATAGATGGCGTTAACAATATGAGATCTTTTTATAAAGTCCTCCGTGAGATGTCATTACTGATCTTAAAATATTGAAACTGCTAAATATTAATAGTGTCCGACCGAAAGTTCGGTTTCGGTTTCGGTTTCGGCCGAGTTTCGGCCAAAAATCGAGTTTCGGCGGCAGTTTCGGTTTCGGCCAAAATTGGCCGAAACTTTTGCCGAAACCGAAACTGATTTCGGAAGTAGTCGTGCACGCTCGCCTAATTACTTATTTAACGTAGTAAAGCAGTTTGTGGGTTCTAGGTAATGTCCTTAAAGTAGAAACCTTGGCTGGCACCGACTCCTAGATATTAAGTAAATTAAAGCAACCAAATGACACAGTTATTTTTTACTTTTTAGTGCGTTTTGAGTCTGTTCTATTTTTTGTTAAAATTTTTTATTTCTTACTTTGTAGTGATTTATCGCCAGTAACGTACTCATAATATACTATCATAGTATATTATACGGCACTAGTAGCCAAGAAGCTACCGATAAAGACCGAAATCGCTGTAAGCGTGCCTCCAAAATTTGAAGAGTTCCTTCAATTTCCCCAGGATATCATCATCCGATCCTAACATGACGACAATGGGACCACCTTGAAAGTATGCCCTTTCTAATAAAAAAAGAATTATCAAAATCGGACAACTCTGTAAAAAGTTATGCGTGGTCATAGAGACGAATATCTTAGCATTCCATGGATTCACCGTGCGGGTGCCGGGTCCATCGCGTGGCTGAGAGAAAATCTCCGAACAGAGCCCGAGACTTGTGACACGGGTGTAGGTTTAAGGGTACCCCTAGTGACCAGCGTCAACACTCACCTCCTCTGTTCAAGTTATTCTCCCTGCCCAGCCAAATTCGGAAGGACCCTACTAGAGCAGCTTTGGACACTCGTTCCAATATGGAGCTTACTGCACTTCTAGTAAGGCCAAGGTTCTTTTAGCAGGTTGTAGAGAGACTTCGCTAGTATAACTCTCGCACCCACTTCTACCGCGTATAAACTAACCACATAGCCATTTTTGTAAGATCATAATATTTATTCACTTTGACTACATGGTCTTTAGGGATGTTTGTTTCCCACGGCACTGTAAGCTCAACTAGTACTATACATTTGATTTGTTTGGAAAAAAGAAATATGTCCGGTCTAGATGTCGTAATAGCTAAGTCTTCCGGGATTTTATAGTGCTTTTCATACGTGTCCATTAATATAGTCCAATCAGGAGCAGAGCCCAGAATTGAATAAGGCTTGCTGGTGGAATTTGTACTTGAGCCTGCTTTAACGAAGTTAGTTTGTCTTTTATTCGTCGTCAACCCTTTTTGAGCTCTAGCTATTGAAAGGCTTATAGCTTCACGTAGGATTTCTAGTTCTCTATCGTGGCGGCGTGAGTAAAGACCCCTGTCCAGGAGCACCTACCAATAAGTGCCTTGCAGTGCCCACTGCCTCACCACAAGTATAGCAAGATTTTTCCGAGGCTTTTCCCCATCTTACTAAGTTACTCTGATCTGGGAGAGTCAGTTGAAGGGAATTACGATAAAAATGTCTTGCACTCAACCCGGTTCTATTTACCTGAGCCCCTGCCATAAATTGTTTGTAAAATTGAGGCCTAGAGTCAAGTTTTCTGGCACCCTCGTCTTTAGGAAGTGATGCAACTAGTTCATCCTGGGACTTAACTAGAATATACGTTCTGGTAACTCTGAGGTGTTTATAGAGTTCCGATGGTCTTTTTAGTTTTAACCCAAAATTGTTGTAATCTCTGAATAGAGTTGAAGGGTCAGCCGAGAGTGCTAGACCAATCCAAGACTTCAATGTTTTTATGACATTTTCATCTAGTCTTGCCAGATGGGTTCTGCCAATATCATAAACGAGGAAAAAAAAATATACATGTCGAATTGAGAATCTTCTCCGTTTTTTTTCGTCGGTTAAAAATGCATGAAATTTCTGTATTTTATACTTGACCACACGAGTTTCGGTTTCGGTTTCGGCCGAAACTGAAGCCAGGGCCGAATATTCGGTTTCGGTTTCGGTTTCGGCCGGAAAACCAGTTTCGGTCGGACACTAAATATTAAACAATTTTTAACCGTCTTCCAAAAAGAGAAATGTTCAGCTGTGTCCACTTATGTTATTTTCACTGAAAGTAACTAAAAAATAGTTGAGAATATATAACATACCACACATTCGCTTCAATGCTGTTAATTTATTACATATATAGAATTGAATTGAATTTTCTGTTAGTAGACAAATCAAATTATAAGCTTTCACTAAATGCCTATAAAAGTGGTGACTGTTTGTTTGTATTGGTTAATCCCTGAAACTACCGGCCGGTATCGTTGATACGAAAAGACTTTATACAATTCTTTAAAGTCTTTTCGTATAAGTACACTGTAGCCATCATTTTCGTATTGCCACTGGAACGGAAACTAGCGGGTGGAACCTTAGGCTAGTTACTCGGCAATATTAGTATGGTGCTGCCCGCCTTAGCAGAAACCCGTGGAAATGGGTATGCCACCCCTAGGAGAATCATGCGCATTCTAGACAGTCCGTCAAATTATCATATATCACTCACAAGATGTGTTCCATGGACTCTGTGACCTGCAGATACGATCCACAGAAATGCCCCATTTAGCAAGGTGCTTTACTGGCCTGTGTACGCTGCTAAGGCAAACCGTAGGTAGCCGTTTCCTGCTCAGGTGACTTACCTTCACTAGATAACCTGCCATTAGGTATATAGTCCACCTAGATACTCGTATCATACTAATATTATAAAGGCGATGTGTGTGTATGTTTGTTATTCCTTCACGGCTAGAGCGAATGTAAGAAATTGTGTATGGAGTTTACTGATATCCTTTTTTTTTTTCGTGGGGAAATCCTCATGGATACCCTATCGCCAAGTTGGGAGAGCGAGAGGGCTATGTCGGAGTCTTACCGACTAAAACCCCACGGTGTTCCTACACGCCGCCTGGTAAACTGAGCTACGGGAACGAATGCACTCTACCGTAATAGTTAACTGACATCCTGGATTAATAAATAGGCCACATTTTACACATTTTATTCCAAAATTCCTACGGGAACGAGAACTACGCCGATGAAACTGCCGGCGTCCTCTAGTAACAATTCTCTAATTTCGTAGATGCAACAAAGGTTATTTTATCAAGAAATATCTAATATCTTTACACACACGTACATATGTGGGCGAAGGCTGTACATTAACAGATCTCATTAAAGACATTTAAAAATAGCGCTTTGCAGCGCTATCGAGTTATATACAGCATGATCTTTTTATTATATAGCCTTTATATTTCTAAAGGGTCATTGAAACTTGTGATTTTAATTTTCTTTCTAAAAAGATGGAAGATGCTCCATCATTCATCTCATCATCTTTTTGGATAACAGTGAAAATCTACCTCAAGGAAAAGTACTCTCTTTTTGTCTACTATTGAATCACGGAGCAAAAAGCATGAGCCAGTTTTAAGGAGTTTTGGCTGGTGGGAGGCTTCGGCCGAGGCTAGTTACTATCCTTCCGATTAAGTCGTACCGCCAAGCGTTGCAGTAGGTATGATATTGTATTGAAACCGAAAGGGGTGTGGATTTCATCCAACTCCTAACAATTTAACCCGCTTCCGTCTTAGATTGCACCACTTACTATCAGGTATCATTGCAGCCAAGGGTTAACTGTCCCGAGTCACCTACCTCGGCGTGAGGTGTTCTCGTTCGTGACTGCAGGTTGTTTCTTCTTGCTCTCTGTCTCTATCATCGCACTTTCGCCACTCCAGAGCTTGACGTTACCGCCGCGGATAGTATCTAGCAGTGACAGTTCCAACACCTTCGCTAACCACTCAAGGACATTTCGCCTTTTGTGCTAGTGATACGTGAACTCGTGCAGCTCGCAAAGTATACAACTTAAAAAAAATAACAAAATCAGTTTATTTCAAATAGGCTTTGTTTACTAGCACTTTTGAAACGTCAAGTTTGAGTGCTTGTAAATGACTCTACCATCGATTAGGAAGATACGAGTAGAATCATGTCATCAAGATATCATGCAAGACTTTATGGCCTTCGTACTCGCTGCGCTCCCAAAAATATGTTAGAGGTCCTACTCCGCCAGTCTTACTGAGGCACATTTAATGTAGTCGTTTCAAGCAGCTGTGACTCGTCAGCACCTGCAAGGTTTCATAGCTCGAAGAAACCCAGGTCCTCCTGAGTCGGCCGGCTACGCCTGTTAAATATCTACGCAGCTTATTTCCTTTCTACTCGCTCGCCCAACGCTCAAATGTACCGCTTACGTTTGCTATTCTAAAGCCAAACCCGATTGAGAATGCTTGTCAACAAACAAATTAAAAATGAAGATAGAAATCGCTAATCATTTTACACCAATTTTTTTTTATTAACTAGGTAATGACGAATTCATGACAATAAATTAGATTAGTAAGCTTGAAACTAATTAATATATTCAATACCTTTTAAATAAGATTTTTTAAAATAACAAAACACAATTTTAAATTTGTTAGGCATAAAATGTGTGTACTTTCATTTTAAATTTGTTTGTTGACAAGCATTCCCAAACGAATTTGGCTTTAGTATGGTTAGCTAGCTAAAAAAAAAATAATTTATGAAAATTATCCACAATCAAGTACGAAACATCCTGTAGAGCCCGTGGCCGGTGTAGTTAGCGTCTACGCGGGGCTTCCGTGAGTCGGGCTTCGTCTACTATCGACCGGGTAGCGGGTTCGAGGCTCGACAATTTTGTCTATGCTATAGTTAACTTAATTAGCGTTATAATGGTCTCGTGGAAGATACATTGACGTTTATATCAGCTAGATGATATTCAAGTAGATATACCTTCTTACTATCTCTCGGTGCGCTTGGTAGATCGAAACCAATGTTTAGTCAAAGACGACGTAAGCCACGCGCTTGGTAAATAGATGACAATTTGTAAATTTTTGCTGCTTCCCATCATCTTATAAGTGACTAATTGAACTGGCTCTTGATTTAGTGGTTAGTCTATGTGGATTCAAATCGCAATGTCCTCGAATCCTTCTAGTTATGAAGTACGTATAGAGCTTTTGTTTCTGCCATGAAATTCTCAGTAAAAATTATGACCCTGGAGTGGTGTTTGGAATAGTATGTTATGCTGTTGGTCTCGGACATTTCTATCTTAAGCTCGTTGAAGTATGTCGGTACATTGGAGCAGTATGGTGGGTCAAACCTCCATATCCCCTCTCCAATAACGAAGGAACCTGTAAAATATTATAACGTGAATCGAAACGAATATCTAAATGAATCGAATATCTAAACGAATGAGGAGTATGTACCTAGCACAACGGCATTGATTCTGTGGAGTTGCGAAGTAGGTACCTATCATAACGGCATTGATTCTGTGGAGTTGCGAAGTAGGTACCTATCATAACGGCATTGATTCTGTGGAGTTGCGAAGTAGGTACCTAGCATAACGGCATTGATTCTGTGGAGTTGCGAAGTAGGTACCTATCATAACGGCATTGATTCTGTGGAGTTGCGAAGTAGGTACCTATCATAACGGCATTGATTCTGTGGAGTTGCGAAGTAGGTACCTATCATAACGGCATTGATTCTGTGGAGTTGCGAAGTAGGTACCTATTATAACGGCATTGATTCTGTGGAGTTGCGAAGTAGGTACCTATCATAACGGCATTGATTCTGTGGGGTTGCAAAGTAGGTACCTAGCATAACGGCATTGATTCTGTGGAGTTGCGAAGTAGGTACCTATCATAACGGCATTGATTCTGTGGGGTTGCAAAGTAGGTACCTAGCATAACGGCATTGATTCTGTGGAGTTGCGAAGTAGGTACCTATCATAACGGCATTGATTCTGTGGAGTTGCGAAGTAGGTACCTATCATAACGGCATTGATTCTGTGGAGTTGCGAAGTAGGTACCTAGCATAACGGCATTGATTCTGTGGAGTTGCAAGGTAGGTACCTAGCATAAAGGCATTGATTCTGTGGAGGTGCAAAGTAGGTACCTACTTAGAAAATATGCTAGGTAGATATCTAGCATAAGGCTATTCACGTGACATGATAATAATAGGCGAGTGTGACTGCGAGAGATAGCTAGTGTTGTTCTCAATTGAAAGCCAAGTTTACATTCCGGAGTCTATGTCGTCTAGTGTGGAAGCCTTGTCTACAAACAATGCCATTATGCTGTAAAAATAAACAACCTCAGCCTGCGAGCCGCGGTAGGACTGTGGCCCGGAATTAGAAAAAATAAAAATAAAAAGTCCACCATAGACACCGCGGCGCGTTCGATTTTTGAATTGAAAGTAGAGCAATGACAGGGCTGCCAAGTGTAACAAATTGCTCGTATCTAGTTTTTCTTTGATGGGCAATATACATACCAGGTCTTACCTAATATAGTTTTGTATCATCTTATGCAATATTGATTTAGGCGGAGTAAACCAGAAAACATGGCTCGGGCGGCAGTTTCAGGGGGCATCAACAACATTATACAAATGAAAACCTTAATAAAGTGTGCAATAAAGAATATGATTAATAAGGATAGGATATGAAGGTAATAATTGTAGGAATATTTTAGTACATACGTTAGTATAGAGATTTGTAACATTATACTAAAAAAATAAACTCAAGAAACTTACCTACACTTAAACTGATATTAAAACTAATATTGGTCAGTTTACTATATTATTCTGAGTGGTTTAAGATTTGGATTATTTACAAATACCTTAAATTATTTAAATATATCATGTTACAAACAAGAATCTAAATTATTTATAAGTGAAAATTGTGTCAACCCTGATCATAGACAAGTAGTGACGCATCAGAAAAAGCGCGCGCACAAAATATTTTGATATTTGACAACTGTCACGGAGGATTTGATCGATATCTATGTATTTATTTGGAACGCAAGTTACCGAATCACGCTGTAGCAGAGACCGATTGCATTGTTATAAGTTTATCTAGATTTTGAATGCGTAATGGATTTAAAAATGGTAGCTACCTTCTGGTTCACGTGTTAGTTTGATTGTTAAAAGCGTGAAAATATAAGGTAGTGGATTCGACAAACATTCCCATCTAGGGTATAGGGTAGGTAGTGACTACCGTCTAAGCATTTCAAAAGTAGGTACTTTTAAACTAAGCCTAGGTACATTAAATAAACGAGTTTAGAGTTTTATTTTGGTATGTAACATTTAAATACATCTTATTACTTTACTTCTTCCTTAGTTTATTTTTTTTTATACTGTGCAGGCTAGCGCTTGGCTACGATCACGCCTGGTAAGCGTGTAAAACTGCGAAAGAGTATTCAAAATCGGTCCAGTAGTTCCTTCTGAGATTAACACGTTCAAACAAACAAACTCCAGCTTTATACAATTAGTCTAGTGTGATGAAAACTACATAGGTACATACGTATATCGTACATAATATATAAAATACGTTGCATAGTTTAAAGGCCACCAAAAGCATCTACTAAGCTATTTGTTTTATATTATTATATTATACTTAGTCAAGATTGTTGATATTCTTTAATATATTTTAAAAATAAGAACAATACAAGAACAACACCTACACTCAAACCAGAGACAAACTAAACGAGATTAAAATAGGAAACCACAAACATTAACATTATTTTGATAATACCTTCACCTGTAGTGCGATGGGTTTTTCAAAATTAGCTCGCATATCTATTCGACTCTCCTATTACAGCTTTTTCCGTCATGAAACATGATGCACCTAAGAGCCTTCTTTTAAAAGGATTACTCCGCGACGTCATCCGAGACGACGGAGAGAGAAAAAAGAGAATAATTGTCGCCCGGATTAGCTCGCGCAGGCAAAGTGTTAAATGTTGGACGTGGCACTATGATATAATGGGTATTTTTATCTAGATATGTTGATAAGTGAGCAAAATAAATGCGGGGCAGTCTTTTAGGACCGTGTATAGAAGTGAAAACTAAGTAACTAGATGTCTATAGGAAGGGACGATTACCTACGCGAGTTCCATGATTTTTGCCCACCCAAGAAGTGCTAAACGCACCTAAAAAGTTTTTACTTGAAAAAATCTTTTATTTCAATCATAGTGTAGTCATACGGGTCATAGTCATCATATCACCATCATCATTAGGAGCTTATTAACGGCCCACAACTGGGTCAGGCCTCCCTCCTTATAGGAAAGGATATATGGAGCGTAGACCCACCATGCTACTCCAGCGCTGGTTGGTTTGCTTAGGGTGATAATGTTTCAACTACTTACATTCATAGCCATGTTAGTAATTAACTAACTTACCTAAATATAGTTACGTATTTTACCCAGTTCTACTTACCTTAATCTATGACTAAGTAAGGCTGGATATGTGTGGGAGATACATATATGTCAAGTAATTAAGAAAATATTTTTAATCCTGGTCTAGAAATGCTCCCAGTATTAGCTACTTGTGTATTATTATTTGTAAAATATATTAACTTGTAGAGGAGGCATGCTAAGATCAAGACCTTACTTTATAGGGTCATTTCTATTGTAAGCTCTTCATGAGACTCACACTCTATGTGAGAAACGATCAGCCATGTTGATGTTGTGACGCGGCGTCCTGAGCGTGAGGCAAACGATGGACTATGGTCATCAGTCCTCGATGATCGTTGACCCAGGCCATTCCGGGTCTGGGCGTGGGATGTCATCGCTGTCTGAGGCATGCTAAGAACAGGAGAAAATTTTTCAATGAACAAACCTGGAACATAGATAAGACGAGTACGTCAACTTCATTAAAATAAAACGCCATACCTAAAGAATTTATTACAAATCAAAGCAAGTCTCTGATGTTGTACAACGAATCGCAAATCTAAAATGGCAGTGGGCAGGACATGTAGCCCGTAAAACAGATTCGTGGTGCAAGATTTGGAATGGCGACCATGGGAATGAAAAAGACCAGTGGGAAGACCACAAATGAGGTGGAAGGATGATATCATCAAGGTGGCAACGACTGGATACTGACAGCCCAAAATAGAAAAAATTGGAAAAGGTTAAAGGAGGCCTACACCATTATGGTAGAAAAGGGCTACTGAAGAAGAAGAAGAAGAAGAAGAAAGAATTTATTAGTAATCGTAAACACGTCATGAAAAAAAATTTAGAGCATGAAATACCTTAAAATATCTGAAAGGCCTGCAACGCATCAGTGGCTCCTTTTTTTTTTTTTTTAATACCTAGAAGTTGGCCCTTGACTACTATCACACCTGATGTTAAGTGATGACGCAATCTAAGATGGAAGCGGGCTAACTTGTTAGGAGTGGGATGAAAATCCACACCCCTATCGGTTTCTACACGACATCGTACCGGAACGCTAAAATCGCTTGGCGGTACGTCTTTGTCGGTAGGGTGGTAACTAGCCACGGCGAAAGCCTCCCACCAGCCAGACCAAGACAAATTAAGAAAAATCTCAATCTGCCCCGCCGGGAATCGAACCCAGGACCTCCGCCTTATAAATCCACCGCGCATACCACTGCGCCACGGAGGTCGTCAAAATCACATCCATCTCTGGGTACCCGCTTGTTCTTCTGTTCATGCCTATTTTCATAAAAAACCATTGTCACCAACTTTCAGTCTTCTGTGATAACGCCGCATAATCAGCGTACAATTTTTTAGTACAAATCAGTTCAGCGGGTTATTCCACATGTAGTGCGATGTGTTGCTACTTCAAAGATTAACACGGACTTCTTCTATCCAACATGATAATTAGGCAGATTTTTGTACCACAAATACTAATAACTAATTTTTTACTACAAATTGATTTTGAACTGGCAATTTTGTGTGCATTCTATCCAGCTTAATACTATGATCTAGTTTTTACTATATCATTGACGCGGCGTCTAATTTGACATCTCGCTGGCCGAATATCGAAAGACATTTGGTCGGTGTAAAAAAAAAATTAATATTTGTCATGTGTGTCACATTTTCATTCAGGTTTGACATTTCGTTCGCTCGGTTCAGATGACAGGGTGGGCTTAGCGTGAAATTTGTATTTCGACAAAAATTTAGATTAGATTTTTTTTTATTATTTTAAATATCATTGTTTGTTGTGGTGTGGACCTGTTTGAGGATTTGTTGATAATTTAATATTATTTTTTATGCCTACTAGCGAACGCCCACGATTTTGTCCGTGTGAAACTCGTAATGTGATTCTTTATTAAACTACTAGCGGTTCCCCGCGGTTTTACTAGCGGAGATCCCGTTTCTATGACTAACCTATTTGCTATAACAGATAAACAAACAAACATTTACATTTTTGCACTTAACACCTTTAGTTCCTTATTTTTACCCGACTGCGTCAGAAGGAGGGTTATGTTTTTCGAGCGTATGTATGTATGTATGTATGTATGTATGTATGTCCATTTCTTCGGCACGCGCTACAGCCTAAACGGCTGAACGGATTTTGACATGTGAGGTGTCGTTGAATTTGTTAAAATTGTGGTAGTGACATAGGCTATATAAATTGTCAAAATGGCGGCTGTAAATGGGGGAAAAAAGGGGGGATGTGTGTATTTTTTCTCTTATCTTAGCAATACCCATATTGCATATCTTACCAATTGAAAGGTCGTAAAAAGACCATTTCAAAAATATAAATATCATATCATGTTCATATTACTTTTTAACAAAAAATGGCAAAAAATGCAGGCGGGGACAAACGTAGTTTTGGTAGATCTTTCTTTCCCCGCAGGTTAAAGTATTTTGTCCCTGTTTTCAGCACCATAAAGTATTTAAAATTTTATACAGATGTAGTGATCTTTGTTTTTCTCTTTTCAGTTCAACTTCGAAGTAGTCGGGTTTTTTGTTTTTATAATAATAATTTTAGTCCTTTTGAATCTGTATTAAAATCCGTTCCGTCGTTAAAAAATCACGAGATGCGTATATTATAGATAGGCACAGATGGCTGGAACATGCTTTAAGTCAGACAAATCTAAGGACACTGAAGTAGTAGTGTATTTATGTACCTATTTAACTATTTACGACGTTTGTCTTTTACAAACACCAAAAGTATTTAAAGAATTTTTGCAAAATTTTGTGTTGAATTCGGACGTGTTTAGGTTAAGAAATAGGTATAAAAGTACAATATACTTTTTTGTGCCTTCCTCGTTATCACGCTTGAGTCTTGTCCACCCGCGTCAAATCTAAAAATGGCTCCCAAAGAAGTAGTTTATTGTAAAAATTTCCGCCAAATCATTGATCGACGATAAATAGATCTATAGAACGTTATTCACACGCTTGATCTCTACAGGTAGCAGCACTTGCGCGAGCAATGACGATGACGTTTGAATCGATCGAATCACGCCTATTGAATTTGTCAAATGGAATCCTTTTTTGAATTTCGATCATAGACAATATTTTGTTTTTTCCTCATTTTTTTTATTATGATTCAGTGTGGCCAACGTCTGAAATGCGTTTGTCGTGTAATCCTCGGGGGATATGGATTATTAATTCTTTTTTATCAATTACTTTTTTAATGTCCCTGGTGCCCAGTGGCGTGGGATATGGGTACTGGTATTTTTGTGTGTTTTTTAATCGACGTTCGGCACAGGTATGTGGTATTACTATTAACAGTTGTAGATTAGGGTGGGCGTGCATGTCACTCAAATATGTCAATCACGTGGTCTTTAGAGATCTAGACCCGTATTATCTAATTAACGTCTGATTTTAATGGGTAGGTATCTAAATAAAATTTATGTTGCTAATTAACGTATACCTACGTAGTTACACGTTGAGTGGCGTTCCAATAAAGTATATAGAGCTTCGATGCATCACGTTGCTCTAATGCAGGTGATTATATTCGAATATTTAATGATCATTATCAGAACTTGATGATCGAAGTACCGAAAAAGACAACGTGGTCTCTGAAGCACGTGGGTTTAATAGCATTAAACCTATACCACTTGAGCATTATTGAGAAGAAGGAACACTCCCTCTTCGTCTATAAGTAGGGAGACTGGAACTCACGCCTCATTCCCGTAGGGGTAGGCAAAGACTACGTCCTTCCACTTATCACGATCCATGCATGTCTTTCTCGCTTCTTCAAATTTCATTAAACCTTTCATACAAATCGTCGGTTTAGGGTACTTGACTTGGGATTTAATCATAATTACTGGATTTGATCCAGGAATGTTCACTCATTCGCTCTCGCTTTTTAAACCCCTTTCGTAAGTCTCGTTTCATTCATTCTTTGACGACCTTCGTGGCGCAGTAGTATGCGCGGTGGATTTATAAGACCAGGAGATCCTGGGTTCGATGTCCGGCGGGGCACATTGAGATTTTTCTTAATTTGTCTTGGTCTGGCTGGTGGGAGGCTTTCGCCGTGGCTAGTTACCACCCTACCGATAAAGACGTATCGCCAAGCAATTTAGCGTTCCGGTACGATGTCGTGTAGAAACCGAAAGGGGTGTGGATTTTCGTCCCACTCCTAACAAGTTAGCCCGCTTTCATTTTAGACTGCATTATCACTTAACATCAGGTGTGATAGCAGTCAAGGGCCAACTTGTAGGCGATAAAAAAAAATCTCTCTACATGACCAAACATCTCAACATACATTTCTCGATTTTAGTCGACTTTTAGTTCCACACATAAGCGAGTTTAAACAAATATTTCTGGACAAACTGTAGTTCGCTTCGTGAACATTTTTGTAAAAAACATTTTTCCATATATTTTAAACGAAACTATAATATTGCAATAAACCCGGGTCATAGCTGAAAATCAGTGTCGGGTATTTATTGCACTTGACTGCAATGCACGACACGGCTTTACACCTATTTCTTTTTGGTGCTACAGACAGACATTGCTTAGCGCAGGATGCTGCTGCTCAAAACATTACCACCCTACCGACAAAGACGTACCGCCAAGCGATCTAGCGTTCCGGTACGATGTCGTGTAGAAACCGAAAGGGGTGTGGATTAGCCCGCTTCATTCTTAGACCACATCTTTACTTAACATCAGGTGTGATAGCAGTCAAGGGCTAACTTGTAGTCGATACAAAAAAAAACATGAATAAATACTTCTTCTTTCTTTCAATTTTTATTTTTAATTAATCGAATGTCTTGTGCTGTACGACACTAGTTCACAGACAGAAATTGAGTCCTAGAATTCCCAGATTTGAGGTCTGACCTCTGAGGTAACCGTCAAGTTATTAAAGCTACATTTTGACCTGTAAGTCTATAAAACTGTCAACTTCCATGTTACACTTGGCTATTTGTTTGGCTATCTGTAAAAAACGTGGGAACGTCTCTACTGGCCTTTACCTCACGTCGAATGCCCTTTGTCCGAATTGTGTAGAATGCAGTTCCGTTTCTGAATGAATGTTTTTTTTTTTATTTTTTTCAACATGTCCGTGTACACAGGTGTATTTGTGCATTCGTTATAGATAATTTGTTTGTAGATCTATAGACGGTTGCGATTTTAGAACGTTTTGTGTTTGAAATTTTGAATATAGCAATTTTAGAATGTTGTTGGTAACTTAGGTTTAGGTTTAATGACATTTATTCTCAAGAGAATACAAAAATTCACTCAATGAGAAGTTAAGAAAAAACACAATAAGAGTATATATGCACATTACGTGTGATACAGAGCAATGGAACAAATCTTAAAAGTAGTATTTTTTTTAATTCATTGCCGTCTTTATCCAGCATTTTGAGTTTTCTCTTAAATGCTACAAACTTACAGAAAATTTCTTTCGGTATACTGTTATACAGTAGTGCCCTTACTTACTTAAACTTATATCTACGAATATGTAATATCCTAAATAAAACAATAATGCAATAATATAATTTGTTCACGACGATCGAAGAAGACCATCGAAAGGACAGAAAACAAAACATTCTTGAATGACTTATAACATTTTGCTTACAGATAACACTTGTCCGCTTTTACATATCGGTCCTTTGTTTACGTTTATTCTTTTAATAAAATTTACAAGTTATAGGTAGACGCAAATTCCACGGGACTAAAGAGTACCTACAAACATTTTGCCTGAAAAAAGATGCATTTAAATAACCAGAATTCCAATTATTATTTTTATAGGATAGTGTTAACCACATTATAATTTATAATATTAATATTATAATTTTTGAAAATAAACGTGATATCAAAAAATGCGAATTGACATCAAAGAACTCCATTCTACATCAATGGTAGATGCATAGGTACACACCTACGTACCTATTGTAAATACCGTAACATTATCTACAACAAATAATTCCAAAATTTATTTCATAAATTTCCATGAAAATCTGGTAGGCAATTTTTTAACGTAGATAATGAGAAATTTGATGAAATTTTTAAAAAGAATGATGTAATTAGACAACGACCGTTGTACTCAGTGAAGATGACTCGACAACGAAGTATTTAGCTAATTGCAATTTACAATATTGCAAATGAACAACAGAGATTTGTCAGGATTTCACTGTCACGGAAAATAACATAAAAAGATAATTAATTCGTTACATACTTAGGCTTTCACATAACTACCTATTCATTTACTGTTTTAAAAATCAAAAAGTAATCTGTTTAGGAGCGTATTTTCTGATTTATCTAGTTACTTACCTAGAAAAAAATATTAAAAAATCTTCTAAATGCTTTTTCGACACGAATGATTTTTCCCTGACTGCTAAAAATGTCGGCGAAAGCACTTTTTAGTTATACCTACTTATTAGTATTTCAAATATTGTCTGTCTAACTGAAACCATTTCATCAACACCATTATCAGCCTATTAAAGTCCTACTACAGGGCTAGGCCCCCTTCTTGTATGAGAAGTAACATAGAACGTAGACCCACCACGTTGCTCCAATGCGGGTTGGCAAGCTTAGGGTGATAATGTTTAATTTATTAACGAGCACTATGAGATGTGGATTATAACGACGAACAATGAAAAACTCAGAATTGACCCTACCCAGTATTCGAACCTAGGAACTCGCAATCAAAGCCGCGTAGGCTAATTACTAAACCAATACGAGACAGTCCACCAGAAAACCATTTCAAAAAATAGGTATATTTTATGATAAGATTAAGGCTTTTTAAAATAACTTACTCTCTTACTTAATAAAACGCAAGTATTTACCTAAGAAGGTGCCGTAAGTACAATCCGAAATGTTCAAAGGAGTTATGTGAAATTTATATTTTTAGCAATTCTCCTGTAACAGAGAATATAAATAGGTATAAAACTACCTATCTAATGGATACGAGTGGATTGAAATATTAATTCTGCAAAATTGTGAAGAATTTCCGAGAAATTGGTAGCTTGTTTTACAAATAAATCGAATAAGTAGGTGTTATAATTTACAAATCACTAACGTATACATATATTTCTTTATTTTATTTAACGGCTTGGAATCATACGTATCTATATTTTAGTTACTTGTACGTATAGATAATATCGCAATGGCTTCTAGAGTTCTAAATTTAAACGCGCATCTAAAGCGTTGGCGGCGGAATAACCATAAACAACTTTATTTTTTTTAACCTACCTCGGTCGAGGCTGCTCCGCCATTGTGCCGGTATCCTGCCTCTTTCAGCCAGACCTTTTTAAGGAAGAAATTTATTATGTATACTTTCGGCCATGACCAGTAGCCGTTTTTAATTGTGAATTATGGGGGTTATCTTTTTATTTGTTTTTTTTTATTTCGGCGTTTCCTGGCCGATCGGAAGGTTTCGTGTACCTTTGTATTTTATAGATCTTTGATTTTTTTAAATAATTGGATTAGATACGGTAGTTTAGGGCGATGGGGAATTTAATGTTGGCAACAATGAAACGGATGTGCTTCCTAAAGTAAATTATAGCCGGACAGGATATATAAAACGAGTTTAAAATTGTTGACTTTTTAAAAGTTAAATTTTTCGATCAATGACAATTCTGAAGTAATAATTTTTACACATTTTAATTGACCCACTTGGTCGATTTTTGGTTATCTAGATTTTTGTGATATCAAATATTATTTAACACCATACCTACTGAAACACTGAACCAACAACCTTTACCTATCGATAGATATATTTAGACCATTGTTTTTAAACTTGTTAATCTAGTAGTAGTAAGCCTATGTGGCTTCAATCACGAGGTCCTGGATTCGAATCCTGGGTCAGATTTTAGAATAATTCAGATTTTTCTTTCTTTTAAGAATTTTTCAGTAAATTGTAAGTCCGGAGTCGGGAAGTTAGTGGTGATACGCCCTCGTGCCTAGGAGTGCACGTCAAGCCAGCCCCGGTTCGTTAATTAATTAAACATTATCACCCTAAGCTTTGGACGCGCATTGGAGCAGCGTGGTAGGACTATTTTTTTTCTTTTTTTCACGCTGGGAAATGCGTTTACGCATCCCCCCCGGAAACAGAGCGGCCATAGGCGGCTGCGCTGTTTCCGGAGGGGTATGTGGGACTCCCCGGATGCGGAGCAGCTGAAATACCCACTAAAACCCAGCGATGTTCCATCGCGTCGCCTGATAGCTGGGTCACGGGAGCATCATGAAAGCGTGGTAGGTCTATGCACCATACCCCTTCTTTTACTAGAAAAGGGGCCTAACCCTATAGCGGGTCGTTAATAGGCCGATAATGATCACGATGATTGTTTTAAGTAGTAGTAGTAAGCTACTCAAAAATATTTAACCATGATAATTTCAATTTTCGGTCTCGCAGAATCATATAAGTAGATACGGCACATAACACGGCTATAAAATAAAAAACGCAGTTCTTTCTGAACGTTTTCTATAAGGATGCACAAAATACATTGCAAGACGTCCCAATTAAACACTATTTTGTTAAACATCTGGCGCAGATTAGCGAAAAAAGGTTTGCGAAAAGGTAAAAAAGTTACCAATAATATACCTACCTACCAACTCTCCAGCAAAATTATAATCGGCAACGGAGCGTGCTTCTTAATCCATCTGATATTTTTTTGCGTTCGGAAATTTTTATTATTATTTTTAATTATTTAAACCCGACGTCCGCGGCTTTATGTCGTCGGTCCTTTGCCATCTTTTTGAGCGTGAAGCAAAAAAAAAATGTTTGATAAATTGCGACTTTTATTGCTATACAAATATGTTATCCTCTATCACTAGGCGTATCTACCTCCTAGCTATAATAGTGCGGGTGACAAGGAAAATGTAGTAAAAACAAAACTGATTGATATTTAGATTCTAGATCTGAAAGCATCATAAAATAAAATTATTATTCTAAAAACAAAAAATCCGACTGCTTAGAAGTTATGAACTGAAAAGAGAAAAACAAGGATCACTATATCTGTATAAAATTCAAAATAATTTATGGTGCTGCAAACTGCAAAATTAATCCGACTGAAAATATTTTCATGTAAAGTAATGAAATGTACAAAGTTATTAGATCTCATATACGACATAGACCCCTTTAATATACATGACTTTACCTACCTCATACTCTCACTTACATACATACGCTTCTTTCCTGTAGGGGTAGACAAGAGACCATGTTCTTCCACTTGCCACGAACCTTGCATATCCCTTTCGTTTCATCTAATTTCATTAAATCTTTCATATCTTTCTTCTTTCATATCTTTCTTCTTTAAATCTTTCATGGGCAGGCCATATAATTCGCAGAACAGATGGTCGCTGGGGCCGGCGTGTTCTGAAGTGGAGACCACGAACCACTAAGCGCAGTGTAGACGACCTCAAAAAGGTAGTGGGAAGTGGCTGGATGAGAAAGGCAGAGGATCGTGTATGGTGGCGCACTCTCGGAAAGGCCTATGTCCAGCAGTAGACTAATAGAGGCTGATGATGATGATGATGATGATTTCATACAAGTAGACGTACTTGGAGGGTTTAGGGTACTTTTTAACTGGCCTTCAATCAGAATGTCCTGGATTAGATCTTGGAATGTTAACCTTTGTTCCCCTTTTAACATTCCTATTCACTCTCGCCTCTAAATCCCTTTCGTAAGTCTCCTTTATTCATCTTCTCGACATGAATACATGACCAAACCATAATCTCTAAACCACCAAAGCGCGGAAGCTTTCAGACCAAGTCGAAAATGATTTAGATAGTTAATTTAAATAATAATTATCTAATCTATTATGTCATTTCGGATTCATCACTAATCTACTATTAATTTTGTCAAATTGATTAAGTAATTATTAGATTTAGAATTATATGTGTTGTACACATTTCATAAATCTGCCTAGTTATTTAGGATTCGGAAATTAAGCTCTATATATTATTGATGGATACAAATATTAGGTACATATTATGAGATTGGTATAAACTAATGGATGCCTACGGTCTTGATCGCGTAGAATTCATACGAATATAGATTTTGGCTAAATGTGATTACTTTTCTTTCGCCGGGCAATTTCAGTCTCTACTTTCAGTAACACGTCTCTTATATCTCTCTCCATGTCCGATTTTAGTTTAATAAAGTCTATGTAGTCTATCATTATCATAATTCGCTTGGATATTGTAACAGCCCACTACAGCACCAAGCTTCTTTTCT
The DNA here is from genome assembly GCA_034621355.1 of Mycalesis mineus. Lineage (NCBI taxonomy): Eukaryota > Metazoa > Arthropoda > Insecta > Lepidoptera > Nymphalidae > Mycalesis > Mycalesis mineus. The sequence goes on along the minus strand of CM067898.1, from coordinate 8,605,327 downwards.
AGGCACCTGGTGTAATACCATTAACTTTCCATCTCTGGGTTGGGATTTATTGCATTATATTACTTTTTACTAAACTTCTTTCTTTTTTCCCGGGCTTTTTCTTGGTCACGATGTTGGCCGTTGTGCGAGATTCCTCCGGTTTAGGTTTGTTCCAACCCCCCTGGTTTATTTCAACCAGCTGAGCTCGCTCCAGAAGTTTAGGAGACCGCCCAGGTCGCCGATCGCCTCATGAAGTGTCGCTGAGGAACCAATGTAGGTCGCTCTGACACACTGCCGCATCTAAGCACTAACCTTATTAAAATTGTAAATAATTTAATAGGGGCCAGGACTGGAGGCTCGTGCTCTTTTTGAAGATATTTCAAAAAGGATTATCCAGTCGGGTGACCAAAGAGTTACCTTGGCCAACAAATTAGTTTAGCCATTGAATGAGAAAATGCTGCTGGCAGCATTACTGATACAAAATATTGGTATCTTAGGCACTATTCCTCGTTGCAGTGGACTCGAGGAGGTTTTGGATTTAATTTAATAATTAGCAGTCATTTGTAATATAGATTAAGCATTTTTTAGTTATAATTTATTATTATATTAAAAAAAAAATTGGCACAATTATATTTTGGTTATTGGGTCGTTAAAATAAAAGTGATTGTGTGATGAGTTTAAATATACTTGTATGTAGTTTATTTAATTGTAAACGAAAAAGAATATTTTGTGTAGATAATAAAAATATAATCGTTATTTACCTTTGTATATAGTATTTCTGCCTATTAATTTTGATGCACTTGACTCTGTTGACCGGCAATTTGTCACGGAATTAAAGATTTTCAAAAATAAAATTTTTAAAAATGTTTTCGACATCGACGACAGCAAATTAATCAAGTTTTTTTAACTTTAAACTCAGCGATATACCTACATGATGATGAATCATGTAAAATTTATTACATTTTTAAATAAAAAAACAATAAATTTAAGTTATATATTATTATTTCAATATAACAGCGTATTCGTAGATACCGAAGTTAGATATTTACTGCTGCTTGCTTACATTAGTCAAACATTACCTATTGGTAAAATAAAAGTTTAAAATCGAGTAACTTTTAAGTGCACAGATCATATTATATTTTATCTATTTCCATATTTAGGACGAAACAACGATCCAAACAGTGATCGAAGTGCCTCTGCATACGTCGCCTAGAGGGACCAAGCATCCTATAGTAACATTGGCTAACAATAACTCTTAAGAAATTTTATAAGATGACGGTTTGGGGCCGACGAGTATGGGGTCTCCAGATGTCTTACTGACCTTTGGCGAAGAGCGCAGACAGAGAGAAAGACAAGAAGTGGTCGTTTCCTATATCGAAGCTTTCCTTACCTTCGTTTAAAAATGGACGGAAAGATGTCTAATTTTTTTTATTCAACGACATGTTGGTGCTTGGCTGTAATCTCACCTGATGTTGATTGACAATGCAGTCTAAGATGGCAGCTTGATGGGCTAATTAAATAAAGGTAAGATTTCGTCTTCCAAAAGCGATGGCATTATACAGGAACGCTTAGGGGTAGGTACGTATTTGCTGATAGGGTAGTAGGTACTTAATTAGCCCTGACCAAATAGATTACACTTGAGCTAGTGTACAAAATATAAAATCTTAAGATTTATCCGTGTTAGGAATCGAACCCAGTAGTTTTCTGATTACCAACTGAAACATGGAGGACAAAATTCTCCCTGCTATCGATTTCTGCATAGGATGTTGATTGAAATGAGGTGTCTCCATTACCCAGCTAAACTCGTGACGAATTCGTTAACCAACCAACGACCAACGAAACAATTCAATTAATGAGATACAACTAATAATGTTATGCTCCTAATGAGCAGCATATCAATATTCTAGAGATGTCAACACAATGGGTGGGTATAATCTTCACCCTAAATCCTATGTGGGCGAAGCCCTGCTCGCGATTTCGTCCAAGATAACGTACCCAATCCATCATCAGTTATGAATATTTAATACCCGTAGACTATTGTTTTCTTTTTTTCTCAAAAGGGTACCACAGACAAAACATTCGATTATAGAGGAGAGCATAGACAATTGAATGTCGGGTACGGACACGCGGCGGCACGCGGCGGGAAGTGGCGCGCAAATTGAGTGCTCCAATTACGGTGTCCAATTTTGTAGACGATTCAATATAGGATGCTTTATTTTTTTTTACAAAAGTTTCTGTTGTTAAATTTAAAAATATCTGTCAGGTTTGTACAGCAAAATACACAGGTGGCTTTGTTGAAATAAAAAACACTAAGAAGGTTTATTATAATCTATATATTTTGGTTCTACATATTTTGGTTCTATGAAATTATTTTTTTAAGTCGTCCCGTAAAAATATTTTTATTATATTTCTGATACGGTTAATTCGTTTTTTTTGACAAATCTTAAAATTTAAATTAGAAGTCCATTTTACTAATAAAGCTAGGTACCATGCTAATGTGCACGCTCCTGAAAAAATTTTCACGAACTGATTTTCATGCAGTATTAGTACCTTATGAAAATTATATATAAAAAAAGGAGGTAAAAAACGTACACTTTGTATCATGCATGAAGAAAAAAGTTAGTATATTATCAGCAACAATTTTCTGATAATATGTTGTTAAATTATTCAAGAGAATATATCCAACTTTTCCCTGTTTATTTGTAAATTGTTAACTTTTTAAGTTTTAAAATTCCACTCTCTTTTATGCTTTACCATGATTTTATTTTATGAATATACTAGAGGACGTCCATGGTTTTACCTGTGTTGTTCTCGTTCTTGTGGGAGTTTTAGGATACAATTTAGCCTATGTGTTATTCTGATATGTAAGCTATATTATTCTGAAGTTTCATTAAAATCCATTCAATAGTTTTTATATGATAGAGTAACAGACATCCATCCATTTCCGTCATCATCTGGAAGGGAAGGCTAAGTTAGCCTCAAAAAAGCTCGTCGTGCTCAGTAGGGCTAATAGGTACTTTGCGCCCAAGTATAGACTTTTGCTTTACAAGGCTCAAGTACGGCCTCATATGGAATACTGTTCCCACCTGTTGGCCGGCCATTTGATCGGATCCAAAACTTGTTCGACTTGTTGACAATCCCAGGTTAACTAATAATCTGGAGTCTTTAGAACACCGAAGGGACGTCAGTTCTCTTTGTGTGTTTTATAGACTGTACTATGGAGAGTGTTCTGAAGAGCTGTTTAGCCTAATACCACCGTCAGGATTCTCTGCCCGTACCTCACACCGCAGAAACAAATTTCATCCTCACCATCTGGATGCCTGGTGCATTACTAACATCCGCTATACTAGGACTTTTCTGCCTCGCACTTGTAAGATATGGAATGAGTTTCCATCCTCGGTGTTCCCACAATCTTACAAGTTGGGGATTTTCAAGGGGAGAGTAAGTAAACACCATAAAGGCCGGCAACGCATCAGTGGCGCCCCTGGTGTCGCTGTTGTTCATGGGCGGTGGTAATCATTTAACATCAGGTGATCCGCTTGCTCGTTTGCTCGCTATTTTTATATAAAAAAATCAATCCATACAAACTTTCGCGTTTATACTATTAGTAAGGATATATATATAATACCTAATAGTAAAAATAGAAACAAAAAGAAACATACTGTGTAACGAAATGGTAACAGTAGGTGCTTCCCCAATCCCTTATTTGCAGTAGGCACGTGACCTAAAATGGCGTCGTTCGAAAATCGAATAAATCAAGAGGATTGGCGGCTAATCGGCGGCCTCAGGCGCGAAAACAAAGGAAATGCGTTCGGATACACTCACTTAATTCCTACTTACTTAACTATATTGAGTGTTAACTGTAAACAGATGATATGGAGTAGGTGCTAGAATGTAATTGATACTGTAAGACTTAAATATACTTAGTTGTTTTAGTACCTATTCGTATGTAATTGATATAATACTACTTAAATATATTTAGTCCCTAAAAAGCTATATATTATTATTTCCATCCATTTTGATCTATACTAAAGCCAAACTCGACTGAGAATGCTTGTCAACAAACAAATTTAAAATGAAGGTAGAAAATGCAACACGTTTAATGCCTAATAATTTTAAAATTATGTTTTGTTAATCTAAAAAAAACTTATTTAAAAGATATTGAATATATTAATTACTTTTAAGCTTACTAATTTAATTGAATGTAATGAATTCGTCATTAACTAGTTAATTTTAAAAAATAGGTGTAAAATGACTAGTGAATTCTACCTTCATTTTTAATTTGTTTGTTGACAAGCATTCTCAATCGAGTTTGGCTTTAGTCTAGTTAGCGAGTGGTTGCGAGCTCACGTGTTTAAAAGACACTCTTAGTTTGTCATTATAATAGGCCTATTTTTAATGGCATGCACTCTCACCTTATTTTTATTTCATCATAAAACAGGATACAAAAATATTATTATATCAAAAAAAGATAGAAAAAAGAAATACATGGGAATGCAAGTTCTTTAAAATTATTAGCCTATTAGCGGCTACTACAGGGCAAAGATCTATCTACCTTTTTATAGGAGAGGGGATATGGAGCGTAGACACACCACGTTGCTCCAATACGGGTTGGTGGGCTTAGGGTGATAATGTTTAATTTATTAACGATCACTATCAAATGTTGATATTGGCCGGGATCGACGACTTAAGATGCTCTCTGAGAACCACCAACATCCCGATCTCGGTCTTGGCATGTAATAAAAATGTCATAGAAGAATGAAAAAGTCAGAATTATTCTGACACCAGATCCAGGATTCGAACCCAGGTCCTCAGAATCGAAACCACATATACAGACTAACCATTAAACCAACGACGCAGTCAATTTTTTTTATAAAATCACATGATTTATGTATTTTTTCGGCAAAACTTGCACCCAAGTTACACTTGACATATTTAAATGCAAAATTCTAATAACTCCGATTTCCTTTATTGTAAATACCTATATAACATATCTACGCGCTTAGTTAAGAAGCACTTGTAAAATTCAATAAGTACCGTATCAATTTCTATAAAAAATTCAATAAAAAGGCAAAAGACAATCAGTAGCGAACCGCGGAAACAGAAAAATAGATCAAAGAGGAATCGGCGATGCAAATTCACGCGGTACTAATGCAATAAATTTACTTTTCGGACCGCTCCAAAATGGCGGTAAATTGAATCGGGACGCTCTGCCGGGCCCAAAGACCGTCTCCTTTTGAAAAACTCCAAATTCAATTTCTTATTACTTTGCAATCAAACCCTCAGCTCGCTAGAAAGTGCGGAATCCACCTGTTTCATGAAAAACTTCGAGTTTCAATGTCATTTTTTATATAAGATTATATTCTAATTAGCAAATCTAAGCTGTTATCTGCATGTACATTGTACAATGATATGAAATTTCTTATCGCTGTTAACGCGGGCAAACGAGCATGCAGGTCATCTGGTGTTAAGTGATTACCGCCGCCCATGTACATTTGCAACACCAGAAGCACTGCTAATGCGTTGCCGGCCTTAAAAGATATAAATATATAAAAATGGCAAACCATTCTTTTCTCGAAAAAGATTTGCAGTTTAGACTGTACTGCATAATTATAATCACATGGTAGTAGATAATTAAATAAATTGCGCAGTAGTTAGTAGAGTTGCTGGATCGAGGATACCTACTTCGTTAGAGAAAATATTTAATTTATATGTAACTGAAATAAAAAGAATAAAGGTCAAAGTCAAAATATCTGTATTCAGTGAAATCTTAATTAAAAATATAACTTTATTAATCGATAAAAAATTACAAATTACGGAATTAAACAAAAGCTACAAATCCACAGACGATATTCACGGGAAGTCAAATAAGAATTTGGAAGGAAAGAAATAATGTTCCATTTTTAAAAAACAAATGGGCAAATGACGTTCCCGTGTAAGCTAGGGATGCCAATTCTGCTCGTTTGGTAATTTTCAAACGATTTATCGAATTAAATCTAAGATGCTTTGATGTTCTGCCATTGAGCGAATTTGGTATTCGATTACACGGAACTCGACTTTTCAATTTGGCATCCCTTTTATAAAGAAATCGTTGGTATAAGCAACGAATCAATTATGATCATCAATTTGAATACTTATGTCTTAAATATATCTTTTTATGGCCTCCGTGGTGCAGCGCAGTGAATTTATAACACGGAGGTCCTGGGTTCAATACCCGTCGGGGCCGTTTGAGATTTTCTTAGTTGGTTTTGATCTGGCTGGTGAGTAGCTTCGGCCGTGGCCGGACCACCAGGCGTTTTGCGTTCGAGTATCATGTTGTTCTCAAATCGATAGCGGTCTGGATTTTAAGCCTACTTCTAACATAAGGCCGCTTCCATCTTAGATTGCATTATTATTTGCCATCAGGTGTAATTGCAGTCAAGGACTAACTTGTAATAAATATTTTTTATTTTTATTGTAATAAATATACTTTCTTTATTAATCTACCTAATAATACTTATCTTTTACTAGGTCCTACCTGATCTAATTATTTAATCTTTTACTAGGTTCTACCTTTATCTACCTGATCAACTCAATTTTTCGTTTTACAAAACAATTAAAAATGTAATAATGCAGCATTACAATATGAATTAATACTTTTTCCAATTACGCCGTATGAAGTATAAACCTGTGCCCCTCAAGTATATCGAAAAAAAAAGTTAAATCCCTCTCTATGCTCACCAAGGCAGAAGAAACACTTCCTTGCGCCAAATGTCCGATATATTTGTGTTCAAACGCCCCCCTCATTCGATGGTCCTTACATGTTAAAGAATCCATAAATAATAGAGTTGACGCTACGGATTGTGTTACCGTGCGCCCCCACCCCTTGTAAATTGCGATCACTCTTGTCTATGGTGCCTAATGCCCCTATTGTCTGTGGTACGGATTTATTATTCATTTTCCTAATACATCTGACGGTTATGAGTTTTCGATTGCGGTGAAAAGTTATTTGATATGCTATGCTTAGACATATTTTAATGGGGTATCATGTAACTGGTCATTTATTTATCATGTTTGTTCGGTCCTAAGGCACTCCAGCTTATAAAATCTTCAAAACAGTTTTGATGTCATTCAGAATAAAGTTAAGATTGCCCATTGGGATTGGCCAGCCTTAAACAGAAGTTGTTGATTTCAATGATACTTATAAAAAAGAGGTTCCTCAGTAGCTTTAAATCGTGGCTCCATTGAACTCCAGGAGGTCATCTGCTTCGAACACGCGAAAGTAATGCAGCAATGATAAAAACGGTAGTTGTGTGTAAAAGTGAGTAACATGCATTTTTTAAGCTTTAATTCTGGTTACCTTTGCAGAACACTTAATTCTAGCCTTTATTATCCTTACTCACTGACCAAAGAGCAAAACCTGTCGATAATATAAAACCTTTTGCAATCTCAACCAACCTAAAAAAAATCCTACCAAAGACTCTAGACCACAAGGCGTTAAAGCCCTATAACTATTTAATAATGGTCCCACAATACAACATTTGTTTGAATTACCATCAAGTGCGCCTCGAGAGGGCGCCTGCTGGCTGTTATATTAAATAGTCGCCATGATACGTTAACATTGCACTCGCGAGATGTACGGGGGCCATTTTATTGCCACTTGCGGTCTGTAGGGGTTTTTTTGGAATTCAAATTAACGATGGTAAAAATCTCGTAACTTCAAACGCAGTAGATTGTTTTAAATGCAAGAGTAAATATTATCGACAGACGAGTGGCGCAGTGAGTAGTGACCCTGCTTCTGCGTCCAAGGCCGTGGATTCGATTCCCACATTTGGAAAAATGTTCATGTGATGAGTATGGATGTTTTCCAGTGTCAAACACTTACTTTGTTTCTGGATAACATGTGTGTGTTGTCCTATAATATTTATTTATTTATTACATTAATTTTATGGACCGTTTATGCAATTAGTTAGATATTATAAATTTACGGTCGTACCTGTATTACAGACCCATAATAATTAACAGTTCTGTATTTAATAGCGATTTGCTGCGAAAAATTAACGGCTCCAAGTCTACATTTCCTGAAGATGAAAATGAAAAATTCGTCTTTTTTTTCTTTAGGATTTTAATTATTTTATTTTAACGTTTATCTAGCAGATTTCTGCGACTTCGGCCGCGTGATAAATATTGTGTTGCAACCTTCCGAAAATACGTACAGTTAAAAAAATGTTCTTTAGAAAAATGGGTATAGAACATAAACAATCCTTCCATACATTGTTTCGTTATACATATCTCAAATATATAAACCACTTTTCTCACAACTTTTCCAAGAATTATCGTCATATTTCATAAAATTTACCTAAAATCTTAACAGAGTATATAAATAGGAACGAAAATGATCGTCAGAAACTATTCCATTTTTGTTTGTAGTTATGTCTATTTGTCGAACTCAAGGTGGGATCATCAACGAGACTTTCGTACGATGCATTATTTTTCAAAAATCGACAAACTGATTGTTATAAGACTTTAGAGTTGTAATGATGCAGGTGTAGCGCATATTCCTGAAAGCTTGTGACTAAATTTTTCCTCTGTGACATTGTGAAGCGCGCTAAGGATAGGGACAGCTAGCTTTTTCTATTTTAAGTATCCAAGTACCTTTGTCTTGATCTAGATCTTCATACCCTGGATATTGTGAACTTCAACAAAAATATCTTCATTTGCTAAACTGAAGGCTACGTTCTGCTACGACGTTATTTTAACTTAAGTATCTAATATTTACCATTTAGTAGGTATAATTAATGAATGATTTAAGTAGATACATTTTGGACAGCCTCGTTGTTGCGTAGCGAGGTCTTGGGTTGGAATTCTGGGTCGGGTTGCAGAAATAACTCTGAGTTTTTCATTCTTCTACGAAATTTGTGTTACACCCCCGTGCCTTAAAGAGTACGTTAAGCCGTCGGTCCCTACTATCATCAACGTCTGATAGTGATCGTTAATAAATGAAAAATTATCACTCTAAGCCCGCCAATCCGCATTGCAGCCGTCAATCGCAGCGTAGTGGGTCTACGCTTCATATCCCCTCTCCTATAAGGACCTGGCCGTGTAGTGGGCCGTTAATACGTTGATAATAATTGATAAGCGTTTTTCCTTTGAGATGAGACTCGTGGTGAATTAGCTAAAAATGGCTATGAGGTTAGTTTTTATGTAGTAGAAGAAGTGGGTTCGAGAGCTATACCACCAAAATCACTCTATAACCTAAAATATTGCAACAAGAAATGTAGCAGCGAGTATCCAAAGCTGTCCTATTAGGATCTTTCCAAATTTGGCCGGGCAAGGAGAAAGACATGAACATGAGGTAAGTGTTGACGCGCGTCACTAAGGCATCTCTTTTAAACCTACACTCGTGTCATAAGCCTTGGGCTCTGTTCGGAGTTTTTCTCTTAGACACGCGATGGACTCAGCACCCGCACGGTGAATCCATAAAATGCCAAGTTATTCGTCTCTCTATCTAATATCTACTCGTACAATGACATACCCCTTCGAGTAGAATTTGTTACCTACGTTTATCAAAACCCTTTTTGTTTTGCACATATTTCATTGAACCCACTTAAAAAAAAGAAAAACTGAATGTGTTCATCTCAAACTCTCATTTACATTGTCTATGAAAAATTACAAAAGAAGAATTACCTATTTGGGTCATTCAGAATAAACTGTCATTTTTCATCTTCACACGAGTATGAAATTTCGTGTCTATGGGAAATGGCATTTTGATAGATGGAAATATGCGTAGTGCGGTAGGTGGGTAGGTTGGCTAGGTATGTTTGTGGAGGCTGTGTATACCTCGTTAGGTATAGGGTGATCTCGATGGCGTTGTAATATATATTGTATGCGGGTTATTCTGCAATCTTATGTGAATTATATTGCGGAGGAAATATTTAAGTATTTTAATGTTTATAGTAGAGAACTTATTTTATTTTTTTCTTTCTATTTTATCTTTAGATACTAATTCAACGAGTGATTACAAACTGGCCGCGACTTCGTCTACAAGTAGCTATTTAAAGTTTCTAACAATTTATAGAGAAAGTATATTTAGCAGTTTCAGTGAAAGCTCTTCAAATTGCGTGTGTTTTTCCAAAATATACAACAATATTATTGTCATACTGTATCCAATTTACACAAAACCTTGACAAATTATATCAAATTCTTTCTCAAAAACCACTCTACATGTATATCTTAGTTTAAGGAAAATTAAATCACTTACATACAGCAAAATTTTTTTTAACTATTCATAAATAATAAAGAAATATAGCGTTTTTTTGTTTGTTGTTAAGCTTTGATATTGGTTTTGTTGTTACATAATATTTTGATTCAATTTATTATTTTAAAATATTCCGTCAACATTTGTAGAATGAGCCAAGTTACGCGCAGCAGCCGGCAAGGGCGACGGGGCGCGGCGTGCGGGCTGAAGATAAGCGGCTTAGCTCCGCACCCGATCGAGACAGAACTATTCATTGTAACCACAAGAGCGAGAGAGAGCACAACACATCGCTATATACAGCTGCGTAGTACCAACCTGTAACGAAAACTTACAAAAAGGTTGTATGTCGAAATACATGAGTTCGAAATTCAAACGTATTATTCTTTAGTCTATGGTTGTTATTAGGTTTTTTACAGCAGGCAGTTGTAATGCCAGTGTTGCTATATTAAAATAAAAATACATTTTCGAGGAATATCTACGGGCACAACACAACTGTAGGTGGTACTTTGCTGTAGCATAGTTATGTAGGGGGCACAATTTAACCGTGGCGTCTAAACAGCTAATTTTAAGAGAACTTTAACCGAGCGAAGATTTTCGTTCTTTACATTATTTTGGCTTGCCTTGTTTAATGTGCTTTTTTGAAAGTAGAACTATGTTTTCATCAGGCTTGGTAGAATTTTAGAATCGCAATAAACAGAACGCCATTACGTGATGTATTTCAACGACTCTCTTGGCGCAGGTAATGCCGCTTCCGATTAACCCAGGTCCAGGAAGGCCCTGGGTTCAGTTTCCAGCAAAATTTAGGATTTTACATTTTATAAATTGCTCAGGTGGAAGGATTCCGCCGTAGCTAGTTACGACCCTACCGGCGAAGACGTACCGCTACGCAATTTAGAGTTTTGGTATGATGTCTAAAAACCATCTTAATTACGTGGTTTAATAAAATGTATCTCTTCCAAGTTAGCTCGCTACCATATTAGATGCATTGTCACGTAAAATTAGATGAAATCGTAGTTAAGAGCTGACTTGTCATTAAATAATTTTATTTTATAGACTACAAGTTGGCCCTTGACTTCTATCACACCTGGTGTTAAGTGATGATGCAATCTAAGATGGAAGCGGGCTAACTTGTTAGCAGTTGGATGAAATCCACACCCCTTATGGTTTCTACACGACATCGTACCGGAACGCTAAATCGCTTGGCGGTACGTTTTTGTCGGTAGGGTTGTAACTAGCCATGGCGAAAGCCTCCCACCAGCCAGACCAAGACAAATTAAGAAAATCTCAATCTGCCTCGCCGGGAATCAAACCCAGGACCTCCGCCTTATAAACCCAAACCACTATGCCACGGAGGCCTTCAAATAAATATATTAGCTGGATGTAGATCTAGTGCTCAAAATTATGATAAGTAAATCACAGCATAATTATGATACAGTACCTACCATTCTTATTCGTCATCAGAAATATCGATAAAAAAAAGATAGGTCTAGTGTTAAAGCTTATTTATTTCATTTTCTATGGTAGGTAACTAAATACCTAAGACATGAGTAAGTAGTTGACGGAACAAGCAAACGGGTCTCAAGTCCACCTGATGATATACGGAAACCATATCTTATAATAAAGCTACATTTTTGACCTACACGAAGCGTGATAGCTCGACAGTTGACAGGAGAATGCGGATTTTGGTATGAAAGTTTGTCTAAGCCATTGCACGTCAACAAAACGACAATAGATTAAAATGTGCTCAGAAATACGGAATGACCAAAATGTCGGTTAATTACAAGGATATACCATGGGAGCTTGTAATGTTTTGACATTTAATTTTTCCTATATTTTGGAGATAATATTTTGCAAATCACTAGGTAAGACTAAAAAAATCCAAAATTTATCCAGCGATAGCAACGACTTGACCAAAATAGAGCGATTTCACATACGAAACGATAATTTATGTCAATCAAAAGTATTACTTTTTAAAGAAATAAATGATTAACCCCTATTTGAACCTGACCAAAATTAATCTTTTTAAAAGTATTATTTAAAACGAGAGTTTTAACATAAAATTGGTTGATGTGCGCAATAGGTGACAAAAATAGGCAGATTTCGGCATTCTCCTTTTCGCAGATGTATTTAAATGGCCGCTATAATAACAGAGACTGGGATGGGTAAATGAATTTTCCAGCAAAAAAAAATATATTTTACTATCATGTGAGTTTATAGTACTCTATGAAGGCATTGTCGAGTCCCCGCCGAGACTAGCAAAGATTTTGTCGTATTTGTAAAAATGAATTCAGTCTGGAATAGTACCATTAGGTACAAGTTATCACTGCAATCACACTAGATGATAAGTGATCATGCGACCCAAGATGAAAGCGGGCTAACTTGTTAAGAGTAGGATAAAATCCATACTCTATTTGGTTTCTATACGACATCGTACCGGAACTCTGAATTTCTTGGTGGACCGTCTTTAGCGGTAGAGTGGTAACTAGCCACGGCCGATGCCTCCCACTAGCCAGTGTGTAGAGTTAAAAGTCTGAGAAAATATATACAAATTATGGCTTATTTGTATAAATACTTGGACGGTTGAGAATCTGGACCTTTGAAACCTGCTACCACTATTTATTTTGTACCTAGATACTATATGAAATCTAAAGCCATCCGAGCTTGGCGATACGTCTTTGCTACGCTTAAGTTAAGTGATGATGCAGCCTAAGCTGGAAGCGGGCTAACTGGCGAAAATCCACACCTCTTCCGGTTTCTACACGACATCGTACCGGAACGCTAAATTGCTTGGCGATACGTCTTTGTCGGTAGGGTGATCACGGCGAAAGCCTCCCACCAGCCAGACCAAGACAACTTAAGAAAAATCGAACTCAGGACCTCCGTCTTATAAATCCACCGCACATACCACTGCGCCACGGAGGTCGTCGTCGTCGAGCTGATGGTGGAGTCACTACAAATAGTCTAAAATATAAATTTCAAACGATTTTGAATTTGCGTCAAGAAACATTTCTATAGTTGCCTCCCAGTCCTACTCTGGTAGGAGTATAGCTGACAAACTTTCAGCTTTTATAACATCACGGAGGTCTGGCTACCACAGATTCTATTATGGGCTTGCAAGACATTTGACGGTTGCTATGGAAAGTAGCGAGGAAAGGCGGCTTACTTAGATGTAATGTGGCAAAATTTCTCGTCATGCCGCATGCCATGCTCCTCGTTGTCATGCCCAGCGCTCCCTATTTTGTCGGTTTTTGAGCGCGGGTCATAAGATAATCCAGTGAAACAAATAAAGAATGAGGAGTGTCTGTCCATTAATTGTGCGAGTTGAGCACCTAATGTGTGAGATGTGTGTGCGCAAGGAGAGTACGTGTGGCTCATTACATTACTTTTTGTTGTTAAAATCATTATCATTGTTATCAGACTGTTAACGGCCCATTACAGGACCAGGGTCTCCTTCCAATTATGTAGAGAAATGGAGCATTATTTAGGTACACCCGCCACGCTGCTACAAAGCGGTTTGGTGATAATGTTTAAATAGTTCATAAACGATGTTAGTAACCGAGTCTATCGGTCCCAGGTTACTGTTATTTGATAGTGAGTGCTGATAGCGGGTGCTCTTCGAGCCACGGAGGTGTAACAAAAAAGTTGAGAGGTGTCTTGACACCTCTCAACTTTTTTGGACACCCGGATGGAACGAAGTTCTTTTCGATTAATTAGTGAAGGAATTGTAATAAAATATTATTTTTTTTAAGTAATAATAATATTTGTTGTTGTACACCGAAACACCAGAGGGCGCCACGAGAGCGCGAGGCGAGGCACACACATCAAAGGCGGCGGCAAGATCCTTTGATCAAAAAGTGTCGTGACAACTTTTCGTACGAATTTTTTCCGTCTAGCCCCCTTTTATATAGATGTTGATTATACCGGCATAGACGATTTAACTTGTTCCCCAAATTGTTGCACGGGGGTATAACACCAACAACTTCCTTACTCCGGACTTAGAATTTACAGAAAAATTCTTAGAAGAAAGAAAAACTCAGAATTATTCTATGACCGGACCCAGGATTGGAATTCTCCAACTACATACTTCGTGACCGAATCCACACATTCTACTAGACCAACGAGGTAGTCAAAGCAGGGATAATGCAAAATTATTTCGTAATTTTTTTTATTCGAAGTAAACTCGCGCTTGACTACGGTCTCATCTGATGGTAAGTGTAGATATGGTCTGAGGTGGAACGTGCTTGCTTAGAGCCTATTCATTCTTGTTGTATCTCTCTCTATATTCCTTTATTCCACTTGTTCCTGTTGGTGGCCATCTTTGCTAGAATATATACGTATAGAACGTAGTATGCTTGGACTCGCTCAGCTGTATAGAGCTCTTGTTGTACCTATAGAGTATAAATAAAGTAAAATCAAAAGAGTAATTATTTTCCTACTTTGTATTCGGTTGTTCGTGACGGCGCGTGTCGGGTGTCGCTGTCGGCGTGAGGCTTCTGTCGACGAACTATTGGGTTACAGCTAAGGGGCGCCACACGCGAGCGGCATTAACACACGGATTCTTTTGTATTATGATTCAAGATTGCAAGATCCTTAAAAGATAGATCTATATGTCATCGCAAACTTTTTGTCTGGTCTCCGAGTTTATCACAAACATACAAACAAAGGCGGCGAGGGTCTTTGTTTTATCATATTTGTGACATTAATGATGCTTACGCTTATTACACTTAACTGCCTTTAAAGCCACACCTTGCATATAAGGTTTAAGAAAAAAAAGGAAATTGAAGGATTCATTTAAAGGATTTGCTATTTTGTTTATACATTTGATTACTTTGGTACTTATGCCATCTATACCAACACTGCAATTTTTATCAAGTTTAGATATTATTTTAGATATTTCATCAATCAACTACGCAATCTAGAATGCACTGGCTCGTTGTTTCTGAGGTTACTTGTCTGGCTTCATATCATAAGTTTCTGGGTTCAGGTCTTTATCACTATATTTTGAGATTATTGCAGGGAATCGTACTGAAAGGTTAAATTGCTTAGCGGTGCGTCTTAACCGGCAGGGTGGTAGATAGCCACGACCAATGTCTTCTACCAGCCAGACCTGGCAATTAAGAAAAATCTAATATGATTTAATTCAAAACCCTTACACCCACCCACCGCGCATACCACTACGCCACGGAGGTTGTCAAATGCGATGAGTTAGAATGGCTGCGTTCAAATTATTGAATGCCCAGGTATAGGAGGCCTTCGCAGGATACCGGGGGTCAAAGGTAACGGTATCGACAGAACGTTCATATTTATTTAGAACTAGCGGACGTCCGCGACTTCGGTCATATTGGAATTATTTTTTTCAAAAAAGGCTTAGTTGCACAAGAAAATCCTTTGACAGCTTTTCCCTACCTTTCCCTGTGTAACAATACTAATATAAACAAAAAGGGTTGATACCTTGAAGATTTAAGCAAATTCTTGTCCACATAATTCTACACTCTCTCTCTCGAACTCCGAGTTGACGGTTATTTTTAACTTTTACAGCCTTAATTATTTTCCCCTAAGTTCGATCTCTTGGGAAACCTGGGTATATAGCTTTCCCCTTAAGTTGGATCTTCGTTTTGTAACTTGTGTAAGTTAGCCAATTTTTCCCCTTCGCCGAATGTCTTTTATTATAACTTAGCCATCACTTTCCTCTACGTACCTTAGATTTTACATTTCCCCCACTTAAGATCTTCTATATACCGAAGTTCCCAGGCAATCAGTTAGGAGAAAAGTATATTACAGTTAAATATGCACAATTACAGTAAAATATGTACTTTAAATTAAATATTTACAATTAAATAAATAAAAAAGTAAATGCTTAAACACTACAATAACCTAATCTATATATAATATATTAAAAAATTAAAAAAAAACAGTAAAAAACTTAGGTGTCATAATATGCCTCCGAATCGGTGTCGAGTGGTATAGTGACCAGAAGGCTGGCAGCATTGCCACTTTGAATGGCAATGCTGATATTGTGTAACGTAGTCTTAACTTTGAAATGATAATTTTTGTGTACTGTACTAGTTTGTCAGACTTTCTGTCTCTCACGGATACGGCAGCGGTAGACAGGCTTCTCCTCACTTAAACCAACCCACAGCAGTATTTAAGTTATCACTTCTCGGGCGTCCCAAGACGCACACGTTTTTTTTACTACGTGCGATCTCCTTGTGTAACTTTGATATAACTTCACTTACTTTGGAACTCCTTGTGTAACTTAGCCCTAACTTTTCTCTACAACGTATCTTATTTAACTTAGTCTTTCCTACGTCAAAAACGGTTAAGTACTTAGACACACATTGACAGGTAATTAAATTACTATTTGATAGTGAACTAATTTCACCACTTACCATCAGGTGTTTTTGCAGTCAAGGGCTAACTTGTAATGAATAAAAAAAAGTTTTTCAAACAAATTAAAGCTCAATATTGTATAAACTGTCCAGGGTTCCAATGTTAGACCTCGTGATCCGTAGTCTAAGCACTAGAGCAAGGCCAACGAGGCAAACCGCCATAAATCATTTTTGTCTACCTACTGGGTATTTTGTAACTATGTCTTTATTAATTGACATTGTGACTATAAAATTTGTCTCTTTCTCTCTTCATCTGTAGCTTATCGTCTTAGACAGAGAAATATAGAGACGAAGTTGTCTATAACTCAGTTGAGTTATAAAACTTGCAGACTAGCGTTACTGGATTACGTACTGTTACATCCCTAAATTCTACATTATTAACGCTGACCTGCAACTATCGACTGACACAGACGCCAATGGCCAGTCATCGATATATTTGCTATAAAAACCCTAACTCTGCTTCAAACAGTCAGTCGTTTTGGTAATTAGTCAAATTGCTGTCCAAGACTATGACTATGGACCTGGTTTCTGCCCGCCGGTCTGGACTAGTAGTTAGACTAAGATCCTGACCATCAAGTCGCCGTTACACCTTTTGAAGGTCCTCGCGAATCGTGAAATAAAGTGATTTAAGTAAATCGTCTAAGTTGTGAGAATTAAAGAATAAGAATAATAAACAGTTAATAAATTAGTTTCTAGCCAGTGTTTGTGTGTTTTTTTTATAAACACTGAGGGCCCGAGACTAAGGGCCTACGCTAAAACTGACGCGGTTGCACGCTCGCGGTCGCCCGCGGCGGGCGACCGCCGCGGGCCACAAAACCGCGCGCGGGCACCCGTCGCGTGCGCCCGTCTCAGTTAGCGCTGCTAGTATAATTTTATTCAATAAAATCAACAAATATTTATTTGACCGTAGCATCTAGCGGCGCTCGACTGATTTGTAGAAACAAACACGCTCGCGTGTGCCCGTCGTGGGCGCCCGCGCCGTGTAACCGCCGCCCGCCGCGCGGTTGCGAATCCGCCACCCGCGCCCGCGCTCCGTCGCGCTATCCATACTATTTTTCATTATACAACCGCGAGCGTGCAACCGCGCCAGTTTTAGCGTTAGCCCTAACAGTACGTTGGAGTTTAAAGCCCTTTTGCCACTCCTTGCTTTTGATAATAGGTACGATAGGCCTTCTGACCTGGTCATCATCACGGGCGTAGCTATGTGGGGTGGGACCGAGGTCCCAATGTTTATTGAGGCCCGAGTCTCACTTAAATTACTATTAATATTCCCCCTATGAGAAGGCAGGTTCGACCCGATCCGAAGTGTCGCTAACTTGGAGTAACCTGCCCGTCCAAATTAGCGACACTTCGGTTCACTGGTTTGGATGACTCCGTAACGGTTGAAAAGGTCGCTGCAGCGATAGCCGTTCGGGGGTTACCCAGCCACTGCAATAAAAGTTGGCGATATATCAGGGGCCCAGAGTGGGATTGGTTACAGCACACTGCCTGGTAGTTGTCGCAAAGAAATAAGTTAATAATAATTTAAGTTCGATAAAGACCTAACTCCTAATTTTTACCAATACCTACATAATTTACAGAACAGTTCAAACCAATGAATAACATGCTTTACACGATATCTTTTAAATTAGATGTTCTTAATTTTGTACCGAATTTTTATCTTGTTTGTTAAAACTTAAAATGGCTATAAGCCGTAAGTTCCCCTTCAATATATCTACAGACATCCCCTCTCTCATAAGGAGGGAGGTCTGGCCCTGTAGTGGGCCGTTAATGATCAATGATGATATCTACAGACAGACAAATAGTCTTTTTAATGAATAAGTAGTAAATTTTAGAAAAAAATAATTACAACGTTTCACATTCGCATTTTTACACACTGAATCTATCATTAAAGAACTTTTATGATTGACTACAGGACGTCCGCATTTTTACCAGCGTTGTTCTCGTCCCTGTGAGAATGTCGGAATAAACTGTGTTCTATGTTTTATTCTCATATATGAGCTATATTATTGTGAAGTTTCATCAAAATCCAATTAGTAGTTTTTGCGTGAAAAAACAACAAACATACTTACCTACATGTATCTTCACAAACTTTTGCGTATGAATGAAACCAGAGCGGGTCGCTAGTTTAGAATATTAATAAAATAAAACACAACATCTGTATTTTATATGCATATATTCGGATTCAATATTTCAATTGCTATGATTTAATAATAATTAGTACAACTTAAGTTTAAAAAAAATACACTGACTCTTCGCCGAAAAACGGTAAACACCGCACTTAAGCTAACTTAGCTATGTTCAAGCATATTCTATAACTTACAAATTTTCAATACATTTCCATCTACAATTTTTTGGAAAAAACAAAAAATATAGAACTCATTATATTTAAATTAAAAAATCAATAATTCATTCGTTTAAATAATAATATTTAAAAGTTATACGCAGTTGTAAAAATAATAAAATGCTTTATCTGTATCGCCTCAAAATTAAAAACAATTGAGTTAGTTACCTGCTAAAATAGGTAAATGCATTTTTACAACTGCGTCAAAACTTTTGTATTAATCAGCTGTCAAAATTTAAAATATTTCTCTATTTAATCTAGTAATCTCTTTTTTCAATTTCATTAAATTATCTTACAAGTTCCGTTCAGGCTGTTGAAAATGTTTATTTGCAAACTTACCAAATAAGAATGCGACTTCAATGTGCAATCTGCTCCCAAATTAATTATTAATTTAATCTATTATAAATTATTTATACAATAACTGTACACCGTTATTTGCTCTAGGTACTGAAGGATTTGATTTCCTTTAATTTTTTACAATCACTGTGCAAAAGATTTTCAGAAAAAAAATCGAGGATAATATCATAGTTACGTATTGTATAAGAGCTCAACCTTAACTACTTATTTTAAAGGAAATTTATTTTGAACAGTGGCAACACTGGGAAATTTATCATAAATTAAAGTCAGATAATAAAAAAAACATTCCATTAGAGCCCAAAAGAATACGTAATTATGATTCACTAATAAAGTTAACACTTAACAATACCATCTAAACAATTTCTTTCACATATACAATAGTAGCACGCACATTTACAAATTTATTTAAAAAATAAAAACTCTTACACATAATTTTTATATTTACAATAATGATAATAAAATTTACGCATATCCACCGAGCGTCGTCATATTCTAAAATTATTTTCTTTAAATATAAAGTGATATGACTCAAGGGAATGTACAAGCAAAAACCTAAGATTGCATAGTTTTTTCATGTGGCAACATTAAGCCAACATTTAATTAATTAGGCCACCGCGAGTTTATTCCATTTCGTTGACAATCGTTATATTTATTTAATAAGCAGTTTTATAAATTAAAGTCTTAATTGAGTACCAAATTGTAAATCATAAATTGGGCAAAAATTAAAATCATTCTTGTTATATAATAAGGCATTAAAATTTTAAGGTTTGGATTTTTTGGGTTTCTTGTTTATTTATGGATTTCTTTTTCAAGGTGTTGCAATGATATAATGAAGATTTTGGACCATAGAATGAGTTTAAATTTTGCCCAAAAAATTTAATTACAAGAAGACCTAACTTTCTCCTTTACAAAATTAAAGTTTAAACCATTTTTCCAAAGGCAATTTGCCTTGTAAAACACTTTTGGTTAAATAAAACTAAATTTGATATGTTCTTAGTTCGCATTTTCGGATACATTCAAAATTTAACCAAACACTTTATCGAAGTAGCAACACCGAAAAGTAATTGAAAGTGTTCAAATCAAAATTGAATGCGCCCGTAAATGCGACGTATTTTTATTTTAAATAAAAGATCATAGACAATTTATTTTTTGTCAGTATAAGAACAAAAGCAAAGGGCTTTGAACAAACGGTTTAATCTTAGACACCCACCCTTAAATTAAATATAATTAATTAATAGGTGAATATTTACAATAACCTATTGGAAAAGACTAGAGACACTACTACACCATATTTATACCGTATTTTTCGGGGGCAAAGTAACTATTGCCTGTGTTAGAAAAGTTCGTGATTTGCGAGGCTTGCAACATGCTTAGATGTGGGGAGTTCTGGGACTGGTTTTCCGGCGACTCCGGGCCTGATGATAGGATGTTGTGATGGGAAGGCCAGGCCGCTGGGGGTGACGGATTGCCGAAAGACACTTGGTTGTACAGCTGGTTGCCGTTGGCGGTTAGGTTGTGAGTGTGGTGACCGCCGTGTGACTGGTTGACCGACGACCCGTTGAAGTATTCCATCTGGAAAAAATGTGCTTGTTAGTTGACGTCTAAATCTATTTATACGAGTGCATGCATAAACGTGCGATGTCGATACAAAGTCATTTAAGTGAACCTTGACGTGTATCAAAATATTACAATTATGAATAAACACTTAATATTACATTTTAATTTTTAATGTTGAATTAGTTAAGTTAATCGTAAGACAATGGACGGAGCTAAAAATATTCAAGTATTTTCAAAAATAACCTATATTATAAATGATGATTTGTTTTCTTATTTCAATGTTTACCATTGAAATGAAAGTTTATTTAGGGAACCATCATTTCATACATCATTTAACAATAAATAGAAGAATTGCTCCGGTAGTGAAATCAATCGCAAGTATCTACCTACTTGAAATTTAAATTGATTCAAATTTAAATCTTACCTGACTAGGATAGTACGGAGAATTGTAGGCACTTTGCCCATATCCCTGATGATGATGTGAGCTCGAATAACTCCGGATGTAGTCCGAGCTGCCGGGCCAGTGGAAGCTGTTGTAGCTATCCGGGTGGTAGACATTCCCCGGGCCATTCAGACTCTGAGGAGTTATGGGAGGGGATGGAGTGGTCATTATGGACGAGTTAGACCCTAACGGGGTGAGGTTCCCCGTTAAACGAGAGCTGTATTGGTCTTTCACAAGGTTGCTGCCAAAGGACTTCTCTGTATAGTCGACTTTGCTTGAATAGTCTAATCTCTTCGGGCTATTATAGAGTTCTTGTTTGGGAGTGACTCCGTAATTATGTACGTTAGAGAGATTGTCTGATGGGGATGATTCTTTGTTTGTGATTCTTAGCGCATCGTTTGAGTAATGGTGGGTGGACAGGTTCTTGTTCAAGGGAGACGCGTCGTAAGATGGTGCTGACTCTTTCTTACATATAACGTTGATTGGTGGACTGACCGAGGTGGTCGGGGTAGGAAGGTTTGGGGACGATGTCGTTATGCTTGGCGTGTTGTTGGTGTTCGAGGACGCTTTGGATGTGGTTATTTTGGACGAGTTGCTCTTGATTGAGTTGGTGGAGGAGATGGACTTAGAGCTGGATGATGTCTTGCTGGATATCTGCGTGTTGGTCTGCTGCTGCAGTTGCTGTCGGCACTTCGCTCGCCGGTTCTTGAACCAGACCTGTTGAAGAAAGATAAGTTTTAATAGTTGTTTGTTACTTTTTATGTCTATAAAACAAAGATGGCATAGTTACAATATTTTGACCTTAACATAAAATCAATTAAATGGATTTAGATGAAATTTAGGTCAGAAAAAGATTATAACTATAGCGTATATCATCGTTTCAGTATGAAAATCGCATAAACTAGCTAAATGTCACATTCGCGGTTTTGATTGCCAACGACAATATAAAATTTTTTATCTAAGAGACTAATTAGTCAACGCAGACGGAAGCTAGTAAAGGTAGCCAAATGTAGATTTTGTCAAATTATGCTTTATATTAAGTCTGGACAATAAACATTAAAAGATTTCTTTATTTTTAAAAATAAAGAAATCCTTACTTATATTATAATGGCGAAAGTTTGTATGTATGGACGAATGGATGTTTCTTGTTCTTTCACGCAAAATGGATTTAACAATAATATAGCTTACATGTCAGAACGACAATTAATACGCGGATGAATCCGACTGCATAATTTCAAGCGTTTTTAGTTCCGACATCGAAGCATCTTCAGAACTTAACCCGACAATGTACGGAAGGGTATATGGGACTCCCCGGCTATTGCCGTAATACGCACTAAAACCCAGAGGACACGTCTGCGTCTTTAGGTGGTACGCCACCGGATCGAATACTCATTCTACAATGACTGACGTTTATCAGCATCTTATTTAGGTAGTAGTATGGAAGTAGATGCGCATAGAGGCGCCTCCTTCTGCCCTGCCTTCGTCTTCTATTGAGAGGAAACTCGACAATGTCCGTTTCTTTTTAAAGTAATTAACGAAATATTTTTTATAGTCCACCAGATTTTAAGTGATAATCTTCGACGGACAATTCTTAGAAACCTTCCTTTTGAATCATACTATCGATTAAAATTTAAAACCGTATCAAAATCCATTGCGCAGTTTAAACAGTCTAATCGTACGTAGCTACAAAGAGCTGGTAGTTATTTCGTTTTGTACCATGTTAAGATTTGTGGCAGATGTTACACCATTATTAACTTAATCAGCGGTAGCCATTACAATAGTTATTAAGCACTGAACACCCGCTGCCACGCGTGGTGAGGGGTGTGGGGTTCGATTACCGCTCTATTTGTCTATCAGCTTACATTATGATTTGTACGAGATGGCGTGAGCTTTGCAGATTTGCGGACTTGCCTGCAAATTGTAAGTGTTGAATCGGAATTTATTTAACTATAACAAAGTCTTAAAATGGTGAACTCTCAAGAAAGAGTTTAAAGAGGAATGATTAAAATTGTGAAGTAGGATAATCAATGTAATATAACAGTGACCTTCTGGTTCTTCTTCGACTATTCTTACGTTGAGAATAGGTCGTGATGAAGGAGCAGTAGATAAAAAAGATCAGTTATAACTGAAGATTAAGTACGTTAAAGGAACTAAATGACACAGTTATTTTTTACTTTTTAGTGCGTTTTGAGTCGGTTCTATTTTTGTTTAAAATTTTTAATTAATCTTCTCAACAACATCCCAAGATTTCTTGTATTTATGTGCACCCTTGGAGTTCACGTTTCGAGAGCACGTGGTTCGAAAATCTGATTGACATTGAGGTGCTAGAATGGGAAGCCCGCACCGGGAATCGCCACGTCGACCTCCCACTAGGACGGTGGTGACGACATTAACCGTGACGCAGGGAGCCAGCCACAGGATGGTTGTACTTGGAAGTCTCTAAAACAAACCTATGCCCAGCAGTAGACTTCCATCGGCTAATTATGAAGATGATGATGATAATGAATCTTGGAGTTATGTCGGAATCAAAAGTTAAATCTAGGAGTTATAATATTACGTTTTTTTGTAATTCCACTAGGAGTTACAGTTACCATAAACTAGATAGAGTGCATTTTTCCCCAAAAGTTGTCAAATCCGTGCGCGCACAAACAAGGACCGGCTTATCGAGCAGACCCTCGCCATTGTGAGTGAGTTAATAACTTTCGCGCAAAAGAGCAAGCGATGAATGAATGAATGAATGCGTTCGATTTGTATTTTGTAACAGATGCGCTGGCGGTGCCCATGTTGTTATAATTATGCACGGTTTAATTATTATTACTAACGATCACCGAGTCATGAAAATTTATTATAAATACTTCCTAAGTAGTTAGATTTTTCTATTATGATTTCCGTAATTAGGAGTTGACTATTTTTAGAGTAGGCGATACCACGAAACTTTAAGAATTTTATAGTGATTAGTAAAACTTTTACTAGGTGGCAAAAATACTCCATCAAAATGGGCCCATCCGAATGGAACGTTTGATGATAAAACACAGGAATGACCGAACTTTTGAAAACCAAAATAGAAATTAAAAAAATAAAAAAGGTTAGCAAAAGGACATTGCCAAAATTTGGCAATGTCCCCAGGCTGTCCAAACGTATGCTCATATTTAACTATTTTATTTAAATACACAACTAACTATGTTTCATAGCAATCACTTGAAAATATATCAAAAATATAAGAATTTCAAACGATTTTTTTGTGTTCTGAATCACGTGACCATCGTCTTAGTATGAAAAGTCAACTTTTATCAACCTTCATAACTTTTATCAGCGACTGCTTAGCTACAAGTAACTTTATTACTATTTAAATAGAAGATCTGTACTATTTAATGACATATATATCATCTCTGCGCATTTTTGCGGCAGACTTCCATACATTTTTTAACTTTGTCCTTTCCCAGTTCTAGATAGCTATTGTACCTACTTACTTATATCCATCAAGTATCTTTCTAATTAAATAAATATTCATAAATTAAGATAAATTAGGAATTTTACATCAGTCAATGAATATAAGATAAGATAACACGATTAAACTTCAGATAATTATAAAATATGCGATAATAACATCGCACATTGTGGTAAAAAAAGTAAAAAAATTTGCATCTTTCATTAATTAAAAAAACAAACAACAAAAAACAACTCAATTAAATGTTATCTGTGGATGCAATCGTAGACCAATTACAACGACCCTGCAATACAGATTATAATCTGAAGAGTCAAAGAGAATAGACTAATAACCAAGATGGCCGGCGCAGATTTGAAATAATTATAAAAATATTTTCTTCAACGCGATAAATTCCCTTATTTTTTGAGATGAACAGCGATTTTTCTTTGCTCATCAAAGAAAAATCGCTGTTCATCTCAAAAATAAGGGAATTTATCGCGTTGAAGAAAATATTTTTATTAAAAATATAATTACAATTTGGTATTTTTATTAAGCTTTTTCATTGTCGGTTTTTGTTTTACCTAATTCTGTTTACCGCGAATTTTGTTTTGAGGTAATTGTAATTTTATGTCTATTTTCTTTAATTCAGACGCGCTTGTCTTCATTTATGATATCAAATATTCTTTACCTACGGTTTATTATAATTGCAGGTTGAAACAGCATCCAGGCGTGATGAGGAGGAGTTATTGTTATTAACAAAACATAGACTTATGTACAAAGTTTTGTAAAGTACCTAGAACCTGATAAAACCAGTATAGAAGAATCACGAGATCTTAGTTTCGTGTACTGAGTCAGGCTGTGTAATATTGAATTATTATCTTCAGAAAGAAGGAGAGGAAAGAAAATTCTTAGTTTTCCGAAGTTGGAACGTTGGTCTGTTACTGTGCTTTGGCGATAGGTCGATCTCGTTTATTGTCATAAGATCTGAGTTATTGTGACACAATGAAACATTACCACCATATAACCATTAAGCCAAATGAATTGCATTAAAACCTCGTGATGGGTGTAAGCTGTATATCCTCTCTAAATGGTTCAGGTCTGGCTTCGGTCCCGCAGATACTTTCGGATGGTTGTTGCGGAAGATATTAGTGGAGGGTGGTAGGTAGAGAACCGATCGAGGTGTGCCATGAGTGTGGCAGCATTTCAGACAGAGCAGAGCATACTCTGGCCGAATGCTTAGTTGGAATCAGCCACGAGGGATACTGAAAGCAGCAGTGGGGCGACCTGACAGTTGGCCGTAGTCAGAACTAGGTTAAATAGCGAGAGGGGCAGCAGTTGTTTCTTTCTGCACGACTGTAATTCCCTAGAGAGAAGCAGCAGAGCGTATAAGGGAGATCAACGCACATTAGGTGGGCGCAGGCGACTCGCCCAAGACGGCAGCCTGCCTTCTTGTCAAGGAGCTCTGGGCGATAGATACAGGGAATCTATCGCCCGTAGGAGATACGTCGTCGAGCTGGAAGGCGCACGTAGTGTTCCCAGTGCACCTTTAAGGCGTTAAGTAAAAAAGTTCTGGCTTCGGTCGTGGTAAGTTACCACCCAACCGGTAAGGACATACCGCTAAGCGATTTAGCGTGGTGTTCGTTTCGATTTCTGCACGATGTCGTAAAAAGGATGTGTACTTTATACATTTCCAAACAAGTTAGCCCGCTTCCGTCTTAGATTGCATCATCACTTATTATTAGGTGTGATTTCTGTCAAGGGTTAATTACCAATAATAAAAAAATATATAATGGTGAATGAATTCCATATAATTCTATTGTTAGTCTTTATAACAAAGCATAAACATCGTTTTACGTAGATACGTAAATAGATAATGGATTGTAAAAGATCCTGTTACTCTGAAAACTGCCCCCCCTTTAAACAATGGCGCGGATTAAATGATTCGATTTTCAAATTTGAAAATTTGGAACACATAATTCGATTCAGCGCTAATGTTCTAACCGTGTTGATATAAATTGGACGTTTGAACGAATCAGCGTTCAGTGAGACGTGAAGTGTCGCGGGGTAATGCCGTTTGAATTTCGAAGCTATTTCCACTTCTAATTGACGAATGGTGTCGAAGAGTTAGAATTAGAAATCAGTAGTAGATTATAGATACCTATTTGTTGCATTTCTGCGGAATGCTTTGAATTCTTGTTGTCTGTTTGTCTGTCTGCACTGTTTATATATTCCCTTACAACTCTCAAACGGCTTGGTCGATCCCCGATATGATGTCATATCCATATAGGAAAAAGTCTAAGAAATGTTCTTAGCTACTTGTTGATACTTGGTTGTTGGGTGTAAATTGCGAAAAACAGCCTAACAATGCATATTTTTGATGGTATTTTTGAAACGATAATGTTTCTAGACATTACATTGTTCAAATTTTTAAAGCGAGAGGATGGACGTTATTGTCCTAGGCTGAAGAATTAGCGACCTCGCATCGAAAAACACAGTGTTGATCGACCTCCTATAAGGAGCAAAGACATAAAGCGTCCAGCAGTGGACGTCCATCGACTGTTAATGATTTTTATAGAAGACAGTCAGGGAAAAAGTCCGCTTATTTTTAAACGACTTCAAAAAAAAGGCGTTTCTCAATTCGACCGTATATAT